>VZZY01007612.1:228-134540 GCA_013400335.1 Eurystomus gularis
CCCAGCTTGATGGAAGTGTCAGGTGAAAATCTGGGACTTATCTTCAGTACATTGTAAGACCAAAATAGCCTTTAAGATTTGTTTCTAATTCAACTCTTATTCACACATGCAAATATCTAGCTGGGTTTATCTGATGCTTTAAGTGCAAGCTAGTTAGTCTGTTGAAGAGGGACATTGAAGCTTTGATTTGTGACTGTTGCTTGATGTAATTGACTCTCAGCAATTCAAGTTACCCATCTTATAAAATGTTAATTCAGCCTCTCTTCACAGAGCAATGCTTTTCCGTTTAGTGATTCTTACACAAGATGTAATAGTTCGAAATATGTTATTTCAAGAAAGTAACTCACGTGAGCTGTTATAGTGAATGAACATGCAGTAATTCATCGAGACATTGAACTGAAGAAAAAGCAAGCAATTCTTAAGCTAAATCTGACTCAATACAGTGACTTAAAAGTACGAAACTCTATAAAAGTATTATGAACTTTTTTAAATACAAGAAGAAGAAAAACAAATGCTTAAAGCTAAATAGGCCACAAACAATATGCTGAGCCAGAACCCTGTCAAATTTTTGCCACGTTGAAGGTTACCTAAATGAGGCATGTAAATAAAACAAAAGTACAAGAGTGATTATTTATTCCAAATCTTTTGCACCAAAAGAGGATGACTGCAGTTCAATCCTTTCTTCTTAAGAATTGGAACCCCAAAGGCAATCTAATGTAGCCTCAAGCAACAGATTCATAATGATATTAATAGCCATATGCTCTAGTTCAGCTAAGTACCCCACGGCAATGTGGTAATCCTCCCTGATTCCGAAAGTTACATATAAGTCTGTCGATATGAAAACTAATATAAATTGAATCTGGAACAGAACAGATTGTAACTAAGTTGAAAGCACCTCCTTTGGGCACAGTCAGCAGAGGGGATATCTGTGGGATATTGAAATGTAAATTAGTCGTAACACATAAAGTCTATTGTGTCATTAATTCGTTTGATGGAGTTTAGATGTATATGTTAGTATATATGATATTTTCCCCTGTTTCATGCCCTTAATCTAGTCTACATTTGGTAAAAATTATAATGAATGTAGTTTTAGCCCCATGCTCATTACAACGTGCAGGAGACAGTTTTCCCCTAAGAGTACAGGTCTAGCCATAAGTGAAAGCCTTTGGCCTCTTCTACACTGTGATTCAGTTCATAGATCCAGTACAGGTTCTGTCCAGACCTTGACACAAAATAGCTTTGTACTATCCTAATAAACACAACCAAGCTGTATCATGGGAAATATGCTACTTCACTGCCTTGTGTCAAAGATGTCATAAGCACTTGGGATTTCTACTCTTTCAGTCTGTTCATTTTTATTCTTTTGGTCTTGTCAAGCAGTATGAACATGTCCCTGGAGAAGGTATCTTCCCAGTGTCTCTTTCAAGTAGAACAGTTCCATTATTCCCTTTCTGCAGATTAAGATTTTTTTGAAGCTGTAAGAAGGGTAAATTTTGAAACAAGTTAAATGCCAAACTCACTGAAATCAGTGGAAGAACAAAACCACCTATCTGCTACTGGCTGTCTTTCTCAAAAAAAAACCATTAATCCTAAAAACGAACTGTGGAAATGTAAATTAAAAAATCACTGTGTAAATTGTACAGTCAGCTGGAAGGGGTTACATATTCAAAGCTTTGTGCTTCTAAAACTACCAAAAAACCCTTGGACTCTTGTAAAGGGAGACCATCTGGGAAAGTTTGTATACTTTTCAGGTCTTTAAACATTGGTGGTGTTTTCAAACTTGCTACATGTTTGCAGGTCAGTTTTGCAACATACGGATATTTTTTGCAGTGGCCATTTATCTGCAAGTTTGAGACGTTTGACATCTTATATATTGCCAGTAAAAGTTAAGGTAGATTATCAGCAAATAGCTTATCAGAAAAAGCGATGGGGTTGGCATGCATGAGCACAGGTACTTGAACATTCTTTATCTTTGTCCCCAGTGTTTTTGTTTTTATTTTCTCTATATTGCCATTCTTCCAGCAGTCTGCATATAAAAGCTGGAAAGGTAAGAGTTTGCTCTCAGAAAGTTGTCCCAAGACTGTATTTCCTTGATTCATTCAGTGTTTCAACAGGTAAGTAGGATTTTTAAAAATACCCAAGAGTTTTTGGAAGACAGAGGAATGTATTTAAGACATGTTCTCACTAGCCTTAGCTTCCAGGGAGCATCTGCTAAGAAGAGTTTCACTAAATGTTACCTTCCACTAAAGGAAGAGAGCTCGGCATGTCATGTGAAATACATACTGCTTTTTATCATTCTGGAATGGTGGCCACACAGGGGCAGTGTGATCAGTCTAACGCTCCCTAAAGCTGAAGTATGCAGCCCACAGGGGATACTGACACATGGACAGTTTTTAAAAGATTAATTTACAAATAAGAAAGAAAAGATATATCTAATATTTTTCCTTTCTTATATTTCTTAATATCCATAGGAACTAAATATACCTTGAAGGATTCCATCTAACAAAACTCAAGCACACAGCTGCCATTGTAGTTAGGGATATAAATGCCAAACAGACTTTCATTAAATAAAAACAGAGTATAAATTTAAAAATGAAAGATCAATTTCCTATCAGTGAATCTGCAAATACTGTACTCTCCTGTAGGGTGTTAGTGACATGATTTCAGATAAAGTCGATGTAAATTAGATATCTAATAATCCAGCCAAACATGTCCTTAATCCATATCTTGTTTTGATAGGCTACTTCACAGATTCCTTAGATTAGGAGCTCATCTTCTTATCTTTTTAGAAACTAATAGCATGGCCCTTTTAACAAGGTAAGTTCTTATCTTGCTCAGATGGTGTTCTCACAGCTGTATCACCCTTTCTGCCCTAAACTATTGAGTTTAATGTCATTGTATTTATAATGATGCTCCCTGCCCTTATCCCATATTCCTTTTCCTGCTGTCCTTTCTTTGATGTAGCTCATTTTGTTGTCATACAGACTATATGCCAAATGTTCGTTCAGTGATGATTATTTTAGATCAAGGCTTATTTTCCATTGGCCTTGTTAAAAAAGATAGCGGAGGAATATTTTTTGTTGGTGGTGGTTCTACCACAAAAGTAGCCATACAGAAGCAGAAAGAGGGTTATTCTGCATATCACAGCACTTTTTTTTTGTCTGTTTGCCTGTTCTTATCAATGAGTTTAAAGACAAAGGCAGAAAGACAAATAGAAAGAGAAGTTTATTGGGAGGAGGGTGTTGATGTTCGCTTTGTAGCCTTTAATGAAGATATGGTATGACAA
Source organism: Eurystomus gularis (assembly GCA_013400335.1). Lineage (NCBI taxonomy): Eukaryota > Metazoa > Chordata > Aves > Coraciiformes > Coraciidae > Eurystomus > Eurystomus gularis. Next base: position 3,515 of record VZZY01007612.1, read on the forward strand.
AATGAACTAATTCAATCAGTGGAAGTGTCAGCAGGCATTCACAAGAGTCCAGGAACTTCATATGGTTTGACTTTATTAGACTGATTTTTTAAGTTTCTTTCAGGAACTTTCACCTCTTTCTTAGCTAGCATTTTCTTTGCTCCACAAAGCAAAGAGTAACTTTTTTCTTTTAAATTGTCTAGCTGATTAACATAATTAGGTTAAACCTGTTTTAGCTGCTTTGTTGTCAGAACTGATGAAAGGATCATCGGCCCATACATATTTTCTAGTCAGCAGATCCAATAAAAGATACCGCTCCCTGCAAACCTCCCGCTCAGTGCTGTTTTGTAGTGATTACAATTTGGGCAGAATTGTGAGCAAGTCAACAAAAACTTACCCGTGAGAAAGCAGTGTTACATGACTGCGTATTTAGAAGTATCCATTTATATGTTCTTCTTTTTTAGTATTATGTATTTTAATGTTTGCTTATATATTAATATTATCAATAGTATCAACAGTTCTTGTCTGCCTTACCTTTCAACCAGGAAGCCTTCCAGGCTAACCAGTCAGCACACCCACAATATGGAACCAACCAGAGCCTGAGCTGCCACTAACCCTCTAGTGAAAAGGACATGCAGGGAATCCAGAAAAATGGATACTGTGCTGCTGTTATGTTCTATATCATTTGCCCTTCTTTTTATTCTAGATATAGAATGTAAGGGGGAGAGCTGTAGTTATTGTGGTGGGTGCATATGAAACCATTTCTAGAAGAATATCCTCTGTGTCTTCTCTCACATCCACGCAGCAACTGTGCTTTGCTGAGTACTAATAACGTGTAATAACAGTTTCAGCCAGGCACAAACAAGTATTCTCTTCCTATAAAATAGAAGTGATGTATTTGCTATATTTAGGAATTATATCCTATTATATCAAACAGAGAGCAGTCACCCTGCTCACCCTTAGAAAGAAGAGTTTCCATTTAAATTATAATCTTTTAGAAACCTAGGAACAATTGAAAAGAGGAAGATAGAATAGAAATCATTCCAGACTTGGTAGTACAATGTATCAGCACCTCAATTATGGTTCTGATTAACAAAGCTGTATTGAAGCCATTGAGCTGTATCTAGTTACCACTGATAAGACTATAGTTCAAAATGCTCATGGATTACACCCAGCTTCTGTGGCATTGGCTCAATGAATACCATCAATTTACAGTATTGACATTAATATTAGCAGCTCCTAGGATCCTCAGTTAGGGATCAGGAGATGGTGCTGATTAGACACCTTGGGATATATGTTGGTTTTTTTTAAAGTACAGCTTAAGAATTTTATTTTATATGAGATCAACCTAAAGAGAAATACTTTTTAAAAAATACACGGCAATAGTATGTGACAGATAGAGAAGAAACTACAGAACTACATATAGCACACACTGAGCCTGCAGGAAAGGAAGATCACTTACCTCTGGCTGCTGAATGGCATAAAGGTGTAACAATGCCTGTGGTAAGCTGCACAGAACCAGGGAAAGGAGCAAGAAGCTTTGCCGCCTTTTGATTTCTCCGTTTGTTATATACCATCCATTCATGTTAGTCCTAGGTTACTTTGATTGGAATCAGAAGCTGCCCTGTGAATAGTGTAGATATTGTGTATAGAAACATGTTTAGCTTTTCTTCACACATCCTGCAGTATCTACATTCCTCAAGAAATCCTCTAATTCAGAGAAATCTTACAGTGACATCTAGACTTAGCAGAAAGCACTTCACATCCTTTAAATTTTTTTACCTTCAGTATATAAAATAAATCTTATTTTAAAAACCTACATTTCCTTTCAGACACGGTTCCTTTGTACAAAATCTCTGTATGTGGAAAGCGAGGGTTAGGCTTATTGCACCCACTTCACACCTGTTTGATTTACAGAGCATTCCTTAGTGCTTTACAGAGCCAAATAAAGGGCTAAATTATTGCAGCTTCCTTGTGGAAGGGCAAGAGACAAAAAACCAAACCCAGAAATAAGAAGAAAACTGTGAGAAGTATCAGGACAACTGCATTCTTAACCTTAACCTCACTACTTCCTTCATTACTTTTTTTTTTAAATTTTAAGTACGTCATCTTTCTGGTATTTATTATTCTCTCTAATATGACATACTGTAAGGACGTGTGCAGTGTAAGTAGTCCTTGCTTTTGAATTTCCTGTGACAACAACACAGAGGCAAAAAGTAAGGTAAGACAGTCAAGTTGCTTGATTGGCTGCATTTGTAACCCCACTTTAATATAAAGTGTAGAATAAGCCAAAGGTGAGAACAGCCTGAGAAAGAGAATATTACTGTCTTGTCAGAGAGAGAGGTTATTTGGAGATTGGTATGGGAAGCTGATATTGCTGTCGTTTTGTGGTGAAATGTAGGACTTCTATTTCAATCACTATCAATCTTCAAGGATAATTAAGGAAAAACAAAAGTCAAAGTGAAGCCCGAAGCTTTTAATTGATTCTGTTATCAGTCGGTGGTTGCTGTGTGACTTGTTTCTGAATGGCTGTCCCCATTGTTGAAGATGCCTTAGATGGTCAGAATTTCAGTACTGAAGAGAAATCTTTCTCTCTTCCTTGCCCTAGTATTTACATCACTTTGTCACCTGATGTCTCTCTCTTTTTCAAAGAGAGTTTAAGAAGTTCTGATACTATCCCACATGGGAAAGCTATACAAGAATACAGACAGTATATTGGGAAATACTTTCACATCTTGGCTTTAGCTGGGATATAGCCATTTTGACTGAAAAGCTCTGTTAAAATGTCCCTGGCACAGAGCCGTGTTTATTTCTGCAAACTATTGATCTGCTCTCTGAAACATATGTGAAAATAGCTCTCTTAATGTTTTCCTTAAACCTTTGGGGAGCTGAGCACACACTTAACTTCTTAGCACTCTTACCTGGATTTGGTTTCAGTCCTTCCAGCTGGCTGTCTGGACTAAACACAACCATTCTCAATGGAGGTTCTTTCTTTTATGTTTTCAAAATGCACAGTATAAAATCCTTATCTGCTTCATATGGGTTCTGCAGAGTGAACGCTGTGCCTGTGACTTCTTGGATGAATGGCACAGTTGTAGAAGAGCAAAGTACTGGGATCTTTAGCGTGATGCTGTGGTCCAGCAGGTACAACCTTCAGTGGATGTCAGGAACCAGGATTTCTCTTCCTGATTCAGACCTAAGTGATCTTGGGCAAATCACTCTTTATCTCTTTCCACTTCTGTACCTCCAAATGTTTGTCTGCTATTTAGATTAAAGAAGGTGGTGAGAGGCAGGTCTGGGAGTAATTATCACAGGATAAATGTGCTATTTTCTAGTATGCCATAGCCTCAGAAAGACATTTTCAAGAATTTAGAGAGGCTGGTTATTGACTATAATTAAAGCTGTGACAGTTTCTGTCTCAGAACAACTAGTTACAGTCTAAATATAGTCACACAAAGGGGAATGTGGTGGAAGTAGAGGAATAAAGCAGTCTGCTTCAAGGCTCATAGCAAGTCAGTGGCAATAAAGATTCTTATTTCCCTGTCATCATCCACTACTTATAAATGTGTTTTCTACTGGACTACCTAGCTACTTCTGATCAGATTCTGTCTTACTAATTATACCTAATGCTACAATATGACAGGTTTACTTGGTCATCTAGAGAAACTACTACAGAAAGTATCTTGAAAAAGATTACAATTTACCTTTTGCTTGTGGGTTCCTTTGTTCTTTACTTACTAAATATTGTTCATTAAATTACTTGAAGTCTACTTAACACCTTTTATCTGAGAATACCAAGGGATGTGATAAATGGCAATTAAACTGCAAATCACGCCTGATAAGTAGCTGATAATTATCTCCATTTTATAGCTGGGAAAATAAAGCATGGATGGAGTTGTTTAATTTCCAGGTTTTTCTCTGGCTGTTTTTTATTGACATGAGAGCTGAGTGACCGGCCCTGAAATTCTGACTGATTTTATGCTAATGCCACACTTGTAGAAGAGAGGAGTCAATGGTCTTCCATGACATAAATACCATGTAAAGCATGCAAAAGCATTATTCAAAAGATGGCTAATGTTGGGTTGCAGGTAGGCTTCAGTAACTTGTGCATAATGTTACAGATTAGAAATTAAAAGAAGTGTTTCATGATAACCTCTTGCGTGCAACTGTAGTGGGGTACAGGCTTTTGTTAGAGGCTTAATGTTACGTCAGACTTTTCACCGGTCTGTAAAATAATTTCAACTTCAGCTAAGGAACTCAAGGCATAGCTCTTAATCACTGGCCATTCACAATTATATGTGCTTTGGCAGCTTACGTAAAGATAGTCTTGCTTTTTGCATTCGTTCATAAAACTGTCTTTAGGAATGAAAATAATGTATTGGAAAAAGCAGATACCTCAGAGAGCTAATTTGTGTTGCAGTTGTTTCTACATAATGTATTTTGACCATGAAGATTTTTGCATTGACTTACTTAAAAATACAAAATATTATACAAAATAAGATTACTAAATACATTTGGGAATGTTTGAATGTTACAGTACCGGTTGATTCAATCTTTGTTGTTGTTGCCAAAGGAAGGGTGTGTGAGAGAACGAAAGAAGTTAAGGCAAAGTGAATCTGTCTGTTCTGCTGTGAAATACTACTGGAGGATGGGGGAGTGGGGTGTTTGGTGCTCTAACCTTCCAGCGAAGGTTAGATCTTTGGAAATGTGAGCTGTATTCCAAATTGTGAAATGAACAAAGGGCAAAAGGGATAAAAGTAGAAAAAGAAAAACCTGGAAACTTGCTAAAATATGTTTCACTGTAAGTGGAATGTGTAAACTTAAACAACCACTTCAGTATATTCAGCACAACTTTTCTGTCACTTTATTTTGAAATCCGGATAAGAGGAAGCATGAAATTCAGTCTTTAGTTATTCTGTTTAGGTAACTCTCGTGCTTTTCTCTAGCTCCATGCTAAAGTATCTAGAGTAGATGTAAAATATTCCCTCCATGAATCAGGATGAAAATTTGAAATCTTAAACTACTTCAGATTTATATGTGTAATGTAAAATAACATTTCCAGTCAAGGAGAGGCTTTTTGCTGCTGCTGCTCATCTACAAACAAGGACACGGTGTGTACTGTTAAATGACAAGAAAACCTTTTAAAAGTTACAGCCTTCCGGCATGCTAGACAGCTCTGACACGCTGTCTCTGTGACAAACAAGCCCAAAAAGCTCCTTAACTGCCTCTTCCTGCTTCAGTGTTATATGTGGGCTGCAAGAGTCTCTCAGAAGTATAGCCAGAGCCTACAGGAGGTTACAAACAGTGACTGCATGGAGGGAGCTGCTAGAATGTTTGCTGAGCTGGCAGCTTTTATTTTGCACCTGAACTGTAAGCTGAATTGGAACTGCTTCTGTTTCCCAGGCTAAACTCCATGAGTCCAAAGTGGATGTATTCCAGACCATAACTACAGGCTCTTAGAAGTCAGACAAGCCTGAAAACTATCACTTATGTATTCCTTTATCACACCCCAAAATGTAAAACAGTGGAAACAGATTGTGTTTCCCTTTACCATTTTTCTAAGTTTCAGATGAATGTTGAGAATGAAATAGAATTGGTAGGACATGTCTACAATCTGCTGCTGGAGTTGCTCTGAATCAGCTCTCCTCTCCTTTGGAGTACATGTTCCTTTATTTATAACAACTGCATTTGTGCAGCCAACTGCCCAATGACCAGAAATGAAGAAAGCTCATGTCTCAGTGTATCTGAATTCTGGTGTTACTATGAGGCCTAGTACAGAATAAATTATTAAAGTCTTCAGTGTACCATACTGAGTCTCAGTTCTAAACCAGTTACTGTTTTACAATAGCTCCTCAGCAAACCCATTGCCTGGGGAGTTCAGCTATTATGTACTAGATTCAGTAGGGGACATAAACAAAGGAAAATTGGAAGTTACCCAGAAAATTATAGGTTCTGTAATGTTTCATGTTTACTAGAAACTAGATACTGAGCATCTAAATCTCCTAGTTGGCTTTGAAAAATATCTTCGATATTGTTGTTACACACCCCATCAAATCATGCTTTCCTTACTTAAGCAATTTACTTCAACAGCAGTTACAGATTAGATAAACAAGGATATAATTCTTTATGCTTCTAAACTGCCAAACACGTAATACACATTTACTGTCTTGAGCTGTCATGCAATGCTCATGCATGATATTTGCTGGAAGCCAATATATTGCTGTTTCCATTCCACTGTTATCTGAAAGACTAGACAGTGCTCAAAGCACAGCCCTGAGCAAGAATTGCGCAAACTGCATCCCCCTCCCTCAGAAGGCCCCATGATTCAAACACATCCCTCTGAGTCACCATTCCCTCCCTGCTTTTCTGCTGCTCTTAGGACATAGCAATGTTCCTGATGGTCTGTGCTAGTGACAGATTACAACACCTGACACACAAATGCTGGCTGACCTGTACTGGCCATTGAAGAAGAGGTCACCATGACTGGGAAGGAAGGAAAGAAAAAAAAAAAGGGCAGGGCTGTGTTTTCTTTTTCTTTTCTTTTAACCTCACCCAGCTGACTGTACCCACAACACAGGTAGACCTAAAGTCCATGATTCCAAGGAAGGATCCTGTATGAAGGTATATAGGCCCAATCTCGTTGTCTTGAGATAGTCTGGGGTTTGGGGGATTTATGTTTATAGAGGAACTCTATAAACTTCACTCCTTCACTCCTCTTCAGTGCCATTTTCCGTATGTGAATCTCCTATCTGGAACCAATATTCCTTGGACAACTCCCATTGCTTGATAGGAGTTTGAAGAATAGAGGGATACATGAAGCGAGCCTTTCCAGCTTATCAAACTAATGAGGATTTTGTGCATCTGCAGCATTTAATAGGCACAGGTCTGTTGTCACAAACACGTATATTAGGCAAAACCCTAAATCAGGATCAGCAATAGCAGGTGTAGAATCCCAGCTTATGCACTCTTTTTTTTTTTTTTAAACAGACATAGATCTGTACCAAGAGTCATTTCCAAAGATTATTGCAAAGTTGCATCCACTTTGAGAAGAGCATCTTTTAAAAAAATCAGGAGAGAAAACTCAAATTGCAGGCAATTTCAGGTCACAACAGTACAATTCAGTACAATCCTGGTTTTATACTGACATCTTCATAATAACTAATCAAGATAAGATTAAAATACTTCCTATTTTACTTCCTAGTTCCTGTAACAAAAAAGATTCTGGAAAATTACTCAAGGCTAAAGTCCCAATTATAAAAGTACTAAATTTTCAAAGCAATAACTTGAGTTATTCTTGCTCCCCTTCCCCCACATTCATCCTCCTCCAGGAGCAGCAGCCTTCCAGCTGCCTGATATTGTGTAAAAAAGCCAGGGTCATGTAGATGTCACTTCTTTGCCTTGTTACTTAGCTTCTTTGCACGCTCCTTGAGGTTGCTAGGGTTTGGCATTTGGATTTTACCCATGTGCTAATTACAGAGGAATTTGAGTATCTCCAGTAGTCAGCTTTCTGACAGATTTCATTGTTGCAGCTGTGATACGTAATCAGTGTAAGATTTACCTTAGTAAATCCATAGAAAGTCCATCTCTTTATCAGTCTGTATGCTGGATGGAATAACCTGAAATGTACCCTTTTAAAAAAATTACTAATGGAAAGTGTAAAACTTGCCCCTAGAAAATTATGACACCTTGAGAGTTAGGCTTTCATGTGAAATTTGTTGGTGGAGTTTGCGACACTGTACAGATTCTAATGGGTGAGATGAAAATTAATTCCCACAGCCATCATTCAAAGTTTTAGAACAGAATAAAAGTCTTAGTTTTGTTTTCATTTTCTCCAATATCTCGGTTTTTTGAAATCTGTATGTATGGATTTGTGGGTTATGCTGGAAACTGCATTCGTTCAATGGAGAGCTTAATCAAATGCGTTGTTTACTCATGCAGTTTATAGGATTGATTCCTTCCCTTTTGTTTTGGATTCCCCACCTTTTTTATGTTCTTGTGAAATAAGCTCTATGGAGTGATTGTTCAGTGCTCAGACACCTGACAGCAGGACTGCAAAACATCTCCTCATTTTTGGATCCTGGCTACAATGATCTTGATGCTAAGTGACAGTGCAGATACACGTATTGGTAGCCTGTGACTCTCCATCCCTTCCACAATGGGAAGAGTAAGTAAACTTTACCAAAAAGCAGGGCTAAGTGGTTCTTAACACATTTGAACCATGAACCATTTATTTCTACCTCCAGTTCAGTGGACAGCCCAAATCCTTTCCCCATCCACAACCCTTGTGGGACTTTCCGAGTGCGTGCTTCACTCACATTGGCTGTAAAATTTTAAGAGATCATGTATCAAAATTTTTGGTTTGATCACTCTAAAAAGCATGTCTCCATAATTACATGGTAATATGCTTTTTGTTTAACAGTCAATTTATATATTTTGTACTCTTTTTAAAGAGAAAGTACAAGAAGGATTATACACAGCCCATGAGTTTTTTGTAAAAGTAAATGTATTTCATTAATAGGCTTCAGGTCTATAAAGCCTTGTACATGTGCTTCATTTTACTTGCAAGTCTCATCTCTTGATTTTGAGGTCATTAACCCCATCAGTAAAGTTCAATGCATCAGATGCACAAATGTGAAATGTTTTTCTTAGCTCTTTTATTGAATATATGAGAGATTAGAGTTTTTGCAATACAGGTTTTTAAAGAAAATGTTTATAAACCAGGCTATAATCTTTGCAAAAGCTCCTGTTATATTCAAAATAATCTATTCTCCACCATATCTAAATAACAGAGGCCGTAGTTCAAGTATCAGACTCTCGTCAGCAGGAAACGTTGCTGTCCCAGAGACACTATTAGCAGTAGACTGTTCATGAATGTACATGTTAGAAGATTAAATTTTCTTGGCAAGGGAGGTAGCCCAAGGGTTAAAAACATGTCTCTCAGAACATCTGCATGCTGATGTCCTTCAAGTTTTAGCATGCTGTCTTCAGGATTATGCCACAGATTAAAGAGTTTTATTTTACCATCAAAGTTCTATAACTAGCATCTTTTGGAGTGGGAAACCTGATCTGTTTTGCTGACTGCTCTGGGGGATCTTTTTCTTTTCAGGGGTTTGAAAATTAATGTTCTTTGACAGTCACTTTAAATTGACACTCGATATCCAATAAATCAAAATAAAAATATAAATTTTATCTGTGGAAATGAAGATTATTTTAATGTTTACTATCTTAATGCAAATTAGATTTCCTGTCTACAGAGTGACAATTTCAGAGGTATTACTAATGTGTATGTTGACATCCCACAAACTGGAACAAGATTTTGGCTACCAAGAGAGTGTTTGTTTAATGCCTGTCAGTTCATACGTATAGCAAATTTTTAATGCATTATTAGTTTAATTTGCCTTCTGTTTCACTATGTGAAGCTGTAAGATTTATATTTTTATAACAAAGCTTTTCCCTGTAGTGAGAAAAATACAATGTATGTTGATGTATCTGATATGTCTTTCTTTAATTAATGACTTCCTAACTTCTTACATTTTCGGTATAGCCAGAAGCAAAATTTTAAGACCGATACTATTCTTTGGAAAAGGCTAGTCATAAGCTTAAGTATCAAGACAGTGAATTGAAAAAGTGGCAGAAATTTCCACAAGAAAGCTGTGGAGATCTTGGCAAACTGTTGTACCTGTTCTTCATATCTTCATATGCCATTCATCCATACTCTCTATCTTCAGTTCTACATCTGCAGCCTGATTGTCCAGCTTGCAGAGAAGTGGAATCACCAGTGCTGAGCTGTTCAAATCAACTCTGAACAGTTTCTACCCTGGAAGGGCTTGTTAGCTCAGACTGCATGTGATGTGCAGGTGCACTGATTCTGCTATCAGCTCAGATCTCCATTCGTGTGAGGCTGGGCCCAAGTCTTCTCGGATATTAAGGCAATTTAGGTGTACCTGCGCCATATATCTGGAACCGGAAGCTTATTGTAGGTACATCTGAGCTGGCTTTGTGTATGTGCTTGGCACTATGCCCAAGCTTGCAAACTTTCCTGGAAACAGCCGTACTGGGGGGCTGTGTACAACACGCAGGCTGGTCTTGGAGAACTTCCTGGGGTCTGGAAGCAGTATTGTACTGATATTTCCATTACCTGGAATATCATAACCACTCATTCTTAATACGGACAGTCAGTTTTATTATTATTTATTATCTGGAGCAAGACTTTCTGTATGTTCTGGCAGTGCATAATAATATAGTAGTGTAACAGGTTCCGAATATGCAATGGACTACTGTGATATTGTAATACAGGTAGTGTTTTAGAAAGATGTTTTTCATATATTTGCACTACAATTAGAATTATGAAAATAATTGTAATAGCAGAACTCCTTGAGGGTAAACAAGTAAAACAGGATTTGCCTTGTTAATAAGGAGTAAAAAACCCGAACAAACCCAAACCAAAACATGAAAACCTAAACAACAAGAAAACCCCACTCAAAAAGACAAGAAAAGAAGGATAAAATATTGCATGGTAAAAACTTCAGCAGCTTGTTCTGCTATGAAAAAGTGTGCTTGGAAATGCATTTGTTTAAAACCAAGCATGTAAATATCACATTTGTGATACAGAGAGATAGGCGAGTTTGCGCAGGATGTTTTGACATATTAGTATTTTCTGTGCTGGCACCAAAAAGACCATTTACTGATCCAGATCTCAGACTATTTTAGAAAATGTGCAATTAAAAAGGGTGTGTGTTGGGGGGGAGGAGGTAGAATTGCTGGAGTGGAATCACTCTTATTCAGGTTGCTAACCTACTTTTAAAAGGTGGAGTAATTTACTGCTGTACCATGGCCATCAGCTCGTTAATGAAGCTGGAAGAAAGAATATAAAGACTTCAAAAAGATAACTTGGTACAGTTCCTTGCCTGTTACCAAGAACTGAGAAGGAATAACTCTTTATAGTGAAGAAGGAGCAAGTGTGCAGCTGTGTGAGACCTGTGATGGAGCAATATTTGAGCTATGTCAGTACCATGTCATCAGTGAAGGCTGCTGAGAACACACAGGATTGGCATCATCTAGTTTGGACTATGCACACTATAATATCTGGTTATTACTGTAAGTTGTGTCCCAGTACACAGACCGTAGTCTAATTTGAATATCACCATCCTCTCATGAGAATTGCCTGTACTGTTATAAAGCATAATAAGAGAGATTTAACGTGATGAAGTAGTTTTGCCTTGGATACTGCATGCATTCTGTGAATCAGATGTAAGTTGGTTCTAGTAGATGAGCTGGGTCTTCAATGAGAGTAGGTTTCTGCAGCTTTGAAGCCAGTGGAGCTGAGACAGTTTGCACCAGCTGAGGGTTTTGGTTCTGTACACTAGTAATAGGCACAGAAGTGATCACTGATTATTTGAAGATTATTGAAGAGGACCACCTGCTTACCTAGGAATAGCTTTTATTGTACAGGCTAGAGAGGAGAGAAATCTCATTTTATATTTAAATAGAGAAAAAATACTAAGTAGTATTGAATATTGACTGCAGAAAATCTTTTGTTGTAGAGAAATGCAGTGAAAAGAAGGGCAAGTACATCACCCATTGATTGATATGGATAAACTACTGGCTAAGTGAAAAATTCTGCACCAGTCTGTTAGTGAGAATGGTAAATTAAGTGACGCTTAGGAAAATTGAGAAGTAAGTACTTAGAAACTCCTAGTAACTGAATGGTTCTCTTGGAATAGGTGAATAGTCCCACCTGAAAACAGTCCCTGTCGCTCAGTATTTCATTCATCAAGTACAAGTTCTGTTGATAAAATTCTATACAGAACATTCTAATGCCAGAAAGACATAGAAATAATGTAAGAGATCTTCCCTTGATTTATTTTTAACTTAAGCCAAAAACACAGATTTGATTCTGTGTGTTGATATCAGGTGGGTGTGTCTTATCTACAGGCAGGTCGAGTGACATTCGTAAAGGGTGCAAGTACAAACTGGATGTCTCAATCCAGCAAAGCCATGGATGCAATAGTTAGGCGTGTGGTGGCATGCACGATGCTCTCCCTGATGAGCAAAAGGGGAGAGTGCTTCTTGAAGCAAACCCAACAGGTATATCTGTATTTTGAAGACAGCTGGTAGGGTGTGAACCAGCGAAAGAATGGACACACACAGGGGTTTATTGATGTACAGAGTAAGAGTAAATTAAAGCATGGACACTCAGGGTCACAGGAAAGCATATGTTCAGTGATGTAGAGGTACAATTTGTTAGTTTATTTTTAAATCGTTGTAATGTAAGTTATTTTCTGTTCTCAAGGGTCTCTAAATTCTATAAATGTGATGATAAAAGAAGTATCCAAGAAGGTGCTACCTTTCCTTTATCTCCCGAGGGGACTTTGTGTGCCCCTACAGGTGCTGGATACTCCAAGCTAATTGACAGAGCTAGGCTGGAAAGAGTTGTGGTCTCACCGCAAACTCAGAAATGGTAATTTCTTGAGTGTGGAGCTCTTTCAAGACCACAAATGCCCCATCCTAGCACTGTGGAGTATCAAACCTTCATTTCCTACCTGTGGTTGAGAGAGGAGGCACAGCCTTTGCTAAGAACGTATAGGGATTTCAGAGACTGCCTTCTGTCCTCCTCATTCCAGCAGCGCCTCTAAATTCTTCCCATTCTCCAGAACTGTTTCTTATTCTGCAGGAGGTGTGAAGCACATTATCTCTCCCCATTTTTGAGAAGGAATAGAGATACTAAAAGGATATTTTTACTGCCAAAGTTTCCTCACCGGGAGTAACATAGACTTGCAACTATACCAGCTTAATTCTGTTATTAAATTATACAAGAGTGATATAGAAATATAGTCAAGAACTGTCAAGGAAATCAGAAGCATTGTTTGGGACCTATTTCTAACTATCTTAATCAGAAATCTTGGAGCATGTTTTGCTTATTTTGTGATCTGTACATAAGAGTTAATTACGTGCACTTTTAAATGGACAAACTGAGAAGGGTGTGGGATTTCTGTAAAACTCCACAGCAGATTAACAGCACTCCAGATTGTGCTAACCACTGACTAAGGCCCCATAAGTAGTTTAGTGTAGCATATAGAGCTTTTTGACAGTCATGGCCCTATGATACACAGAATTCTGCAGATAAAATTCGTACTTCTGTAACTCGACACAGCACCGACATTCTTCAGTGAAGTAGCTGGCGCTTCCTTCCATACACTCGTATTGCTGCAAGGATTAGAAAAAGTCGAAGATTAAAATTTAAAAATGGAAATAATATTCATTTGCAATAATAACAAGAATTGTTTGCACCACAAAATCCATAGCACAGGACAATGCCAGTTGTCAGGGTGGTAATGGGGCAGCTACAATAGCAGCTCGTGCCAAATGGCATTGATGGACAGATTCTGATGTGTAGCACCTACTGCTAATTTTCTGTCATAGATTTCTCAGTACCTTTTAACCTCTCATACTTTGTTTTGGCTGCAATGTAAGGACTACTAACTGCAGTAACTAGGTACAATTTTTTCTTGTGTTTGCAGGAAAAGAAAATATACAGTCAGAGATGGGCTAATTTTTACATTGTGTGTGTCCTGATAGGCTTTCTTTTCTAAAATACAGCTTTCCAGGCATTGTTTTCTTTAAACCCTCTCCTGTGGATGGGCAATTTCAGGGGTTATCACCTATCCTTTTCTTGCTGTCCTCTAAGTGGTACTTTCTTTGCCACGGGCAGTGCAAAAACTGCGCTCCGCTCTTCTTGTTGTGTCCCATTAACTGCCACCCAAATCAAAAGTAAGTGGTTTGGCACATCTCTGAGACAGCTTTTTTAAAGAAAAACAACCTTCCAAGGACATAACTAGACACGGTGCCATTCCCGGGAACCAGGCTGCAGTTCAAAGCCCATTTGCTTTATTTTATGTGCTGCTTCCTGCTCTTTTCACATTCTCTTCTCTTTTGTCTTTTAAGCCTGAACTGTAGAGATTCTCAGGGACAGATTATAACTTTCCTCCCAGGTGAGATCAAAGAGGGTCTGTTAGAGGCCTGGTTGTCTCTTTCTCGCTTTAAAAAAAAAAAAAGGAAGCTTTCCAACATCTGCTAGAGCCAGCACGGATAGATGTACATACATTGTAGTACGTTAGAGGATTTGAGGTAACTTTCTGAAGCTGTTTTCAACACCTTCTCCTGTCCTTGATAGTTTATTTTAAAGATTCCAATTGCAGAATCCGAGTTTGTGTGTTATGGCAGAAGAATCAATGGAGTAGGCTTTTGAATTCCTCAATCCAGCTGCTGTGTTCCTGTTGAGATACTGGAGTACATGAGTACATGAAAGCTAAGATCTGATTCGTTACCAAGTAGGCAATGCAATGTAACTTCTAAAAGGTGTTCACTGATTTTGGAAATTCCATTGTTAAATTCAGAGTAATAGCTCAGTATCTTGTACATGTAAGTGTTACCTGGGAAAAACACCATTTTATAACTGCTTTCCTGAAAGTGTTGACCCATTTTCCCTGTCTCATCACTTTTTATTTCAAAATTCAAAGATTTTCTGTATCAAGGTCAGCTCTTTTTGTTAAGAGTAGGTAATGGATGTAGGATCTGCTCTTTGTCAGAACCTCCATACAAAATTGATCCATTTCTCCTGTTTATCATTTTTTACCTTTTCCTATTGCATTTTCCTTTTTTCTTTCATTTCCTGTCAGTATTCTGGATTTGTATGATTTATTTTAGTCCCATATGGAATACTCTCCTCCTCAGCAACCAGCTCTGACCCCCTGTCGCACAAATGTCACACACCAATGTGGCTGAATGAGTGGTTTCTAGTCCCAAGTGGAATCCTAGAATGGTTTGGGTTGGAAGGGACCTTAAAGATCATCTAGTTTAAACCACCCTGCAATGGACAGGGACTTCTTCCATTAGACCGGGTTGCTCAAGGCCCCATCCAACCTGGCCTTGAACACATCCAGGAATGGAGCATCCACACCTTCCCTGGGCAACCTGTCTATCATTGGAAGCATATAGTTGTTTGTGCTGAAATAGGCTTGTGACAACATAGTTTATGACAACTATGCCAGTAGTTAAAAGGAGGAGAAAATATGGTCGGTAGATTGGTTTTGCGCAGGGAAGAGGAAAAGGAGATGACAAAACTCTTACAAATGCTCTTATTGTCAGCATAAGAACTTAGCCAGAGAAAGGTATGGAGATTGAGCTGAGATAAAGGGAACCTTCAGGAGGGAGATTGAGGAGGGGAAGGAAAAGTGAAGTAAGAGATGTCATTTTGCCCTCTCCTACACAGAGACTTGAACAAGCGTTTGATTTCAGTGCAGAGGAAAATGCAATTGAATGAAAGGATTGGAGAAGGTGGGAAAAGACACACTGAGAACAGCAGGAGCTTAAGAAAGCAATAAAGTCTCAAGGTGGCTTGAGTTGAGGAGGGCAGAAGAGTTGGCTACAGGACTGTAGTTGTTCCTTCCTTGTCATTAGAGGTCATGTGTCTGTATAGAGCGTTATTTCTCCTAGAGCTTTTTCAAACCACCATCCTTGGCTAGGAGCACTGGTATGATTTCCACGTAAGATCAATAACAAAAACGAGTTCCTGCTGGACTTCATAAAATCTCAGGAATGTCTCCTTTGGAAGTGTCAAAACTCTGCTGGGGAAAGGCAGGATGGAAGTTTAGATTTTTTTTGTTCTGTTAGTACTGTATAGGAGTGAAGCAGCACAAAGGGTGTTAGTTTGGTGATTGAAATTCTGGAGATTAAAGGAGATCATTCTCCTATGTGTGCCGCTTCCTCTGATATATTTGTGATTTTTATTAGCGTTTTACTTGGTTGTCCACTTCCAGAAGGCCAAAGCATAGATAGGGCCAGAAGAAGTTACATAAATTCTAAGGAAATAGAAGTATTTTGTTACCTAAGGATATTCTATGAAAACCTTTTTGTCTTGATGGGGTCTTCATCTAGAGTAACAGACTTCATAGCCATAGTTCAGTCAATATGGCAAATCATGGTGGCTGTGATACAGACTGGATACTGATATATTTTTACTACATTAGCAAAATAACAAAGCTGCGGATTATAGCTTCAAGGCCTGCAAATGTACGTGATGCTTTGAAGGAAAATATACTGTGTGAATTCTTTGCTTCAATTTTTAGTCCCTCCTTTCCCCCTCAGGTATGGACTCTTGCAATTCTTCATCTGAGATTTCTTTAGCACATTGTATCTCAGACTGCATTAGATAGTTACTTCAAAGATTTCTTTTGGGCACTGCACTAGATTTGTTTATTTGTTTGTTCTGCAGCCAAATGCAAAAACCTTCTCCAGCTGAGGTGAGTTTTAACTGAGGATCATCCTTCTGAACCTTCTGCTAGATTCTGAAATCGTGCACTTCTATACAGGGAATACGAGGTGAGACAGCACAAAGGATTGTTACATACTGGTTTTGATTGGCATCTGACAAAAACTGGGTATGATTTTATTCAATATTGAGTTATTTACTTGGTGCATCCTGTCGGTCTCTAATAGCAAAGGATTATGCTGTACATGGCATGAGTACCTTTGGGTGCTGCGTCTACCTTGACGTGCCCCAAAGCTTCCCTGTACAGTACCTGTGGTAACTACTTAAAGATACTTCTGGGTAATCTGCTAGTGAGTTAGGCAGGGATCACCATTGTATAAATTCTGGGACAGAATGTAGAAAAGCCAGTTTTACTTGTCTTCTGGTTGAAGCTGATGGAATATAGGTGAATTTTACTGTTTCTGAATTTCTCTGAATTCATACTTGTATAAAGGTGGTTTTAGTGTGTACCTGAGAAGAGAATTTGCATTAATAACTTTTTAGACCTACTTCTAGATTTTTTCCCTTGTTGTTATCAGCTTGTAGAAATGCTTTTACCATTGTATGCAGCACTCCTCACATTAGGTCTCCATGTGGCTGGTTACTAGTGAGATGATGGTTCATGGAGAAGATGTCCCTGGGGACCCCAGGATTTCTGAGTGGATTGGTAGTCTCACAATAGCCAGAAGAAACCAACTATTACCTCTGTGTCCTGCTGCCGTGTTTCCGCTCACATGAACATAATTGTTCAAGCCCAGAAAGACATTTCAGCACAGTTTCCCTGAGTGTGGGGTGCTGCACTGGGATGAGTCTTGTTGGCACGTCAGCTTCTGTAGCCACTAGCAAACATGGGAATAGAGCAGCCACTATGGCTGTTTCCCTCTGGTCTCTTAGATCATGAGACCAGGTACTCAGTTACAGCTGGACTGACTGGAAAGTGGCGTTTGGCACAAGTCTAGGTTCAAGGGGGTTGTTCGTGTTGTGCTGCAAAAACATATGCTATTGCAGTGTCTATTTTTAACAAAATGAAAATTTGTATTTATGCAAAATGTTGGATGTTATAGCCCGAATGAAAGAAATCTGTATGAGAATGTCAGTAAAGGAAAGGCACTTATCAAAAGAAGCTCAGTATAAAAGGAACTGTAATTTCAGTTGCCATTGATACTTATTACTAAACTAGTGATAAACTCATCTGTTCAGGAAATAAATGTCAATGTACTTTTGTAATTTAAATGAGAACTTGTAATATGGAAAATATGCTTCCCGTTCAGATCCTTGAAGGTTTGCTTTGAAATGGGAGTCCTCTGTGATGTCTATTTCATTTTCTTTTATTGTGAAAGTGTTGTGTCACTGATGACATTTCTGCTGAATGCTGCCCAATTATAACATGGAACATCTGCACAGGGACATTATATCTTCCCAGGGGGATTATGGGAAACAAGCACATTGGTAAACAAAAGAGTAACTGAAATTATTTGTAGGAAATGTAGTCACTTTGTTGGCTGCCAAAGGTTGAGGCTCACTAACAAAACATTTTTGCCTTTTATAGATAGATCAAACACTAAGGGAAAGAAAGCTTTTATAATGAATACAAGGAAAAACTTGTGGCTTGTACTCTACTTTAAAAAAATCATTTCCATGGGTGAGTGGGTGTTCAGGGAGCAAATTGCTTTGATTTCAAATATGTGTTTGTAATATCCTTACTACTGCCATATAGGGCAACTTTAAAGTTATTCTTTCTGTGCAGTAGATGAAAATCTACTAAAATGCCCAGGATCACATAAGATAATATATAGATGTAAATGTCATGTATTCAGTCCAGAGTTAAACTGTATTATCTTGGTGCCAAGGTTCTGGATATTTAACAATTTAGTTGATGTTTTAATTCCAATTATGGCTTTTGTGGTCAGACACTGAAATGATTATGCACAAAATTCCCATCCAAGTTGGTGGGAATCTCTTGTGTGCAAGTTTTGCAGGCTCGGGGCCATAACCACATGCAGGCTATTTCCAGTACAGCTTTCTCCAGAATCCTTTGCATGCGGACCTTTGCAAGGCAGAAACCGAGGAAACAGGTGGTGCCTCTGTCTCTCACTGCTGTTTGGCCTTGGGGGAAAAGTATGGAGAGAAGACAAGCATATAGTCCAGCCAGTCCATGCTGCAGGGACCTCTGCATATTCTGAAAGGCTTGTGCTGTCCTGGCAGGGTTTTGGCTGTCTGGCAGTAACTGTCTGTGCTATCCTCAGCCCACCTCTTCTCCTTCATTATTTTAGACACCTCTCCTAATCTTCCTTCTGCTCTATCCTCTGTTTTCCTTTGTCTTTCCTTTCAGTTTATTCCCTATAAATTGACAGTGACAGAAAACCTTGACAATCTAACTTGCTATCTGCTGCATCACATAGTGATATACAGTGAAATAATGTATGTGTTTCACAATCCATGTGTTGTGTCTATTCTGATTGTAAGACTGGAAGAACAGGAGCTGCCGACCACTACTTAGGGCAGTGGGATCGATTCTTGCTTGGTCATTAGAGGCTGCCTTGATAAACCTGAATCATACTTACCTACAGTTAAAGCCTGATATTTCCAAGAATTGATGTGTCTCCGTTCACATTTTTTCTTTATCATTGTGTGTTGAATTAAACACCCTGGCAGTATGTCAAATTCTGAATTAATCTGATTAATTTCTTTCAATAATTACTGAAATGATCTGCAAAAATTCTCCAAAATGCTACAAATTAAAGTGTTACAGTAATGCTTAGGACTGCTGCTGCAGAATGTTGTTCTTTAATTCTTACCTGTACATTTTTATGAGGGATATAGCTGTTAAAATGAGTGGGAGGGATTCTGTCACACTTGGAAGTATTCTATTTTTTCTTCATAAATAGTCTTGTTTATTTTGATTTATCTCAACAATACATCTTTCTGCAGTTCCCCCTCCCTTCCTACCCCAAAATAAATAGTCCTGCTGTTGAAATGAGAGAAAGTATGTTTCTATGTCTTCAAAATAGGACTAAAAATACCTGCTTGACCTGTGGGTTTTAAGACAGCTTGCAGTTGTGGTTAACACAAGCCCCCCTGCTGAGATCAAAGTCTGGCCCCATCCTGCTTGAAACACCGCTGTCAGTACCTTGTTGTTAGGCAAAAAGTAAGAGAGAGTTCCCCTCTGCTGTGGAAAAGCAATGTTTATTTGATCTTGGGCCTCTTCTGAATAATTTTGCTAAATCTAATTGCTCTTGATGTTTTACCCAGTACATCATGGGCTTTTTCAGAAGTAGCTCTTTATGCAATGGGTGAAGCATCAGAATACAGTAAGGACCACTTCAAATATCTCTCATCAAGGCAAAGAACTCTAGATAGATTACTGCAGATCAATCTGTATAAACCCTGCATAAACACTGAAGCTCTTTTAAGTTAAAATGTACTTTAAAAAACCCTTATGTTATGAAAGGTGAAATACTGTGTAACTACTAAGAGAGTTATCATGTGAAAAGAGGTAGAGAGGCCCGTTTAATTCACTGGTTCCTGTCAATTTATGAAGAAACAAAACATATGATGAAATCCTTTCTGGTATATTTATTACTATGCGTTAAGACTTTTATGTTACCAAAATAACATTTCCTGTATGTCAAACGCCAACCCCGTACCTAAGTGTGAGCTGTGACTTTAACACAAAGGATGCTATTGCTGCTCTGTATTGCTTGAGTGAACTCAAGAAACTTGACTTTTACTAGTTATTATTGTGAAGGACTTTGCAGTGGACTGTGACATTTGGTTGCTATTCACACTTCTGCTGGTATGCAAATGACTTGCAAACTTTGCTTCACATAGGTACTAAGTTTCAGGGTGGAACCATGAATGAGAATGACAACCTACAGGTGTTCTCCAAGTAGGAATCTCCTCTGGAAACAGAAAATGTCAACTCCACTGATGGAGTATCATACTGATCATACACGGGGTGAGAAGCAAGGGTGATTTGTAGTGTCTTCCTTAACTGTGAGACTGGAGTATTTGGGAAATGTGGGTCCACTTCCAAAGTTCATTGCTGGTTTGATGGATCACATAATCTCTGTATTTTATGTCATACCGTTATTTAAAATCTCTTCTTCATGACACTTAAGGCACCTCTGTTCATTTTACATGTATATTTGTGTGTGTGCCTGTATCGAGTATGACATTCACAGGAATCAGAATGCAGGAGGGTGCTTTAAGCGTATGCAGAAAACAAAGTGGTGGGTGGCAGATTGTCTCCCTTGGGCAAGAGGAGCCCAGCTGCTCAAGCACTGTTTGTTTCCTCCTTTCTATTACTTTTGCTGCAACCAAAGAAGTTGTTAAATTAGGTGTATATAGAGGAGTTGATACTGTTTGGGGAGGAGAGTGATCAGGAGGCCATCTCTGCAGCAGCATTTGTCAGCCCCATCTTTTAGCATCTGCAGGAGTCAGAACACCACTAGTAAGGGCTTTTGGTTCCACCTCACACCCCCTCCTTGAGATAGAAGTGGGCTCATCCCTTTTGTTTCTCTTTTCTTCCCACTAATGCATTACATGGCAGCAGCCAACAGTACGGAAGAAAGAGTGGGGGCTGCTTTGAGGTCCAACTTCAGTTGCCCCTCTCTTCACCTATACAAAGCCATTTGAAACACACTTGGCCCTTGAGCCTTCTTACTTAACTTTTCCAAAACTCCATTTCCCACCCCTGACTTTAATTTTCTCCCCCCATTCTGTCATTTTAGTTCATAGAGCTGCCTCCTCTTACCCTTTTCTCCAGCCCTCAGCCGGTTAATTATGTGGCTAACCTGCCCAGCTTCCCTACTCTCCTGAAGACATTTCTACTATAACTCTGTGTTGCTTCATTAATAACTAGATGTCCTTTATCTCTGGAACATGGAATTCTCTTTTGTTTGCTTAATCTGATCTGCTTTGCTTGCAGATCAGTCTCTGTCTGTATATGCTGTTGGCTGTGCCTCAGGAGAGTCACTCAGAGCTGAACGGGATGCTGGGCTAGATGGACCTTAATTCTGAACCAGTACAGCGGCTTGGATTTTGTGCCTGTTCAGAGGCTGCAACAGAAGTAGATCTGTTGATACTTTGTGACCTAGGGGGAAAAGAAAACTCTTCCTGGCACTAAGCCTGTCTACTTAATGAGTAAAGGAATTCAGATCAATAAAAGAAAATAGCAGCAGATCTGGAGGAATTCCCCAGGGCCAGATGCATCATTGCTTAGTCCTTGTACAGTAATTTGCTTCTGTGCAGTTCAAGAAGAGCTTTTCCACTGGTGCTGGAGGCTGGACCAGGTTCTTAAGTGGGCTTTTTTCAGAGGCTAATTTTAGCTTGGAAGATGGGAATTCCTCCACTGCTTCCATAATCACTGGTGGAAAAGAGGCAGCTCTCAGCCATGAATGAGAGCAGGAGCTTCTCTGCCCTGCTCAACACACAAGCTCTGGATTTACCCTCTGTGCAGGACCAGATTTTCTTCAGAGATGATGAAATGATCCCTCCTGGTACACGCTTGGGAATTTCACCTTCCCATTTTATTTGATGGGAGATTTATAAAGACAGAGCTCCTCTAGTCATCGTTCTTGGAATTTATTTCAACATTAGATAGAATTTGTGATTAAAATCGTGACTCTGATATATTAAACCAAAGTTCAGTGTGAAAAAAGCTTCATAAGTGTTGCGATGAGTTGCTTTATTTCTAGGTTTTTCAAAGCTCCTCCCAAAAAACTTTTTAGTTTAAAGCCTTTAAATTCAAAACATTTATTAATAATGTAAAGGGCTGCCTGTCATTCAAAAGCTATAAAGAAAATCTGAAATCAAAGTGAAATAGTTTTTTCATCAAAGCATAAAAAACCCATAATGTTGGTACAAGCTTTGGTGGTGCTTTGCTTTGTTTTTAAGCCCACTTAAAAATAAATTCATATCATAGTCCTCAACACACAAATTTGCAAATTGTCTAAATTGGTCACTACTAACCTGGATGGTGCAAAGTACTAAGTTTTAAAATTTCTGGATTCTACTTCTAGTTATATTATTGATTTCTATGGGATTTTCAAGAAATCAATTACATACAGCTCAGTTTTTGGTGCGTTAAAATTTGAGATGTCTGGGGAGAAACATTTTCCCTCACTGAAAACCTGTAGCTTCCGCAGAGCTCTTAAAGACTGAATGTTTTGCTGGGTTTGAAACCAACGCTTTTGAAAAACACCACATTTGATCCATGTGTAAAATGGGTGTTGTGGCCAAACAGCAGTTAAATCTGACTCAATATTTATTAAGTTGAGAGTCATTGAGCAAGGTGAGCACCGACGTGTACGGCAGAATTCAGCCTTGTTAGTGCACTTGCTGATCAAGAGCCTTCCCCTGAGAGTCCTTAAGGTAGTTCCTGAGAGCTTGTTAGTATCAGATTACAAGAAAACAATGTTAAGGCAACCTCAGATTAAAAAAAAAGGTGGCTGTCAGAATGTTTTCCCTTGGTGGAAATGAGCCTCAAATTACAGTTCACTACTATTTGTTTGCTTTGGAAAGGGGGACTAGTGATTTTCACCTTGTCCTTAGGGCAGCACTTTGCTCACCTTACACTTTCTAGGACTGAAAACATTTGTTCAGTTAACTGTGTTTTCATTTGATTCCTTCTGTTGTTTATAGAGAGGTTGCTTTTCAGTAAAATCAATATAATTATTGACACAATTTGTTCTGCTCTATAGATTATATCAAACAGGCTGGAACATACAGTAGAAAATTGGTTCCCTTGGTTGGTGTAGGTCACCAAACCTCCCATTCAAAGTCAGTTAAGTCAATAGACATACCAAGGCCTTTAAAGGGACATCTCACTGTGATTACAGAACCTATGAACGCAGGATTTGAAAATGTATCTACCTGTACCTAACTGACTCAGAGCTTCTCAACAAAATAAATGCAGTTCTACTCTGTGGCAGGGGACAGAAAGGAGGAAGGTCTGGGAGGGGTCAGGCAAGGAAGGTGGCAAAGGTCAGGAGAGGTCTGGGGGAGCTGTGAGGGTGCAGTTGATCCCCATGAATAGGTTAGGTGGGAACCCTGAAGGATCAGTTAGGTTTGAGGAAAGATTTTCATGGGTGGAAGCAGGCAGATTTGGGGGAGATCAGAGGTCTGCAGGAATTTGAAGAGAGGGATTAGTGAGCTTGTCAGATAAGGGCAGGGCTGACTGTTACTCTCCCATACCAGAAGCAAAAAACTTGTGAAAAAACCTTCATCAGCAGTAACCCAGGCACTCTGTGATCTATTACAGGACTGGGAAATTTCCTTTTCCCAATAAGGAAAAGCTTCTGAGAGCTGGAACACTGGTCAAAGCTCTTCTGTTGGTCTGATGTTATTACTGATTCCTTTTCAGACTGCTGTCTTCTGAGGCACTAAGAGTCTGGAAATTTCGCTAAACATAGAAACATGCAAATATATCCTAAAATAATAATGTTTATATGTATTTGAAGACCGATTTCCAAACAGTTAAATGCAATATTTTGACAGTGTCTTGAAAATACAATACCTTTTTAGAGGGGTTTTGGAACTATAACGTGGTTGGTTTTTTCTTGTACTTAATTTTGCAGTGACATCTTCCTTGCTGCTATCGGTATGACTTATGTCCTTGTCCCCTTCCATGCTCCACAAAATGCACTGGATGGAGAATGCAGTTATAAATTTCTACTCTTCTGCTGTGGGTTTCAAATATTTCTTATCCAAGTAGAAATGCTTGATCTTAGATGATGTCATGGGAGTTTTGGAAGATTACTTGAAATAGCTTGGTTCCCAGGAAATTATTGTGAAGGTTTTTGGGAGAAACTAAAACAGCAAAAAAAAAGAAACAAAAAGAAAACCAAATGAACTAAACCCCCCAAACATGCAAACACATAGCATTTAACAACATTGCATAAATATTCCAAATTGGAGATGTAGTTTTTCTTTTTTATTCCAGAATATCCTTACTACAGAAAAGTTTAGTGCATATTGTCAGTCTGCTGCATAAACTGGATAGTGGAGAGGGTTCTCCTGGCAGCATTTCAGTCACACGGTCACTTCACTCAGAAGTCATGGAAATACAGAACCAACACTTTCACATTTATAACCACACACAAGAAAGTACTTAAGATTTTGAAGTATTTTGCACTTTTTTTTTTTTTTTACAGTAGTAACTGATTTTTTTTTTCCTGTGAATTACTTTGGTTTAATTTGCCAAGTAGTTTGTCACAACTATTGAGGGGCATTGCAGCCATGTCCCAGCTCCTCTGCCAGGCAGTGTGGTAGGTCACTTGCTGTCCTCTCACCCCATGACCTGGTTTCCATGAATTAGGGCCCCAGGTGCAAATGCTGGAGGGAGCTGTGGTACATGCTCTTTAGGGCTGGATGATCAAGAAACCAGGATACACTTTAAAGTGTGTTTTGTATGTGGACAAAGGAACCATGATCAAATCCACATGCCTTCATTCTGGATTGGATTTGAAACTACTTTCCCATCTAATAAAGCTATCATCTTTTTCTGAGTATATGTCATATGAACCCTAATAATCCCCATTTCTCTTCATATTTTAAAATTCTGGCTGGCTCAGTGGCCAGATTTCTGGCCAGTCACCTAAGCAGAAGCAGAATGAAAACTTTCTAGTAGATGTATGGTCACTGCAAGAACACCTCATGACTACCTTGATTTGGAGAGGATCATTTTTGAGGTATAAAGTTCATTTTAATTTACATAATGCTTTTGTTAATATTTAGTAGAGATTATATTTTAATCATAAAAATTCATGGCAGGTATCATATGTCATACACATTGTCAGACATATCACTGGAAACTTATTACAATATAACTAAATTAAAATGCTGTGAGACTTTTCATATAGTTCTGTTGAAGATAGTGGCATAAAATCTCTTTAAGAACTGCTGAAAATGTCTATTCTTTTGGACCAGCAACAGTTAAAACTCCTAGCTGGCACTTCATGAAGACATCTTTTAATTTGTGACTCTATTTGCGACCTAGGATCGTTGAAACATTATCTTCAAGAACGGTGGAAATCCTCCAAATGAATTTCCAGCACCAGGCTTCCTGTTTACATTGTTCAGGGGTAGTTACAGATTGTTAACGTGTAGTTGCTGCTCATGGTTAATGATACAATTGAGTCATCTCTGTGTGGTTCTCAGCCATTTAAAACTGTCGTAAAATAACCCAAATAATGGGATGATCAAAGCAATATAGCCGACTGCATAATAGTGTGACTGCAGCATTTTCAACCATTAACATAAAGTACTATAAATATATTCAGTGTCGTACAAAAGAGATGTTCAGGTTACAAAAACTATAGTTGAGACCAGGATAGAATCATAAAGTAAATATTCAGCTGTGCTTGCTCTCCTTGAATCTTCCCATAAACTGTCTCTGGATGCCTAGTACAATATGCCTAGTACTCGGTAAAGAGGTACCCAGCATTTTTTTTGAGAATTAGGATTCATTAAAGCATCACAAATCAAGCATACAAAAATGGAGACATCCAGAATAATTAGGCAGCCTTTATTGTTTGTTTTTTGTTTTATTTTGGTTTGGTTTTTTCTCCTTCCAACTGGCGATCCGAGGCAGGTCATTTCTGATTTCTTTGTGAGGGCTATGGTACATGTGCTTTGCTGAATCTGGATGATTTCAGAAAGTAGTGTTTTATTTTCCATGAAAAGCTTTTAGTTGTCATTGCACTGAGTGTTGCATAAGTCAATGGTAAATCAAACTAATATATTTTTAAAACTAAGCATTAGAAGGTTTTATAGTTTAAAAGAGATCGCAACAAAGCATGAGTGCTGACTTTTTATCACCTCTCCTTTGAGACCCAGTTTATTTCATCATTGATGTGAAGCATGTAGTACAAAACAAGATGACCTGTTTTCATCCTCAGTATAATTCCACAGAAGTAAAAAGCCTGATGCCAGGAATGAATTTGTCCCCATGTAAAAAAAGGTCTTCACGCTTCCCAAGAGAAGACTGAAACTGGGTTCTGCCTGTTTTCATCAACCCTCTTTATCTCACATCAAGGGTAGCTGATTGAACACAAGGAATTCCTAATATCAGTCACTTGTCATTCAGGCTCTTCTGGTTGACGATACAGTGTTTTGAGCTTTCTTTGGCAAAGTGAAAATTACCTTCTTTAGCAGGCCCAGTGACTGAAAGTAAAGTTGCCAAGTGACTCACATGTGCTCAGTTCCTCTATGTGACAAATAATAGTGATTTTGAGGTATGATTATAAATAAATATTAATAATAAATTTATTAATAAATATAAATAAATATGTTTGTAGTATTGGGATGAATCTTCCATGATTCATTCAATGAGCACTCCAAGCTTGACTGCAATAGCATACCAGGAATAACAGGAAAGATAACACAGCTTTTAGATTTTAGCGATCGTTTAGCTGAAGGGATTTTTGATTAGCATGTACTCCAGGACAGCGCTCACCACAAAGATCTCTCAGCACATAAATTATAGTTATTTTCTAGCACGTGCTAGTCACTAAAGTGATGGGTATTAAAATGCTTCCTCACTAGCTTCCATATATATAATTATATTATAGCTATTTTACATTGCAGCAGGGTTTGATCCTCAAAATATATGTTCTTGTAGCTTTCTCTGGCTCTTATCACAGAGATTATTTGAATGTAACTTACAGGTAGGCTTTTACTTTCATTGCTGGCCATCTGTAGGGGAAATGTTCAGTAGAGGCAGAGAGTGTGCCCTTTTTTTTTTAATGACAATACAGAGACACAAGAGGCAGGAAATGTCTAACATGGTTGCAGTCATTTTTCTTGCCACTTTCACATCATTTTCATTTCTCAGTGTAGTGAGAACCCTCCAAAACCCTCTGAAAAAAGCTGCCACTGCTGCTTGCTATAATCAGACACTGTCAGGCTCTGAAAGGGACATTGGGTAAAGTTAGTGGATAAGAAAAACTTTTTAAATGTCCACTATTGTAATCTATTCCAAGTTGAGTTCAGCAATTTAGGGGGGAAAATAAATTGTCTAAATCCACTTGGGGTGATAAACCCTCTAAATTTGTAATAGATCCAAATAATTTTTATTATTTCCTTGAGAAGAGCATTAGAAAGAGCAGATGTGAGGGTCATTATCTTAATGACACCACGAAGTCTGGGCAGTCACAAAGGCTTTCTCACATAGTCAAACTGTCTTGGGAGAATCTAATTTGCTGTTGAGGTATAATACCAAGCAAATGCTTTTCATTAAGGAGCTGCATGAAACAGTATCAGTCTAACAAGAGGACTAGGCCTTTGAAATGTAAACAAAGTAGCTCCTCAAGGTAACATCCATTGCCTTTAATTGAATCTGCCTTGAAAACAGCAGTTTCCTTGGCAGAAGAAAACAAACTTTTACTGGCACACTGCTTCACCCCTCCAGCTTTTACCTTACCAAATTTGGTACCAGGGGAGCTTGTAAGAAAATGAGCACTTTTTTCTAAGTGTTGTAAAACCTTATGCTGCTATCACAACATTTGAATTTAGCTTAATGGTGGCAAGATGTTAATATGAGGGTCTGAACTGCAGCAGTATTCTGTTTTAATATAGACCATGGCCTTTGCACTTCCTCACCATCACTGTTATGTCACAGTTGACTTCTAGATATTCTCTCTCCTCTGTTCCTGTGGACTAGTGTAATGAAGTACAGTAGAATCATGACATGAAAATATATCTGTGGCAAAGAAATTAAATGACTTGTTAAGGTAGAGAAAAAGAAACGCAATTCTTTCGGATCTGGAGACATGGTTAATGGTTTTTGAAGTCTTATCTGTGTTTTTATTGTTATATAGATGGAAAGAGAATTTTAGCCAATTCTTGTTCTCGTAATGAAAATTCACATAAGACGACTTTATTCTCACTGCGAGTTGTCAAGACAGCCCCCTGCACAGCACTGCTGCTTCAGAACTTGGGAATGGTAGGGGTGGGACACCGATTACATTTCCTATAGACATTAATAAGCTATCATTACAAACCACCAGATTCAACTCTTAATGCTGTAGTCAGCTACTGCTGTGCATTAACCCATTGTTCATTACCTGCTTGCATTTGAACTTGAGTGTAAAATAGCGTATACATTTCCACAGTGTGCTGCCGGCACCTTGGCCACTCCATTTTGGGTGTTCAAGAATCGCAATACAGAAACAGAATTTCAGGCTAGCCAGAGAAGTTGTCACTGATTATGACAGTTATTATCTTCAAGTACATCAGAATATTGTGTTACACACCATCATCCTATGACGATTTTTTTGACATAGAGATGCATTTAGTTAGAGCCCCTCCCTGTTAACTGCTTGCTCCAGAGCCCAGAAGGTCAGTGGAGATGGATTTTAGAAGGGGCTGTGAGGTAGTGGAGTCAATTGCTGCACTCATCTGCACTGTGTAACAATATTGGTGGGGAGTCCCCGCTCTTTTCCTTCCCACGTTCTCCTGCCTCCTAATTTTTTGCCTTTTAAAGCTTTGATTTCCTATTGCAGTTTCCCAGCCTCATAACACAAGTTTCAGTGGAAACATAAACATCTGGGTTGGCAGACATGTTCCTTCACTAATGCACTCATCAAAGAAACACGCAGTTTTGTAGATGGAATTTGAGACAAACAGAGGTAAAAGATTCCATGTTTATATTAGTTGCTCTTAGAAAAGAAAGTCTGCTCAATTTATAAGCCATGAATGTAAAACGTTACACTCTAGGAAATCAGCTATAGCGTAAGAAAGACAATAACTCGTCAGTGCAAAGTGTGTTTTCCTAGTCACCATGAAGAAATGTTCCGCTAAATGGAAGTGGCCTAGTTTTAGTCTAGACTTTCACTACATATTCTAGTAAAATTATTTGTCAGTCCTGCAGTTTTAATGAGCAGTAACATCCTCAATCTTCTGAAATTTTTTTCCCTGAATAGTCTTATTTTCTATGTTTTTGGGGGGACTAAAGTAAGCTTGGCTTACCTTTTTGAGGGTAATCATTAAAATCAGGGGAAAGGCTTCCAGAGTGCCTTAAACAAGATTTAAACCTGCAGTAAGGATATTTCAGGAATATAATTTCTAAGTTCAGTCTCAGCAACTGGAACTTTTTCTTTTGTGGGGATTTTTACTCAGTGTGCAGTAAAGGCAGCTCCAAGCCTTGGTAAAGAATGTGTTTTGACTAATTTTAGTTTTATGGGTGTCAGTTAAGAATACCATGCGTCTTGATGTCAGAAGCTGCTTCTTTGTACTTAGTGGCCTTGTGGTTAGCAGCTTGTCAAACTAGGGGGTGGTTTGCTCTGTTGGAGTTATGTCTAATGTTTATTGGAGATTTTACACCTGGACCATGAAAGCTCCCTAACAAATGCAGATCTGATTTCAAGTGCAACATCCTCAGGATTTCTGTCTGATTCTTAGGCTCCTGTGCAAGCAATAGAAGGGCGCATGCCAAACCTGACAACGAATTCAAAATGCAAACTGTCTACAACTAAACCCAAATCTCCATACATGTAATAGGAAAGGATTTTCCTAGCAATTTCTTTCTGCTCACTGACACGGTTTACATCCTGTTATGTGTATGAACGTGCTTTCCCTTTAAGTATGCAAAGTCTTGGTACCAATTTGTTGCTTTCTGGTAGCTACTAAATCCAAGAGCGATCCTGAACAAAATGGAAAGACAATTTATGGAATGTGATTTAAAGCTGCAACTTAAACTGAAAGGGAAGGAAAATGCTTGCTGTGTCTGTCTCAGATTTGTATGCAAAGGGACTTCCTTGGACTATTGCCTGTGTTCTGATAGGCATCTTTCTTTGGCTGGAAATCAAGTCCACAGAAAATAGAAGGTTCTTAGAGGCAGGAAAGAAATAAAATCACTGCACATCCGCAGTGCTGTGGGAAGTACTGCACAGGCACATCTGCCTACCTGGGAGAGCAAAAGCAGATAGAACCTAGATTCTGTGCTGAGAGCTGGCCTAACTTTGAGGGTAAACTGAGCTGCTGCTGGTCCAGATCTTTTCTACATGAGCAGTTTAGATTGGTTTCTGGTGAAGGAGTATTTGCATCATTTGTGCTTCTTTCTCATGCTTGCACTGCACGTTGACTACCTGTTTACTGGGTGGGAAGAGAACGCAGGAGAGCTTACACTGCAGGCGTGTACGCTCAGCAATTTGCAGGCCGTTACATGGGGTACTAGGATTGCCACAGCCAAAAAGATAGTCCCACAGTAAAACCTCAAAACATAGCAACCCCACACACCTCCAAATGTTGGATAAATGTTGGTGTAGTATTCATGGAACCGATGTACAACTCCAGTTGTGAACCAGAATACCTCTATGGTATACTCTGCATAAGTGTGGGGGAAGGGGGAGATGATCAAAGGAGATGATGATCAAGGATCTTATTTCTTTGCCTTATCTAGTTCTTGTTGCTACATAAATAATGCAAATCTAAGTGCAGTCACAGAGATCCCAGTCTTCCCTCGGCTGTGAATATATTCTAATAGATTTAGTCAATTATAACAACGAGACAAAAATGACAGAAGTCTTTATTTATTATAGCGGAGCTTCTACAACAATTAAACAATTCCAGTAAACCTAAATTCATCTTTGAAAGGTTTAATGTATGAATACCAAGCTTTGCACCATTCTGGAACCTGAATTAAAACCATCCACTGGTCAGTAGTATTGCTGGATAGGAATGGGAAGGTAGGCAGCTTGAAAAGAAAGAACAAAGTCATAGTTCCAGTGTCTTTAATTTGTTAAAGATCTTGTTAGGACTATAAAACTTTACCAGGTACTGTAGTCTCTCAGTTTAAGGAGGGAGGTCTGGTCTGGTCACTTCAGAGCAAACTGTTGTTTCAGTTCCCCGCCTTGAGGTTTATAGGCTGTCATGGACTGAGCCATTCCCGAACCACAAGTTTATTGAATATTTTGAGAGTTTGAGGTTGCCTTTCCTCTTCTTCCCACCTTGGATTATTAGTAACTACTTGAACCTGAAACAGTTCCACCAAATCTGTAGCAGCATTTTGTATATTCTTTTGGAAGAAAGAAAAGGTTTTGTTTCCTTTTTCTACCGTGCAATAATTCAAAAGAACAAAGGAGTCAGGAAGCATAGCATTCTTTGCTTCTTTTAAGCACCATCTCCTTCTAATAATATGCTTAATATCTCTAGCATTCATCAAAGGATTATTTAAAAGAAACAGAGCCTGTAGGTGTGATACTAATTACATATGTGAAGATGGATGTTATGCTGGGGCTAAGTGTCTGCCTTATTGGTGATGAATGTAAGAGAGTAAAGCAAAGCCAAGGTGACACCAGGAAAACTTCTTTTTTTGCATCTCAACTTGCTCTTTGGCAATTACACTCCTGAAGTCCACAAACAGACATTTGTCACAGTATTAAACTGACATATAGAGGGTCTGAGTGACAGGCAGTTGAGGTAAATGAAGAGACTCTCATTCCAGCAATCTTTGGATCAGGCCCAGAAGCACAACTCACTGCAGAGATAGGTAAAACACTGAGTCAAAAGTGATCTTTCTAATTCACAAAAATATACATCTTTGCACTGGAACTGATGCAGAGAAACAGGGTGACAGGTCTTGCTCCCTTTTTTTGATAAATGTTCCCATTAAATATTTTGCAAAGAGCATTTCCCCAAGAGCAATGACCACAACTGTTTCTGCCTAGTGAAGGAGGTCTGTGTTTTGGCTCTTTTTGGTAGGACGGATAAGGAGACCTGCAGTGAGTATGCAAAATGCAGCAAGTGCTGCATTTTGAGCTTTTTGAGTTTTCCAGGAACTCTTACAAGCTTCTTGAATTCAGTTCACAGCCAGTTAGAGCAAACAGAAAGATAAATCTCAGAAAATTGATGAAAAAATAAATGTAGCAACTTCAGAGAAGTTCATATCTGGCCTTTGGAGGGCAGTGAATGGATGTGTTTTCCTAAATTCTTTCTCTGTAACTATGTTAGCTTCAGAGAATCTACAGAAAATGTGAGTTTGACCCATTGTTTAGTAAATCTTGCACGGAGATTGGAATTAGATATCTTAAGCTGCCACTCTGGTTCCCATACCACCTGTGTGTGAAGAATCTGACAGTCTGTATTTAAAGTATTATTAATAGGATTTTAAAATTACACTTGTGCTTGAATGAACTAAATGCTCCCACATGACAAATTGATATGAATGGTTTTAATAAACAGAAAATGAGAAGTAGGTTCATATGTACCTGGGGGCTTAGCTGGCTCATTCTTCTTATGAAACCTTGTCTGTATGGCACTGTTGTTTAAATTGGTTGATCATTTGCCTTAGTCTGTAAACTTGGGTGGGTTTCTCCTGTGCTACCATTTCATATGGCAGTGAGATCCCAGGCTCAAAGAAGTATCTCCACTAATAAGGAAGATTAATAGATACTCTGTGGACCAAAACTTTCCCTGGCTACAATAAGCTAATTCTCTAGGGAGACTGGACAGCAACAGATGAGTCAGAACTGTTACAGCTTAGACTATATTTTGTCAGTACAAACTGCTTCTAGCTAATTCTTTTGGCAAAAGATTAGAAGCTAAACAAAATTAAGTCCATGCTTTTTTTCTTTCTCTCTTTAAAAAAAAACCCAAACACTGTAATATCAGTTAAATAGTAATAAACTCAAAGTGAACTATAGAAGCAAGAGCAAATGTTCCTCTTTTCTTTCCCCTGTTGCAGATAACCCTCAGTACGTAATAGCAGGCTTTTGTTTGGAATAAATGCTATAAAGTACATGACCTGTGTCAGCAAGCACTCATAAGAGTCAAGAAGGGATGTATCTGTTCTGTGCTTTACCTTTGACAGAGCATGTTTATAAACACTTGCTCTAGAATTGGATTCAATATTCTGCAGGAATACCTGGAACCAGTGGAAGTAGGGAGATTATGGTAACTATATTATTCCATTAACGTGGAAAAGCAAAATGGAAAGGAAATAACCAAACTGATGCTAAAACTATATTTAGTCTAGCAACAGAAAGTATCATCTAATTGAATTTCAAGTTGAATTTTTAATCAAGCTAAAGCCAAGGACAGTGAAAACATTAAAAGCATTAGACAAAATTCTAGAGTTCGTAACTGAACAAAATTAGAGTTGCTGGAGCAACTTCCTGCTTGTGTCATGGACTTTGAATCGCTGCTGACTTTTTAATATATTCTGGTTTAGAGACAGAATATAAGAGGGACTGCATTTCTCATGCTGAAATTCTCCACTGTGCATCATTTTGGCATTAGTTAAAGAGCTTAAGTGATGCACAGACCTTGTTCAGACCCTTACAGAAAGATGATCTTAATTTATAGTAGATGAGTTATGCCTGAATTCAAGTAGACTTTTTTAGATAATGAATTGCATGATTTGGATTCTCCTGTCAC
This sequence comes from Eurystomus gularis, assembly GCA_013400335.1. NCBI lineage: Eukaryota > Metazoa > Chordata > Aves > Coraciiformes > Coraciidae > Eurystomus > Eurystomus gularis. Next base: position 37,182 of record VZZY01007612.1, read on the forward strand.
ATCAGGGTAGATGTACATCTGTGTCATTACAGTATGGTGAAGTATTGCACCCAATTGAACAAGCTAATGCTGATTACAAAGGAGGAAGATACACCCTAATGACCTCAGATTGTCTAAATATTGGTTGGATTAATGACCTGTGACTGATGATAAATAGAGTGTAACTAAGGAAGCTGTTCAGATTATTTAAATCTTATCCATACTTAAGATAAAGTCACCAATTTTCCTTTGGGTCATCAGAGATAACTATCCTAAACAAGGCATCGCAGGTAGAAATTCTTGTTTCTGTATAATGGAACTCATCTGTAGCCAGAGCAAAATGCTCTACTCTTTTGGATCTGTCACTCACCCTTAAGGTGTGGGCTCACCGTAGGCTCCAGACTTGCATTTGAACATGACCTCTCCAGCTACAAAGTCCTGACTCCATGTAAGTCAGCAGGAGTTTTGATGTTGATTTCTGTGAAAGCAGATTTGGCCTTTTTTGTCTGAAAGGCCAGCATCCCAGTTGCTCAGAAGGCTCCTGCTTGTGGAGGCTGACAGTACGTAGCTAAACACTTCCCTTGGGTTCGCGCCTTTATTATACTTGGGCAAAGCAAACATGAAATGCTAATGCTATCAAAACATAAATTTAGTATTTTACATTCACAACATACTCATTATATATGGGAACATGTAAGCAAGAGGCAAAAAAATGAGTATCAGGCAGAGTGAAAATAAGTAGCTTGAAATCATACTCATTACGAGTGCGTACTTTGATATTTGAGTGGTGGTTTGCCAAGCAATGTCGTAGAATGGCATAATGGAAAAGATGACAACATCAGGTTGTTGTGACAATGTCTGATGGTTATTTGCGTGTAATTTGAGGAGTAACCTAATCTCTGTGCTAACACACATCAAAGAAACAAGGAATCGGGGTTGCCAAAGAGAGGGCAGTTTTATAATTTCCAGACTGTCATTCTTATGATACAGTTCCTGTACAAGCTATCATTACTTTTGTGTAGAAATTACATGTTCAGTGCAGCTCATTTGCCTTCTCTTCATAAAGTTTTCTCCACTAACCTTCTTTATATCCCTTAGTTTCATGTTCCTTATCTATGTATCACCTATAGTCGAAGGAAGTCATGTAACACAACTGCATTAAACTGATGCAAAGAAATGTAATTCAGTTAATAGATGGTAAAATAAATAAGATTGTACTTTCATAGTTATATCTGTGCAAGATAAGGCAGTGACCAACTATTTTCAAAACATTGTCCTGCCCTTTCTAAATGGTATTTACCAATTTAAAGCTGTAAACCACTTTAATAAGCAGGACGTAATCAATCCCAGACTAGCAAGAACTTACAAGTATCTACAAGTAGTTCACCCATACCAAAAGACCCTGTAGGCATTTCAGTGCCTGATACATGTGCACATAGGTATTTATTTATCAAACAGACACGGTTGTACATACGTTAGGTGCGTATACATTCTAGTATTTAGGTAAACAGTTAATTCAGTTTACCTTTTTACTGTTGATACTGTAAATAAATCATGTCCAAGACCAGGCTTTCTGTGGATAAAGGCAATGCAATTCACTTACGAAGTTAAAAAAGAACTTGCCAAACTAAAGAGGACGAGCCTTGGTTTTAAAAGGATGTATTGTATGAGCATCTGAAGTAACGTGTATGGCCACAGACACTAACAAATATTTCTGCCTTACAAATGCATGCAAATAAAAGCACAAATATAAGCATGTACACATATGCACATACACACACACACACGTTGCTGTGTATCCACACTCCCCAGCCACCGTTTGAGAACGCGCTGATTCCAGAAGCAATCCTATCTTAATGTTATGCTCTGTTTTGGTGTTAAAAATCTGTAAATACTGTTAGGGTTCATTTTTAAGACGACTCAATTTCCTGATGCCGCTCCCAGCACGACCCCACAACCAGCAGCGTTAGCAAAACTGGGGGAACGCGCAGGCAGCCGGGGAGCAGCAGCAGGCAGTGGAGGCTCCTTTGGAGGGAAGGGAGGTACGTGTGAAGGCAGCGTTGCTGCTGGAGACAGCGTATCCTCAAACCACAGCCGTGGAGATACATACATACACTTTAAAGTACAACCTTCCTTTTGCATATTATAAGGGAATTCTGACAGCGTATTGGCACACCCACTAGGAACAAAGCTTCAACAGGCACTGTCGGCTGCCGCGGGGCATTACATAAGAATAAAAGATTGAAAGGTGTGCTGGGGGGATGATTCATCTACCTGAGGCTCAGCCCAGGTGCTCTGCAATTAACTGCATTAACCTGCAGCTGGAGTGAGTTCAGAGTGAAGGTTACCTGTCCGCGCTTCAACTGCTTTCAAATCTCTACTGGGGATTACAGTCAGTTATTTATATGGCTGGGGTTTTGTTGGCTTTTTGGCTTTTTCTTTATTTTTTTTTTTGTCTGGTTCTGCTGAGAGGTGAAAAAAGAAAAGGAGTGCTGCCTGCATGTTGAGCTCTAATAATATTTAATGAGGGTATACAGGAATTCTCCTTCTAAAGTTAGAGGGAGGAACCAGAAAATGACATTTAAAGTTAGGATGACATTTATTTTGGAATATCCACTGACTTGGAGTAGGTGGAGAGAGAGAGACGGCTTTGAAAAGCAGAATGCTTACAGGGATAACCCTTTTTTGGTTTTTCAGAACATGGCAGGGCTTAAAAAATGTGCCTGCCTTTGCACATGGACAGACTACATGATCTCTTTTGAAATCTGCACAGGATCTTTTTACCCGCTGGGTTTAATTTCAGAATCCAGTGCAGTCATTAAAGAAAATAAAATTATGTTTGTTCTTTCATCTGGAGCACAGAGCAGTATCAATTTTTCATTCCCTCCTCCTTTGCATTCCCCCTTCCAAAAAAAAGATGCATAGATGGAGGAATTCACCCTATAGCTCCCCTAAAATTTCTGATCTGCAACAGCTGCTTTGAATTGATGCTGTATACTTGGTTGCCTAATGTGTGCAACATGCAACACTTTCTGTGCTCTTGAACATGAGATTGCCAAAACTGGAATATTATGGGTACTGAGCTTGCAATCGATCTAAAAACCTCTATCTGTATCTTCCTCAGTGTCAGAATTTTCAGATCACTGTCTCATGCAGTAATAGTATATTCCAACACTGCAGCGTCCGAGGACTTCCCGTGCACTAACATCAAGGAGACAGGGGAAACACAAAGTTAGACAATGGGCTTGTGTACACAGGGGCATTTTCCAGTAATACTATATCATTATACTTAACAACCCATGCTGTTGTCTGTGCACTTCCTTGTGCAGAGACAAGTATTTCAGACTAAGCAGGTCTTTTCTCCCACCTTGTTTTAATAATTGCCAAATAATAATAGTAAAAACACTAAATAGGAAAAATAAAAATCTGAACATCTGAGAGTGCTCTAAATGTAACACTTCCTCACCATGCTTCATCCTGGTATAACTTCACTGTATAGGAGAGCTTTACATGTCTTATTCTGTTCCATGCTGGCAGTTTGTGGATTTGAGCCAGACTGATTCTCAGTCTAACGGTTTAACATTTCTATCAAATTCCTGCTTTGACATGGGAAATTCAGCCTTTTGAGGTTATGTATGATTTGGGTTCCAGGTAAAAGAAGACATTGGATTTTGTGACATGAGGACAGACTGTGGTTTAGGCTGTGAGTGAACGTGGGGCTCAAGTAGCCAACAGACACTGGCCCAAAACACAGCCTAACCAGTTCTCTCTTGTTCTGCAGTCTGCCAACAGCTACGATTAGTGTTTAGTGTCATCAGATGAGAGAACGCCTGTTCTACAAACACATCAGCTGTGGCTTTTGGACAGAACTAACTTTTATATGTGACCTTTATGCTCATTTTGTGAAATTTGACATGCTTGCCTTAACTACTGGATCAGTCTCTTGTGCCTCTTGCTCACAAGATACACAAGGCATCTCTTTTTTTTGTGATCTGGAAATAATAAATAGCATTCCAAACAATGGTATTTAAATTTCTCACTTTTCATGCTTGCTTGAGAGAACATGTGATCGCCATCACACCCTTAAAATTAAAATGCCAGATGGAGAATGTCCAAGAGCAACATACAGCAGTGATTAAACCCGTATCATCCATTCATAGTACCTAAGACCGTGAGACCACAGAATGGATGTGCAGGTCAGGCCAAAAGTCCAGCTGGCACCATATCCTCTCTCTGACAGCACTCTCTTCCCTCTGCCCAGGGAAGAGTGTAAGAATGGAAAAATGCAAAGCTGTTGTGGAATTGGTACTTTCTCAATATATCATACTATATATTGGGAAATAAGATATACCTATGGGGAATATCATATACCTATCATATACGTTATCATATACCTGTCATATGCGTATGGGAAACTCTGAATTACTAGATTTTAGTTCAGATCCATTACAGAAGCATAACTGCATCATGGAAGTGAGATTTCTTTTGGCCCAAACTGCTGGATACTCCTTGTAGCACTAGTGAAATTGAAGTAGATATTGATTGATTCTGGAATAGGTGAGGATAAAATTTAGGCCCCAGACCATTTACACAGTAATTCTCTTGAATTCTCTGCCCATATTCTGAAGAATTATCATGTAACACTAGAGGTGAAAACCAAGGAAAAGCAGAGTTGAAAATAGAATTTGCATAAAACACGAAGCAGGAGCAAAGCACAGACAAACCCATCCAAGTGCAGGCCAGTGCCATGGTGGGAGCGGGCCACAATAGCTGTAGTTTTGAAGAATTACATAATTAGAAAGACAATGACTGCTTCTACTGAACAGCACGGCAGAGTCTTTACTTCCAATAATACCAGGATTTGGCCGTTACAGTGGTGGTTATCCACCTGAAAAAGAAAACACCGTGCCATTTCACGCTGCAGCAAGGTATGTGCTCTGGCCCGCTCTACACTGGCCAGTTCAGCCGACAGTGGCCAGCAAGGTTCACAACGTCACTGCTGAAGACCCGCACTTTTACAGCTGCACTGATGCAACGCTTCTGTGTGCTCTGGCAGCTCCTCAGTTACACGGATTCCTTTTAAGCATGCTTAACCAAAATAGCTGAAAATTGTTCTATATGCTGAAGGCAATGCACTGAGTTTGCAAGGCAGGAGTAAGTTAGGAGACTTGCTTGGTACACCCTGTGTACTCCAATGACGCAGAATGCACATGAATTCGCTCTGCAGCTGCAGTTGTGGGAGAAATCCTTGATTGTCTGTAAAAAGCTGCTCCTCACATTGGTATTCAGGGACTTTCAGTAGCACACTCCACTTTGTTTAGCAAGAAGTACACCCCAGGCAGCATGCTAGCAACTGTCCAGTGCTAAATTAAGCTGCAGTTACCTGGGTATACTCTCCATTTTGGCACAAAATTCATGGCTGCAAGGAGACAAGAGGGCTAACTCTGTAAGTACCACGCACACCATGTGTGCCTCTTAGACCTGGCTTTGGAGTGTTGTCCAGGGAATGACAGATGTTGGTAAACATCTGAGAAAGAAAAAGATTAATGTAGGAGAAGGAGCATGGTTTGAATTTGAATGTCAGCATTTTACTTCTTAGTGTGCTCTTCTTTCAGTTTCTGATGCTGGTTACGTATTTTGTATCACATTTTATCCTTTTATGTATTGATTATAAATGGACTTACCTACAATACCACACAAGGATTTTAAAAGCATTAATTAATTCACACTTGCAAAATACTGCGAGACACGGGTTTCTCTTACAGTCAGTTTTAAAAGGGCTCTTCAGAAGAGAATTGAACTTGAGGCAGGAAGGCAACTTACTCCAGGATTGTTTTCTACCTGCTCCGAAGGCTCATATATCAGCCTGGTTTTGTCACAGTGCTCTCTCTATATCAAGCACGAGAGAAGGTACCTTGCAGGTTTCCAAACTGATTTTTTTTAAGTAATGTTAGAGTAAAAACTTTTCAAAGAGATAATGTGATAAATCAAAGAAAACCAGCCTAGTATTAGGAAAGTAAATGCCTCTTACCCGTCTTCTGAAAAATGATTTGAAAACCTTTATTCAGAACTTCAGAAAAGGGTGTTACTGTGGCTGCCACCACCTTGACTGTGAAGCGCAATACAATATAACATGCAGTGCTATAAAGGAACTCTGTTGGATAAAAGGGCCCAAGAGATCTTTACCATTTACTTAATGATCCTGGTATCCTCTGCAGCGGGCAAAGGAGCTGGCCTAGGCCTCTCTGGCTCTCATAGTGAAGTGTCAAAGACAAGGACAAAGGGAGGATATGTCAGAAAGCGGCTGCATTTCAGCTGTTGTAAGGCTCTCAGGGGCTGAGGCTGGGACAGAACGGCCCTTACATTAGGTTGTAAATCACTTCCTAGCTCTCCTCCAATAGGCTTTTGTCTCTTCTCCTTTGATTACTATTATTAATTTGACATTTAGGGAGGTAAATAAAACTGGGTCAAGGACTGTTGAAGGTTAAAATTGATACTATTATCAAATCATGCAAATAACTATTGCCGTAAGGCAACAGTGTAAGTTAGAGATGGTGGAAAGACATGAAAGTACACATAGGAAGGTCTGGAATTTTAGCCTAGAAAATAATCTTAAGCACACTGAATAGATTGCTAACACAAGTTCACCAGTATGTTCGTTTTCACTGAGCGACAGTTCAGAGACTACTGGTAAAACTCTACAATTGCTCTCTCCCTCTTCTATGGGACAAACATAGAGACATTATGAAATGTGACACTGTAAAAGTATAAACTAGGCTCCTGAAGTGAAAAAGACCATAGAAATAATACCAGAATAATGGTTTTGGAAGATAGAGGATAAAGAGAACCAACTCATCTATTGCATCCCAGCTCTCTGCTGCTCAACAGTCGATGAAAGACGATGCCATCTGCTCGAGGAATAGGGAGATTGCAAAAAGCATGTAAGGGACTGAAAGACTGTAGCTCTCACTGATTTTCATTGAGGGAGACTTCAAGTTTTGTAGGTCAAAGCTTCTAGGTTTTGGTTTTTTTTTAATTATTATAATACCTTTATAAAGGTTTAAACAATACTTTGATGTAGAAAGTGGTGTAAAAGCATCAAAAATTAAGAATTAAGATCCTGAGAAAAGATTCCTTAGGTAAAATAAGATGTGAGTGGTGGACACAGAATGACACTTGGTGGATGAAAATGCTTCATGTCAAAGCACCAGGGATCTCCAGCTCACATTTTCTTACCCTGACAGCCCTCTGATAAGCCTCATTCTCTTTCTGATTACATATTCTAAATCTTTACTTCTAGCCTGTCCCCAGCCTGTTCTGAATATTGTAGGATGGGTACAGAAGCTGGGATGTGACTACTTCAGCAGGTACAGACAGCTGGAAACTCTTTTACGTCATCAATGCCCGCAGGCCATTTCTTCCACCACCAAAACAAGTAGTGAACAAGTATAAATGGAAAAAAGTCTAAGTCTCCAAAAATCTCAATCCCCAGACATCTCCTATTACCCTATTTTTTAGAGATTTTAGGTGTGAAAAGTATGTCTGTTCTGCAGCCTTCATAAGAAGGCCTAATCTCACAACACTTCACATCAATTTTTCACATGAGCAAAGCAGAGTAATAAATGGACTTCTGCACATTTCTTTGGGTGTTGATGAATGAATGGTACTTTGTATTAGGGAAATAGACCTTGCTGTCCTCTACCATAGCAGTAATAAAAGTATTTATTGCCATCATTTTACTTCTGAAAGTCACTGCCTGCACTGGAGGTGCCAAATGCTTGAAGTATTGCATAGGCAATGGAAAGATCCAGTATTGGTGAGAAACCAGAATTGAGTGTAACTCAGGAGATCAGATGCTTGGCCAGCAGGAAGAATACAGTGTTGAGGAAGTTTACTAGCAGAGAAGGGTGATTTCCACAAGATTAATGCTCTTGGTGGACCAAGGAAAGCCAGACACAACATCTTTCATGTGCTGCAAGCTCAAGTAAAATAGGATAACATCCATACATCAGAAACCTTGCCATATACTTCAGATTGCTTTCATCTACGCCGTCATCTTTCCACATTCTAGGTGCTAATTTAAAGAGGCACTGAAACTACAATTAGGAGCTTCAGGCACTCAGAGTACCTTTCAGGATCATCCAGAAGTACAAAACTAAAACTATTTTACCAGTTCTCAGCAACCTAGATGCTGCAAATATTTGTACTGGAATTTTATTGGAAAGATGCTTTAGTGATGCTTTACAAAACAGCTGGAGGAGTAGGGATTCAGATAGCAGGGTGGTTCATTTTTTCTTACATCAGAGGAGATTAAGGGCCAAAGATAATCACTTTTCTCCTTCTGCACCATCCAGGTGGTACACAAGTAATGTAGGTTATATAAAATAGTGCCCAGAAGTGGGAGTTCCTAGGAACTGGCTCATGTGCCTGCAATGCCTGATGCTGTGAAGGCAGCAATAGCCATCTAGACCCTCGAGACCCAAGAGACAGCTTGCTTGGGATCTTGCTACTCCTGTCTATTGGGAGCTGCTTGCATTTGTATTTGTGAAGAGGTACAGACTCATACTTGAATGAGAGAGGTTTAAAAAGATTGGTTTTATCTTGAAAAGTAAGAAGGGAGAAGTTATGGATGGAAAAATAAAGGAGGAAGTGACTAGAACTAATTAATCCTCGCTATCATATGCAGTTTTCACTACATTTATGCTTTCATGAGCCTTGATTTGGCTGCAAGATATGCAAACTGCATGTGAAAAGAACCATGAATGAATTTTATCGAATGGTGTATATAAGAAAAGAAAATCTGTGTGCATTTTATTTTTTACTAGGCCTGTCCTTGGTTTTAGTGTCTGTAGAACTTTCTGCTGTAGCCTGTGCTTTAAAATGATAATATCCCAGCAATATCAGACTATAAGTGAAAAGGATATTCTCCTACCTTTATATAATTTTAGAATTATTTGGTTTATTTCTGAACAGGAATCTTTTTTATTCTGCCTTGGCTTTAGTTTTGTTTGTTGTTTTTGTTCCTAAGAAGAGAAAAATACTGTATCTTTAAATTAGGAGTAGCTGAATAATGAATCTTGGGCAGTGAAAAGGCTAATGTGCTGTGGAAGAGAAGGAGTTTAATCTAATTTAGTTGGAGGGTGTCTGTCTGTGGTGTTGTTTTCTGGACTGTGGGAATAGAGGAGGGAAGCTGCCCCAGTGAATGGTTCCTCCTGAGCCAGAGTCAGTGGGGAGTCCCTTAGATGCCACTGATCCGAAGCCAGGCCATGAAAAGGGGATTAAAGAAATGTTCTGATTTGCAATTCACACTAATGCACCCCGTCGAACCTTTGGTAATATTTCAAACCACATTTCAAGGGAAGTGCCCTTAAAATAGCCAGCTAAATTGTATTAGAGCAATACTATACAACCCACTCATCCATTTATGATTTGTTTTTGTTTTTAATTCTTTTAACTGTTGGTGGTGGTGGCTTTCTAAGGTAATTAAAACTTTTTGGGCATTGTGAATATTCGCACTTGCATGGGAATATTTCTCAGTGTGCCTGTCCTCTTAGGCAGAGAGATTTATTTAAATATTGGAGGAAAACTGCTACAAAGATTTTGTGGCTAGAAAAAAGCAAGCCCATTTGATTTAACAAATAAACATTTTTCTGCATGCCGGTTAATTTTATGAATATCTAGTGGAAATTCAGTAAGAAAGGCAGGCTTATAAAATTGCTAAAGTACTTGTCAGCTTTCTTTTGTGTGTGTGATCTGTTTCTTTTACAGTTGCTGTTTTCTGTGTAGCTAACATTTTTTAAAATATGTTTTGTTACCCAAATCAGATGTACCAGATGTAAGCAGTGAAAAAGTGTCTGAATGAGTGAATGCAAATACAGAGGAGGACAGGATTATTGAACAGGGCTAACACTGAATTGATCTCTATTTTTGGTGTAATAAACAGCGGGCCCAAAATATTAAACCTGAAAAACAGCTACAGCTACAGATTTCTTAAGCATAAGATTGTCAATATCGGTTCATGTTCTGTCATAACACACCACTGTTAATCACAAATAGACCATTCTACTAAACATCTTTAATGTACTAATTAACTCTTCAACTCCCCAAGCCTATAATTTCATTTCTCTTTACTGCTGAAGTGTCAGATCATTTTATCTCAAATGGATTATTTGGGTTTTCTTTAATCCCATTTCAGAGAACCTTGCCTAGCACTGTAATTTCCGTTGACTCTAACATGTACAGAAAGATGCAACTTTGATTTTCACCATTACCCATATCAAAGTATTTTATTATTACACTGTCACTGCAATAGATTACACAGCATTAAACTTTGCCAGTGCAGGGATGGGGGGGTGTCTTTTTCCTTGTCTTGTTTACGGTTCGCTTTACCTACAAAATATTTAGCTATGGTTTGAATTATGACATGCCTTATTAAATATTCAGGTTTTTTAATCTTTTGCTTACGGGACAGAAGAAGAGCTGGACTTTAAGATACAGATGATTCCTCTGCACATTTTTGGGAGGTGGGGAGATGGATAGCTAGAGGGAGAAATGCATCTTTCCTGTGAGTTGGCACGTTATTTGAAATCATGTTTAATTATAAAGTTTCATTAAAAATCTTTTGCTTAAAATTTTAGAAGCCTAATAAGATTTCCATTAATTTAAACATATCACTATTCCCACAACGGCCCAAATGCTTTCTTTTTCCTCTTTCATCCATGGTTAAATATGTAAATAAAATGTCTAAAGTCATTCTTCAAAGAAGACAAAAGAAAAAAGAGCTGAGGGAAAAGACAGCCATAAAATTCCTCCCAATTCTCCATAACATTTGCCAGAGGGGGGCCAACTACTAGCCAGGGCCTAGCAGCAGGGGTGCCTGGCTGCTCCATAGAATCACACATCTCAAATCCCACACACAGGAGAAAAAAAATAAAATAAAATATCTTTTCAGCTAGAGCCATCAAAAGGCTCTTTTCATTTATTAGTTACTGAGGTATCTTCCAGTTGCTGATTTCTCAGCACTCTCATTTTTCTATAATAATGTTCTATTTGCTAGTTTCACTGACTCAAGCTCGTTCAATGGGAGATACCCCTGGACAGCTCTTTAAAAATATAGAAAGTAAAATAAATAATCTAAAGCAGGCTGCATTGGCTGAAATAATGGCTAGAAAAACAAGGCTGATTTAAATTGGCACATAAAAGATCAATTAAGAGAGACACAACTACAAAGGTTGGGGGCTCCCCCCCCCCCTTTTTTCTCACTTTCATTTGTATTTTTTTTGCCTCTTAGGAGAAAAAGGTTGCTATTAGTGCTATAGAAGAAAACGGGCCGTGTTTTATTGCGTGTATTTTTTCTAGATTCATGTGAATGGTGATATAAAATGCTCTTCAAAAGTACTTGTTGGAAAACAAAAACATAAAATACATATATATATATACACCAGCTCCCAAACAATCAAGCTGAACAAACCAAATACTATGTTCATCTTAGGCATTATTTAAATTCTACTTTTTATTATTATTTAAATTCTACTTTTTAAAGTAGAATTTACTTGTCCCTTGTAAAAGCTTTCCCCACACTTCCCTGCTACCCCCAGCTGAGCTCTCCAGAAGAGGAATCAGGATGCATACAAATACTAAGAAAACAGGCTTAGAGTAATGAAGAATGGAAATGCCCCAACACACACTCTCTCACACACATACATACACACAGACACACTAAAATAAATACAGCTTTTTTTGCACATAACACTGCCGGCTTTTGTGACGTTCCCTAAGGAATCTAAAAGTGCCCAAGGAAAGGTCAGCCCCTCAGACCAGTACTTTATAGGTATAATCTCCTCGATCCACTGAAAAGCCACAAGAAGAAGGACTAGTGTTTTAAAACGTTTTTATGGTGGCTTTTACTTCTAGGCAAAAACTAGCCACATCTTCAGGGTTTTCAAAGACAAACATTAGCCCTGGTTTGTTGTCCTTGCTTGGATCCATTTCACCCTTATCACAATTGAGGAAGCCAACAGTTTCCTTTCTGGAGCCTGGTGGGGTATTAACTCTGACCCTGCGGGATTTGGTAGTTTCCAGGAGAATCCGTGTTCATTTCGATAAGAAACAGGCACTGATGGAGAGGAGCCCGGTTTGTGTGGGTGAGCATGAATGAAGGGAAAGCGAGATTTCCCTTCTTCATTAATATGTTCACTAAAACTAAGCTCAAAGGAGGGGGAGGAAAAAAAAAAAAAAAAGAGCTAATCTTTTGACTTCTGATCACAGTGTTCCTTTTCAGTCTGTAAAATTGTGAATTATAGTTTGGCTTGGGATTTAACGTCCTCCTTCTAGCTCTGATAGACCAGTATGCAAAATAAACCTCAAAGCTTAACTTAAAAAGTAAACACAACTCACTTCAGAATGATCCCCGGCTCCGAGATCTGTAAGTATCTTTTCTATAGTGGATGAAGTAACTTTCCCAAGGGTATGTCTCTAGTCCTCTCAGGGTTTCTTATTTAAGGAAAAGAAGAAAAAAAGTAAGCTACTTTTCGGGTAATGCCATGCTGTGATTAAAACCACAGTCAGGTACTTTTTCAGCGATCCTGCCTGTCCTGTCCATTTAGGAATTCGAGACAAAGCCCGACATTTGAAAACAGCTGAGATTCCAGGCTGAAAGCAACCATATTTTATGACCCTGGCAGCGAAGAGTTTATAGCACTCGCCATAAAATGCATCCTCCTCCCCACATCCTCCCTGCTAAAGCATTGCCCCCCCTCCGAGAAAGGCAGGCAAGGAGGCACCACCTTCAACCCTCTTATTAGGAGACACCAAGTCTGAGGCACTCGCTCTCTCTGGCTTCCTACCTGAGCGAGGGAGGGTTGGCTGACGCCTTCTAGAGAAAAGCTCTCGTTAAACTTTCAAGGGAGGGCAACGGGAGGGAAAGGAGAAAGGAAGGAAAGGCAGAAGGAGAGAGAAACAAATGGGGCTTTTTCTAATCTGTGCTGATCAAGGAAAACCTGTAGGGGTCCTTAAGGAGGTTTCAAGGCGTTCCGAGTGATTGGAAAGTAATCACCGTGTCAGCTTCACCTTTCTCATGCAAAGTGGATGTCGTATGCGAGGCGGATCCTGCACAGGTTTTGGCTGCTTCTTTTTTTTTTTTTTTTTAATTTTATCCTTGGACTCAACCGCCCCCTAAAAGCCCCAGCTGCTCCAGCCCCAGGAGTTTCTGCTGATGCGGGGGGAGCGGAGCCGGCAGAGGCAGCGCACAACGAGCCAGCCCCGCTCCGAGGAGCCGACCTATTGCAGACCCGGAGCGCAGGCGGCGAGGAGGGGAGCGGGGGGGGATGGATTTTTCAGGCCCCCCTCTTCAGTGGCTTAGATATTTCCTCCTCCTCCTCCTTTATTCTGCACTCCGATAAACCAATCCCCACCTCTCGGCAAGAAAGTACGGAGCTGTGACCCGTTCTAGGGAGAGGAAAACCCCTGGAGAACCCGCTGCGCCAAAGAGCCGCCCGGGACATGTGCGAGTCGCGGCAGTGACCGCCCGGATCTGCCCAGACCCCAACTGCTCCGGCATCGCTCTGCCTGCGCGCCGGGGAAGCGGCAGCGGGGAGGAGGAAGAGGAGGAGGAGGAGGAGGAAGGGTGGTGGGAAGACGGATCGCAAAAGTGGAAGCCCGGGGAAAAGAAAGTTGCCGGGCTCCCCGCAGTAAGTTCCGCGCATCCGTGGGCCGGGGGTCCTTTCTCCCCCCGCGGTTGCCGGCGGAGCCGCCTCNGCACGCCCGGGGCCGCCCGCCCCGCTCCGGCCGCCACCATGGACCCGGCGGCGAGCAGCTGGGTCCGGAGTGTCCTGGTGCTCTGCGGGCTGACCTGCGGCTGCACGGGGATAAGCTCCATAGACGTCGACCGGCCCGGCGACGGGAGGTGCCAGCCGATCGAAATCCCCATGTGCAAGGATATAGGGTACAACATGACGAGGATGCCTAACCTGATGGGACATGAAAACCAAAGGGAAGCTGCCATCCAGCTGCACGAGTTTGCCCCCTTGGTGGAGTATGGTTGCCACAGCCACCTGAAATTTTTCCTCTGCTCCCTCTATGCCCCTATGTGCACAGAGCAGGTTTCTACACCCATCCCAGCCTGCAGGGTTATGTGTGAGCAGGCGAGGCTGAAATGCTCTCCAATTATGGAGCAGTTCAATTTCAAATGGCCAGACTCCTTAGACTGCAGCAAACTGCCCAACAAGAACGACCCCAATTACCTGTGCATGGAAGCCCCCAACAACGGATCAGATGAGCCGCCCAGAGGATCCAGCATGCTGCCACCCATGTTTCGCCCACAGCGGCCCAGCAGCGGCCACGATCTGCAGCAGCATAAGGACAGCCTCAGCAGAACCTCCTGTGAAAATCCTGGCAAGTTCCACCATGTGGAAAAGAGTGCTTCCTGCGCCCCGCTCTGCACTCCAGGGGTTGATGTTTACTGGAGCAAGGATGACAAACAATTTGCTGTCATTTGGATTGCCATCTGGTCCATTCTGTGCTTCTTCTCCAGTGCTTTTACTGTACTCACTTTTCTGATAGATCCTCAGCGTTTCAAGTACCCCGAGAGGCCCATTATCTTCCTCTCAATGTGCTACTGCGTCTACTCTGTGGGGTACATTATTCGCCTCTTTTCAGGTGCTGAAAGCATTGCCTGTGATAGGGACAGCGGCCAACTCTATGTCATCCAGGAAGGACTGGAGAGCACTGGCTGCACCATTGTGTTCCTGGTTCTGTATTACTTTGGTATGGCAAGTTCCCTGTGGTGGGTAATCTTGACTTTAACTTGGTTTCTAGCAGCTGGGAAAAAATGGGGGCATGAAGCAATTGAAGCAAACAGTAGCTACTTTCATTTGGCAGCATGGGCCATTCCGGCTGTGAAGACCATAATGATCCTAGTTATGAGAAGGGTGGCTGGAGATGAGCTGACAGGGTTGTGCTATGTTGGAAGCATGGATGTGAATGCCTTGACGGGGTTTGTACTCATTCCTTTGGCTTGTTATCTAATCATTGGCACTTCTTTTATTCTTTCTGGTTTTGTGGCCCTTTTTCATATCAGGAGGGTGATGAAAACAGGTGGAGAAAATACTGACAAGTTGGAGAAACTTATGGTCAGGATCGGTGTCTTCTCCGTCTTGTATACAGTGCCTGCAACTTGTGTGATAGCTTGCTATTTTTATGAGAGACTTAATATGGATTATTGGAAAATTGTGGCAACTCAACAGAAATGCAAGATGAACAATCAGACGAAAAATTTAGACTGCATGATGAATAACTCTATTCCAGCAGTAGAAATCTTCATGGTCAAAATTTTTATGTTGTTAGTTGTGGGCATTACTAGTGGTATGTGGATCTGGACTTCCAAGACTCTTCAGTCCTGGCAAAACGTTTGTAGTCGAAGATTAAAGAAGAGAAGTAGGAGAAAACCTGCAAGTGTTATTACAAGTAGTGGAATCTACAAAAAACCTCAACATCCACAGAAAACTCACCTTGCAAAATATGAATCGACATTACAACCACCCACTTGTGTGTGACCAGGTTTTAGGAAAGACTGTACCTCACCTGACAGACTTACAAATGTCCACAGTAGCAGTCAGAAGTTAGAAAATAAATGGTGCTTTTTTTTTTTTTTTTTTTTTGTCAGCACAGTGTAATATCTCAAGGCAAAAAATGTATCATGCTGAATTCAGGACCTGGTGAAAAACTGAAGGTAAATGTACTGATGGAAAGGTTTTCAGTGAAAGAAATATTGTGAATTAAACCAGTCTCTTCTGTTACTAATTTGTAGTTAAATATTGCATCCAGCCCTCAGATTTATTTAAAAAATAAACAACAAAAACCCCAACACCTTATTTAACTTTTCCATGTAGCTGTGCTGGATTTCCTACAGGTTTCTGAGTAACAAGATATAGTCAAGTTTTCTGGAGCAATGATCTAATTTTATAAGTGCCCAAGTGAGCATTGTCTCTTTAGAGAAAGTAAGGTCCCAAGGAGGCCTGTCCTCAGCGAGTATGCTAACTGTGAAAGCGACTTCGTGCTAACTTTCAAAAAAAAGAAAGGGGGGGGGAGAGTAGAGGAGAGAACGAAATCCTTTACAACTCATCTCAGCCTAGTGGGTTTGGAGTGCCTAAAAATAGGTTCAATCTATAATGCTCACCAATATTCTTTCACTAAAAGAGAAACTTCCTGCACCAGACACAAACTTTGTGAATAAGAATAATGTGCAATACATTTTTTTTTCTTACCATGACATGAAAAGAGAAACAAGTATTTTGCTGTACATAAAGACAACAAAAGAAATCTCTTAACAAAAGAACTAAGAGGTCTAGTCCTCAGAACCCCTTTAGTGTTACATTTTGTGGCTTTTTAATGGAAATCAAGCCAATGTTATACACGTTTGGACTGATTTGTGCAAAAAAAAAGGAGGGGGATCAATTCAAAGAGACCCAAAGGGCTTATTGACTCTTTCTATTGTTAAACAAATTCTCACTATGAATAGATCAAGAAGCACTAGATTCTGCAAAGGGAAGCTTTGTATAGAGTGATGCTCTTTACTGTGCTGGGGGTGCACAGTTTTGTGCTGTATATATTTGTAATATACAATTATTTTTCATGCTCCACTATTTTATTAAAAATAAAATATGTTCTTTAGTTTGATAATTTTGTGTGTTCTAAACTTTCTCTAACGTGCTTTGTGGTTAATAAACTTGTTTTCTCATTTTATAAAAGCACACTTGGGATATAATAGTTGTTGTTATACTTGCCTGCAAGTATAAGCAGATAGAACAATAACTGACTCAGAAGAAATTGCAAGTTGAAATTAAAGAAATGGATTTTGAAGTTGCATCTTTCTGCGAGCCTCTGCAACTTGAGAAAACAGATTGGGAAGAAGCTTTAGTGATGTAAAGAAGCTGCAGTGATGTAGAGTAGTACCGTGTTTACAAAGCACTGAGATTACAACAATGATCCTTGGTTAACACCCCTTTAAAATTTGCATAGGGTACGTTCAGCATGTTAAAGATAGCTGGCTCACTTCAGCACAGTTGGAATGCAATCCAGTCTCTACCCTTCAGGGATTTTTTTTCCCCCCTTCTTACACTACTGGAAGTATCACTGTTACTTGGGAAAAGACTTCGGGAAGATCAGGAGAAAGAAAAGGGGAAATACAGAGTTTGAATACTACTTTAGGAAAGCTATCTGATCAAGATAAAATTGTAAATACATTTTCAAAAATTTTCTAGTGGAGCATGATTTTGTAGGAACCTGAAGTTTTCCTTGCAGTTGACTAACAGGCTGTGTGATCACCTGGTGAGATAGTAATACAACCTCACCTTCTCACGCAGGTATCTCATCATAGAAAGAAGAGAGGTCTTAATGAACTTTGGTGGAGTGAGGGTCGCTGGGACAGTCATCTTGTGGCCAGGAACTTTATAACAAAAGGATCTTTTTTCCTGATTTGGTTTTTCCATTTATCTGTGCGGTGCAACAGATAGAATTTTGTCGTCTTGTATTCTGTCTGAATGTTTCTGGTAACGACTAGGAAGTTGAATGACAAAAATGATGCTGCAGTTGTTATTAATAATCTTTATGTCTAAAATGCTCATGTGCAAAGCAGCTTTTGATATAAAATTTCTCTTCCGGGGGAAGAGGAAATGTATTTTTCCTCCTCTATGCCGATGGGCCACTGTCCAATGCACTGTCCAGGGCAC
Source organism: Eurystomus gularis (assembly GCA_013400335.1). Classification (NCBI taxonomy): domain Eukaryota; kingdom Metazoa; phylum Chordata; class Aves; order Coraciiformes; family Coraciidae; genus Eurystomus; species Eurystomus gularis. Next base: position 54,887 of record VZZY01007612.1, read on the forward strand.
TTATAGGTGCCCTGGCAGTGAATCCTGCCAGAGCACATCCTGCTGGAGCCAAAGCAGGACATCGCACCAAACAAATCTACTTCTGAAGCTACTGAATTGCATCTGCTTATGTTCTAGTTAAGATCAAACACATTAGATCCTAAGAAATACAAAGCTGTAAAATAACCTGTACATTGCAAATTGCCAGAGGAATCCTTCAAATACGTGTTTTGTTATTCTGCGTATCACCGTGCCAGTAACGTATCTGCTTCACACACATTTCATCTCTGCTTAGTGCTGGTTTTACTAGTGGCAGATTTGTTTAGAGAATGGTTTCAGGCTTCACTCTAAAATACATTAGCCACTGAAATAAACGTCTCACTGTTTCTGTAGACTATAGAAAATTATCTGCTTTCATTGTTGATTATGTATTTTTTACAGTCTGCTACTCAGATTCTGGAAGAGAAAATAAAAGAAGGAAAATGTTCAGCAGTGGCTGAATTCCTGCTGCCATTCTGAGTTTAATCAGTTGTCAGCTTAGGCCCTTCATTGTCACCAGAGCAGAACTGCAAGTTCCTCTATAAAAATGCCAAATATGAATGCTTGGCTAAATGCACCATGTTGCAAATAGATTCTTACTAAACTGTAAATTAAGATTTTATTGCAGCTTTGCAGTTATTCAGGATTTTTAAATTTTTTTTTTAGTGCTAAGCAAACTAGATTCAAGTACAGAATAATGACGCTGATTTCATTACATCAGGACTAATGTATTGTAAATGCAGCAGAGCATAATGACTGTCTTTAAGGAGATCTTAAGAATTAGTTAATTCAGAAATTGTACTTCTAACTGTCCATAACTCCTAACAGCCTTAATAGTTTAATATTAAAGTTGCTATTTAAGGAATTGGAAGCTTACAACCATTTAGGGAGAGTAATATACTTATTTTCACAACATTTCAGTGATGTAATATAGCATTATTAATAATTTAACAGATAATTTTATTCTTCTCTTAAGGCTACATATTAGTTAAATGACAGTGATAATAATATAGAAAAAAGTCTCACCAAATATCACAAAAATATTCTATAATAAACTTTTCACAGTAATTTTACAATTTAGTAAAATCATGCTTGTATTTTTATTTGTTGAATTTAATAGGATTTTTCTCTAAGTACTGTCAAGACCTATTGTCTCTTTGCTTATCAGCAGACTTTTAAGAAAAGTGTCTATATGTGCATATATTAACAGTTCAGTCACTCCATAGCAAACTTGTTGAGGAAGGAATACAAGTCCAGAATGGCCTTCTGGAGAGGATATTTCATCGCAGTCCAGTGGCATCTGTCAGACAAAAATATCTCAGAAAAAATGCATTCTGTTAGCGTACGCATATGCTGCAAATCAAGAATCAGACATTTGCCACAGGCTTGTGTACGAGTGCTCGGTTCTGTCCCTTTGAGCTCTGGGTCACACATGGGGGTAGGAATTGTCTCAAACCATGTAGGCTGCCACGATGCAGTCTCAGCACTCAGAGATTCATATGTTAGGGCCAGGTAGAAGAAAGGCAGAAAGTTCCCATTTTTTTTCAGAGTACTTTTGTTTGCTAAAGAGACCTTAATGAGGTAAGAGTGTGAGATCAGCAGGGAAAAATGGGGTTCGGAAAAAAAACCATCTTGTTCCTCAATGAAATGCTGACGCTCCTTATAAATAGAAATAAAATTAAACGCAGTAGTTTCAAAGTTTAATTTTAAGTGTGACGTATTAGAACACTTTGAACAGTACAGTGCAAGTACCATGATTTAAAGGATGTGAGGGGCTCAGTCAAGGAATGTTCAGATCTCTTATCAGATTTTTCCCAAAGTAGCATTTCATATGTATGTTATTATGAAGCCATTATTCACATATGGCTGTCATCCCGTGGCTTCAAACTGTATGAAAAGCCCAGTAACAACAATGTCTGTAACATACACCCTGCTTATTCTAACACTTAAAATCCATGGCTTCAAGGGGATAGTTCTGTAATGATGGGATATTATGTGCTCAGGTGGTCTTTTGATGACAGGTGGTCTCCAACAACAGATGGCCTCAAAAGAGGAACTTCAGTGCATTTTAGTTTAAAACATTTACACATTTCTGTAAAAAAATTTGAAATGTTATTCTTGTGTAATGTTCTTAAGTATTTTAGACAGAGTAGCCAAGTTATTAACACTGACAGATGATAAATCAGGGCATCCTTTAAAAGGTGGGTGATGGTGATTATGTGGTCTTGGAGCTTGCTTTGATCAGAAGTGACAGGCCTGTAAGGTCTGTGCCACTCAATCCCCCCTGAAGGGAGATCAGCACCTGTTTGCACTTTGAGGCTCCTCTACCTCCCACTGCCTTCCAGCACTATTTCATCTTTTTTAACACACTTGATGTTGATTGGCTTTAAGCAAAGTCATTATTCATTTACAAAGCACTCCATGATGGAGGTTACTCAAAACTGTATTTCAGTAGCAGTGTTTGTGCTGTTACAGTTAAGGTTGTATCAACATTACCTTTATTTTCAGTGAGGCTCAAGTTTAAATCAGCCTGGGTACTAATATTAATCTGGTTTCATTTTCTTTTGTCCAAACAGTAGCACGTATTGCCCCATGAATCTGTTCAGCTTGAGCATTTATCTTCACATGTTTATCCAGAAGAGACGCATGATCAGGTTTGTGAAACAAACAGGTCCTGGTTTGCAAGATCAGATTTTAGCTTACTAAATACTGTTCCAAATAGCTTTGTGTTACTTGATATTTCCAGAAAATGGCACAAAGCAAGGCTTGGACTTCACCAAGGGCCACGTGACAAATCACAGCAATGAGTCTCCACTGATTATTTGACGTTGCATATGCAGAACGTAGTACGGACTTGCCAATCTAGATGCAAATACACACTGCACTCGGTGGCATCTCATTAGTTAATTCTGGTGTGCCTGCAAACAGATGTGGTGCGTGCCTGCCTGGTTTGGGAGCCCAATTCTGCTTTCCTGTGGTAGCAGAGTTAAAGCTTTGGGGAGCTCTACATCAAAGGCAGGACTGAGTGAACATTGTGTATATTTGTAAGGCATTGTTTAAAAAAGAATTCCTTCAATTTGTTGTCACTAGCTTCTTCCTTCCATTCTTCAAGATATTCTCATAGATCTGCTCAACTGGAATCAATGGGTGTCCAACTAATTTCAGTGTGTGCTTTGAATCAAGCTTCCTATCTCAGGGAGGGCACGTGCTACAGGAAAAGTCATTATTTTAACTTTTTTTTTTTTCCCACATTAGAGCATTTTCTTGAAAGTCCTGATATGACATGAATTGATGATATGGAAAAAAAGATCAGTGAGTGAAACGATTTAATTATATTTTCAAAATGTGCTACTATGTTAGAGTGGACAAAGTATAATATGTTGCAAAAAACAAGTGTCATTTAAAAATGAAATTCAGAAATAACGAGTGTTAATAATGTTGTACTGGAGTGGGTTTTTTGTGTTGTTATATAGTTAATGTAGGCTTTTTGAGAACACTGGACTTGTATTTATTGCAGAATGCTCAATATTAATAAATCTGCATTTCCTGCTGGCAGGATATCCCATCAAAAATTCTTTACTCCATTTACATCTTTGCTTATGAGCCTACCTTTTCCAAGAGTGATGAGAAGCAACGTTTTGAGTTGAGCCCACAATGTGCTCCTTGTTTCCTCCTTTCTTCACTGATCAGCACTTCTGTTCCCCTTCCCCTCTCTTCCACTGCTGATCAGTCTTTCATCATCTGCATGTGACTCGCTTCTCTTACCCTCCTCTCAAGTGATCCCATCCTTTTAGTCTCTAATCTGCCCACACACAGCTTTCTGTGATACTGTCCAGTAGCTATGACTGCTTTGAGGTTTTTTGTTCGACATAAACGGAAAGATATTTCAAAACTTGTGTTTTATCTTTCTTTTTGGATAAGGACTGTGGTAAGAAAGAGAGGTTCAAAGTTCTGAGCTACCAAAGGTGCTGATGAACACAGGAGACTGTCAAGAAGAGACTGTCAGTTCTGAGCAGGTGCCTTAAACTTCAAAATACTCTTTTGTTGAAGACAAACATTGTTTGGTTCTGTCTTGTATATATGTTATTTTCTATTTCCTTTATCTGAGGCTAATATCTGTCTGTGTGAAATAATAAACAGGAAAGGGAGAAAGAACATTTGATCAATTGATAAAACACGGGAAAAAAACCCCACCTTGCACTCTAAAGCTTTTAGCCTGAGGAGAGGTTTGTATGCCTCAAAGCTTGCAAGTTTTCCCCAGTTATACCCAGCTGGTCTAATAGCAATGTTCTATCTGCCTTCAGCCCGTCTTTCACGTATCCTTAGTTCCTCACAGCTACAGCAACACTACAACTACGTTACAAATAGCCATGATGAGGCTGATTTTGACCTTCATGGTTCTTTAAACAAATTTTAAAACTGGATTATGATCACTACAATAATTTGGTAACACTAGAAGTCATGGTATTGAAATCTGGAACTTTGATATTCTTTCAGTTATACCATTTTTCTTCTTCTTAAGATTTTAGTGAATCTGGTCAAAATATGTTTATTTCACATTGTCAGCATTTTGTCTTGTAAATTGATTTTTAAAGAAAGGACAGATTGTATTGAGGTTTTAGGCCTTTTAATTACTGTAGGTGTCGGGGTTTTTTTGAATGCTGTCATATTTTTTCTTTTTTTTTAAATTACATAAAAGAACCTTTTTTGTTCTTTAGGGTACTGATTTTAGTAATGAGATATGACAGTTTCCCTAGACTTCTCATCCTTTTGCAACAATCTCAATGCAGCCTTTTAGTTTCTTCAATAAGCCTTTAACATAAGACATGTTGGTAACATTTTCATAAGTTATTCATTGGCAATTAGTAGAGAATAAAAACCAAGCGATGTGACTACACATGATTTTTATGCTAACTTAACTTGATCAAGTTGAAACCAGATTTAAAAAAAAATATGTAGCTAAGTTGACATAATTCCCAGTGTAGCCATGGCGATAACTATGAAGGTAATTTTAAGGACAGAGCACTGGAGCAAGCCGAGCAAGTATGAACTATGGGCTTGGAAGATCAAGTCTCACTTTAGATGGTTTTGAGCTTGCAAATCTTTTTAGGTGTTTTTAGTAATTTCCCTCTTAGAAATTTTGGCAATTGAAGCATACTGTGAGGACCATAAGCATAATGCGATAGTACCGTTCTGCTGTGTCTTTATGACAATTTGAGGTAATGGGTGCTGCCATTTATGGAACAGCACAACTGCTGAGTTTGGATTTGTAGTCACAAACACAGCTCCCAGGTTATCTAAGCTGTATGCATTCTTTATGATAGTGATGACGTTACTTTGCACAAGAGTGGCTGTTACAAACACTGTCACGATTGAAAAACGACAAACAAAAACTTTTTCCTACTACTTAAAGTCGGCTCAAGCCAATGTATCATGGGGGCTATCGAAAACTTTATTTAGCTTGCTTTTCCTCTGTGCTCTTTTATATCTTTGTACAGCTCAGCTCTGAATTCCAGGTGGCATTGGGCAGACCAGTAGATATATCTTGTTAGTTCTGGGCCCATCGTAACCAAAGAATCATCAGAAAATTTAATTAGCAAGAGTGAGCCTCTGTTTCAGCTGGATTTCAGCTTAGCTAGTCTGGAGCAGTACTGCAGTGCTTGAAATCTTCACTGAACCATGTCTGCGAAGCTTTTAAGTGTATTCACTGCTACGTACACCACCATCCATAGATAGCACAAACTCTACACAGCATTTGGGAAGTGTCTTACAAAGAAGTAGCTGCAATCCTGGGTAGTATTTTTTGCTTTGTTTCAGTCTTGCTACTGAGATGGGAACACAAAGAGCGGACCAAATTTTATGTTTCTTTTCACAGTCTGTAGCAGGTCTTCTAGAACCTCCCTTGTATATCTAACAAGGAGAACTGTGTGAAAGGGACTTCTGGATCTTGAATGCAGTACGGTTGTCTTTGACAGCAAATTTCACCATGAAGTAAACACTGAGTGTATCTATATGGAGTGAGTTGAAACTTTGCAAATTGTGAGTTCCTGCAGCTCCAACGGGAGTTGTCATTGTGTAAATCCTAAAGCTAGAGAAACACAAACTGTACTGATTATTTTTTGCGCATTAATATAATCTGGTTCCCAGGAGTTTTGGTTTCCATCATACTACTCTGATCCACTACTGTCCTCACAGATATGGAAAATGACATTTACAGATTTTGATTCCATGATTCCCTGGTTATCGTGTATAAGTGTAGCAATCTTTACAGTGGAATTTGATTATCTAATTTTATGCACAGTATTTTACACAATTAGAAGGGAAGAGTATTACAGTGTTACATCTTTTGATAAACTGAAGTTGCCAACGTGTGATTTTTGAAACAAATTGCAATGCAGTGACAAGGGAAGGTTTGAAGAATAATCAGATTCAGAATTCTAGCCATTACTGGTTTTGTTAATTAACTTATCTGGAGCAACAGGTTCTCCCGCATGTTGCTTTGAAATTTCCACCCTTAGAGCCCACATAGTTTGGACTGTGAAGGGGTTTATTATGCGGCTCTTTGATCAGTTTTGAAAATCACTCAAAGCCCTTCATTTGCAGGATATGATAATGCCAAAATTTTAGAGGCAGAAAAAGGTATGTTCTTGATTCTGTTTTTCAACATCCAAATTTGGCTTCGTATGGACAGTTGATGGTTAGTGACCTCTGAACAAGGTACTTAATGAACACGATTCTGCTTTTATTAAGTACTACAGGAAACACCGATGAGGTTGGGGGATTGCCATATTTAACCAATAAAGTGGAGATCAGCCTAAGAATGACTGGACTGGGTCCAAGTGTTTGTTTATATCAGCCCTTGATAATCAGAAGCCGCCCTCTTCTGTGTATGCACACACTGGAAATATGATGAAAAGGAACAATGGTGAGTTTGTCTTCCCCTGCCCAGACTGCCATCGTCCCCAGGTTTTCAGGCATGACACCAATAACACCAGATTATTGTCTGGTCACAGACAGAGTGAGTACTCAGTGGATCATATACTCTCTGAAAAAAAAAAAGCAGATTCAGTTTATCTCTAAATATTGTGTTACCTAGAACAACAAAATTCTGAAAGCAATAATTCAGAAGTGATTTTGAGGACTTGAGCTTCTGTTTCCATTGTACAAATTCTGCACTCAGACTTCTATTTCCTGAGACTTCCATGTGTCTCTGGAGCCCAGAAAGCAAACTAATGGCTTTCTTTTAACTTGGGAATCATAAGGCTCTGAAGGGATGAAACCTTTTTGTGAAACGCTGAAATGTTGTGACACGAGTTTGCAGCTTTCATCTCTGCACCGCAGCCTGCGCAGATGGAAGATCTCCATTGTGCAACGCAGCCATGCCCAAACCCACTTTGACACCAGCCAGGAGCAAAGCTTAGGTCATTTCCCATCCTATGGTGAATCCTATAGTACCTAATCCACAGCCCACATCCATGGAAGAATACCTTTTTCCAGACTGAAGGGAACCAGAAGTTTTTTTTCCCCCTTTATCACTCACAGTGGCAGTGGAGGTTTTAAATATCAACCCTGGCAGTGACAGTTTTGGGGTCTTTAGCACGGGTTTGAAGTAATGTTGAGGTAGAAGCTGTTTCAGTTTGGCAACCCCTGTTAATGTCCCTCTCCTGCGAGTTATCTCCATTTGACTGCGTGTTCCCACCTTCTTGTGTTAATGACCGCTGTTCAGCTGGGTATTTAAAGCATCAAAGAGCTGCTGTTTGAAATGCAACCTTAAGCAAACTATCCATGTCTGCAGCAGAACTCCGAAAGCCTGAGACTGATGTTCTGGTTCCTTGTTTGATGTGTTTAACACAACAGACATATCTACAACTTGGCATTTAAAAACATCAACAAAAACAAACAAGTTAGTTTCATTTACATAACAAAAAGCTCCTTGGACTTGCAGGGAGGTTCCTTTGAAATGCACAATTGTTTCTGTCACTGATGGGAGAGGGATCCGTCTAGTCTGGAGCTCAACCCCTTGATTCATACACACACCAAAAGGTAAAATGTCAGTAAATGAAATCTATTCCTTCCACATGCTAAAAACCAACGAGCCAAACCAAAACAGAAACAAAACTGCAGGGGCTCTACCATTATATATTTTTCCTAAAGTAGTATTTTTAAAGCACGGATCCAGTGCAAGCTTTTCAGCTGCTTTTAACAAGTGCAGAATCAGCTTGTGACTGATGTAGAAGGCCACAATTCCTCATGCGGTTCCAGTAATAACCCTTGGTCACAACAGTGAGTGATCCATGAGTTGTTTTGTCATTACATTTGTTCAAAAATATACTGTACTCAAATAGTTGTACCCTGAGTAGTTTAGTAAATGTATATGGCAAAAGATCCTTTTCTGTCATCACAATCCGACAATACATAAAACTTACCATGAGAATGCTGAGTACGTTGATATTTCAAATCACTAAATTGTATTCCAAAGCAGGTTTAATCTTTTGGATTTGTACTTTAAGTGTCCAAGCAGCACTTCAAAAAACTACGTAGTGAGGTTTTTTCTTTTCCTTTCTATATTTTACAAAGAAGGCCTCCCTAAATTACCTCCTTTTCATTCTGATTATTTGCAGAAGTAATTTCTGAAAACAAAAAAAGCAATCAGCAAAGCAGAGACCCAAGTTAATGAAAGCAGTTCATTTTAGGAAAGGAATGATTGGTTTCTATTTGTTTTCTGTGTTTCCCATGGGATGAGTGACACGTGATTCATGTATTGATGGTATATCTCAGACCTCTGATGAAAAATAAATGTTAGTCCAGTAAAAGTGATAGTAAAATAATCTCTTAAAATATATTGTGGCACTCTACAGTGCAGAACATAACAAACAGGCCCCTTCAGCAGGGCCCAGAACCATGAAGCAGTAACTAAAATAAATGCTCGGAATATCATAAATTTGGGTCTGCTATCTTAGACCTTTATACGGCTTCAGTTAGTGTAATATCTGATCACCTCAAACTATAACATTTGTTCATCTAGATATTAACATCCTAGTGCAGATAGTGAACTGAAACACAACAGAGCGTAGAGGGGCCGTTCCCAGCGAGGGAGGCAGGAACATGTTGGGAGGGAGGCGCAGCTGAATCGCTGCAGGCGCCGCGGCCGCTGACTCACACAGGGATGGAGGGGTAAATTACCCCCAGCCAGCTGAGCTGGGAGCCACAGTTTTTAGATACAGCGTCAACAATATCTTACATCGGCATGAAGCAGTGGTTCCCACAGGTGCTTTGGAAGAGGTACTTTGGAAACACAGCAGAAGCAGAGGGTCACTGTCTTTCAGGAACAAGTTAAAGCTGACTGATGGTATCTGGCCAGTGTGCTCCCACTTCCAGAAAATTCCTGAAGCCACTAGACTTGTTGTCTCTCGTGGGGCGAGCTGGTATCTTGGCGGGGCTCCCATATCCTCCTGAATTCCTGTGGGTAATGAGGAACCAGCTTTTTTGTATAAGGGTAAGACTGCTATCTTGCCTCTCTGCTGACTCTTTCATCTTCATAAATTCAGTGAGAACCAAACCTTGAATTACCAGTCTAAAATGTAGGAGTGGAGCTAAGGCAGAGGAAGAGAAAGGAGGTGGCTTTTGAGAAGGAGTTTGAATGGTAGAAGGCTGGAAGAGAGTGGAGCTTGGCATATTGAAGATACGTGAATGCCTGGTGACTTACTGAATTATCGTATTTTATAAAATACAACACGTAATTAGGTGTCTAAAATTTTATTTTCTTATTTTATAAACGTTCATTAAATAGCATCTATCTTGAGGTTCTGGGAGCCGTCAAAACCTTGTATTATGGGCAATAAAGATAGCAGATAGTTGTTCCTGTCAGAACATGATTGCAGTGTACTACACTAGCATCCTCAGTTAGCACTTCGTGGAGCAGTTATTGCAACTCAGCTTTAGATAAATATACAATATAACCTTTGATTATTTATTATTTATTCTGCTAGTGTATGGTTACTGCACAGTCAAGAGATTCTTCATTACAGTCACTCCTTTTTGCTGGAGAAGTTTTATTCATCTTCCAAAATGTAGCATTTGCTACAGATTATCTAAGAAATCTCCCTCAGGAGTTTAAGACTTACAGTTTTCATTAGTTGATTTTGTATATATAGGTATGATGATACGTCTAGAACTGAGTTCAGAACTGCAAACAGAAAGGCAAAGTGTCCCCCCCCTGCCATCAGAAGAAGCTTGTAGAACATTTCTGAGAAAGGGTTTGAAAGAAAAAATGCAGGACTATTTCCAAAATATTAGAGCAGACTGGGCCTATCATGGCTGTCACTGCAGACAGGAATCAAGCATCCTCTGAAATTTTCACAGAAAAAGTGGTGAAAAACAGAGATGGTGATGGTCTTCATCACAAAAGGAGGACGTCGTGTTTTCAGAGCCATTTCACAGGCAGTGAAGATAGTAGCTGAGATCTGCTGCAGTCCATGCTCTGTCCAGCTCCTAAAAGTCAGATAACTACAGAAGAGGTTTGAGGCAGCAGATCCTATAAACAGAGTGAATCATTCTCGTAAAGAATAAATTAGAAGACGTTTACAAATTTTATTCTAGCACTTATTCCCCAAATAGAAATCTTGTTGAAAAACAAGAAAACATGTTGAAAACGATGTGACCACAGTCTATGTTATTGCAGTGCCTGTAAAAACGCTGTAGTCATCTTGTCCAAACCCCCTAAACTAAGTTCTCTTGTTCATGATCCTGGCACAGTCTGGGATTGGTCACAATGGTTTGGGAGTGCCTGTTCTAATCAGAAACAGGACTGATGCAATTACTAGAAAAGCATCTTTTCCTGTCAGTTAGGAATTTTGTCAGTGAGGAAGAGGAAAAAATGGCCCATGTTTCTATTTTTCCCTTAAACTGCTCCACCTATTAATTAGGCCACACACCCTCAGCGAGCACAGTATGGACGAGAAAGACTGGCCTTGGTGAACTGCAAAAACTGGTATGTCTATTATACTTCAGTTTCAGCATATGAATAAAGACACAGATGAGGGACACAGGAAATACAGAATACCTAGAGAAAGCTCAGCTCATATTTAGGAGGAATGAATAAGTAAAAGAGCCTTATCTCTAGGGATTTACCAGTTGTCACTGTGGTTTGAATTGCATAAGCATAGGAGGGGAACGATGTCCCTTTCCACCCATCAGTCTCCACCCATGGCAGCATGGTGCTAATGGAATGTTAGGCATGAGAGATAATGAAAAACATTGTAATAACTGTACAGAATGTGTCACCCTTGCCTGCAGCTTCACCATCATCTCAATTCACACCCTATCCCTTTCTTTTTGCTCCACCCAAGCTTTGGTTTCCTTCACCCACTCATGACTTCTGTGCTATCTTTCCATGCTGGCTGAAACAGCCTCCCACTTTCTGTTGCCTCTCCTCCAGAATAACTGGTCTGTTCGTCATTGCACTGCTGTATACAGAACGACCGAGTTCCTGATGTTACCAAACAGCAATTAAATCAATCAGTCATAATCAGTATTCTTATCTACTAAGAACTGACCATAGTATATATACAGGTAGGATAAAAGCCAGGCTACAAGTACAGGATAGAAGATGAGCAAAACTGAAATAAATAGGTGTATTATTATTGAGAAAACATGGGCCTCAGCTGGTCTATCTCCAATGCCGAGTTGATGTTCATGCTGATCCTGTTACAGAGGGTGGGATAGGTGTGACTGGTTTGTGACATGAATATCCACATCGTGCTCAGAATATGTGACTGAAGCCATCAACATTGACTCCTGTGGAATCAGCATTTGTTCAGTAATACTCAATACTCCACTCATCTGCCTTTTGTTTGTCCAGTACATTGTGCCATACTAACAAATGAACAGGTTAAAAAAAGGAGAGTGCTACAGAAGACACAAGGCTGGATTCCTAGCTAAACTAGGAACTCAACTGCCAAAGGGTTCCCCTGGTGAGCTACAGACTTTAAGAGAGCAACTCCAGTTTTAGGTGGGCCATAGCATTTATCAGAAGTGAGTGCAGATTTCTGCTTTGAATACCCACTTTTTGAGATGAAATACATCATCTTGAGTACATCAAGGCCAATCTTGCCAAGCTCTTGGCAAAGCTTTGATCAGTAATGGACGATACAGAATGATCATACATGTTCAAGTTGATGGGACAGATTCTGTTCTTCCTGATAGCAGTATCATTGAGAAGTAATCCTGTCAGCATCAACAAGGTACATAGATGCATTTTATGATAGCTGAGAATGGCGTTTGAAAGTACTGTCATAAACCAGGTATGTGCCTTTTCTCTTAACTTCTGAGTTAGATCCTATTAAAAAGCAGGCTTTGTTTTCAGTTGTGAAGCTCTGAAGCTAAAGTAAACCAAAATGAGTTCAGTAAGTGTATAGAAGAGATCATAGCTTAGGAGGGAGTCTTGAGGTAGGTATTTCACCTGGTGTTTTAAGTCATGAGTATTTGATTTACAGCTATCCCCAGTGGATTTGAAAAGCTGTTTGAACTCTGCTTCGTTTCATGCTTATATTTTACAAACGCCGTGGTGTATGGATACTCACTAGCTCCCTGTAAGAGACAGAGAGGATGTTTCCTATTTTGGTGTGTAATTTAACTACATTTTTGTTTCCTTGAGGGTCATGAAAACTCACTGAAAAACACATTATTTGGTTATTATTATTTTTAAATTTGGGCTGTTCTGACCATCTTACAAGCACAAGACTGATTTTGTTGTTTTGCTAATTTTGTGGGGTTTTCTAGCTCTTACAAAAGCAAATCCCCTCCAATCCAAACGAAAATCTCATCACATCTTTCTGACAACAGTTTGCCTAAAATCTCTGGCCCTTTCTTTCTCTTTCTGGAGTGGAAATATCACCATCCTCAGGGTGTACGATTTAAACTCTATTTTTTACTCTTTTTTTTCCCCTCTAGTTCCTCACAACTAAGCTCTATGGAAAGCACAAAATTTCTTCTTGCATCATGTTTCTAAACCCCCTTTCCTATCTTTCTCTGAAGGGCTGGATGCTGGCCACAGCTTGAGGGTGGATTTGGCAAGTGGTATTAAACTCTTACAAATGCCTGGCTGATGACTTTTGCTCACACACCCAGTGTTGGGCTGATTGCCTGATTTGGGGTCAGGAAAGAAGGAATTTTCTCTCAGGTCAGACTGGCAGAGATCATTGGGTGTTTTAGATTGGTGGTTTGGGTTTTTTTCTCCTGTAGTGTGCAACACACACTTGCTAGAGTTATCTAATGAGTGCAGTGCTTAGCAGAGGCATGAATCACTGTTAATATACTTCATCTTTTTTATCCTCTTTCTAATAGTAGTTATTACTGTGTCCCTCATTCTTTTACTTCAGGTCTAAACTTCACTATGTGATGGTGGGAAGTATCTGTGAAAGGTAGAAAGTAGTTTGTGGGCCCTTCTGGATGAGCGTCTGTTGCATGGTTCTTTCTGACTGGCCTTGATTCAGATGCGCTTTTCTAGTAACAAGTTCCTACGAGAAAGAAAAAAAAGTGTTGGAAACAAATACTGGTATTTTTACTGCTATGAAACAGAACACTTGATCTGTTTATCTTTGGATTAAAAAGAGGTATTTTGCAGATATAATCTGTTGTTTTTAAACTCCAATCACAGAATGGTACAGGGTGGAAGGGATCTCTGGAGATCATCTTGTCCAAACCCCCTGCCAAAGCAGGTTCACCTAGAGCAGATCTAGAATTTAATTGGGGGCGGGATTCCAAGACAGTTTTGTCCTAAGTAGAAGTCTTCAGAATTCCATCCTTTCTGATAACTGTATGTATGGCAGTATCTGTTTCTGCAGATGACTAATTCCCAAGGGAGAATGACGAATTCCATTTAACTGCCTACTCGGGCCACTGTGTGACACAACAGAATCAACAGGTGACTCAGCCTCTATAAGCATCCAGGAACCTCTAGGCCCTCTGTCCTTTGATTTAGTTACTAGACCTCAGTGAAAGTACAGGACACAATTAGGAAGGCTGTTGGTACCACAAAAATGGGAATTGAAGTATGAAGATTACCTAGTTACCTATGCAGGCAGGTAATTTCGTTGGTAATTGCCCCAATTACGAATTCATATGCAAGCATTTGTGGATGCAAGAAAAATGTTTACCTTTCTTTTCTTTGAAAGTTTTGAACTCTGTGGACAATCCTACAGATACCCAAAGTACTGGTGAAACCCAGGCACATGCTCTGTCTTCTGTGAGATTTTTTTCTGCTTCTGCAGATCATGTCCTACACAGAATTATTTGCTGCAAAGTGTATTTTCTGCAAACCAGGACAATCTCCAAGAAAGAACCTTGTTCTAGGGAATATCACTTATTTTTTTCTATTCATTTTCTGTAAAACATAGATTCCTTTCAGGCATTGATGGGTTAAGAGAGCAATGTCTCTTCTTTTCATCATTCTTAATAATTAATAAGAAAAATACTTAACAACATCTATGTTCTATTCCAAGAATGTGAACACTTCACCTATTCGTTAAACAGGATTTTTCTAGCAGTTCACTTTTTATTAGTTTTGTCCACATTAAAATTTAATCTGCCAGGTGGTTTCTCAGTTAATGCCTCATTATATAGGCCACATAAATAAATGTTTTTAGATCATATTTAAAAAAAAAAAAAGGGTAAAGAGGGAACCCAAACATGTTCAACTGATGTAAAGCTTCATTGATTTTGTAGCAGAATCCCCAATTTTCATCACTTGAACATTTCACTCCGAAATATTTAAATTAATTTTTCATGTGGTGTACTTTGAAAGTAGACACTTACAAATTGCACAGAATCTTCTGCTTTTTTTCTGGCTCATTGATTTCCAGAGGAAATGCACCAGTTGCACAGTTAAATAATGCTTTTTTAGCTGCCAGTCCTCCACATTCAACTTGGACTGTAAGAGCTAAGTAGGGTTCTCTCTGTATTGTGCATCATCACTGTAATTATAGTCTCATATGCAAGATTATACTTTTAGCAATAGCCCTGTGTTAACGTTGATCTCACCAACACTTGAAAGGTTCTTGTGCAATTAGTGATTTTGCACAAGCGTAAACCATTGTCCCGGGATGGACAGAAGGATGACAGCTCTGACATTACTAAGGCAGGGTGGCCAAAACAGAAATGATGATCTAACCGATTTAATTTCCTCTTTTTAATTTTTTTTTAAACTGGCATATTAATTTCATTTTGTTGTGCTTTTTTTTTTTTTTTAAACCAGAATGCTAACTTTTTTGTTTTTCTTTTTAGCTCTTACAAAGGAAACTTCTCTCCTATCCAAGTTAAAATCCGGATGCTGCTTTCTGAGAACAGTTTGCCTGTAAACTTTGATGCTTCCTTTCTTTTTGTCATCCTCACCAATATTTTTGCCTTGTTTTTTGTTCTCCATAGATCATCACATCCAAGCAGTGTGGAAAGGCTTAATGTTCTGTTGCAAAACACATCTAAAATATTTCATTTCTTCCCTATATACATGAGTAAAATGCAGATTCCTCATATTGTATCGTAGTAGATATAACCTCTTTCTGCCCATACCAATGAATTCCATGATATCTCCATTTTATCATCAACACATTACTGCAGAGACTACCTTCCTGATTTCCTGGTTGGATTGTGTTGAGGCATGACCTGCTTGTGGCTTGCCTTTACAAGATGCCCCTTCTCTGCCACTTCAAATACTTACAAGGCTCTTTGTGGATTTCTTTGCCTAACACCCTTCACACACTAGCTAGGTGTCATATCCACAACTACTCCTTTTGATGTCACCTTTATCACTTAATTATTATTTTTCAGTTAAGCCCCTTTGCTTTTTTGTACTACCTCTGGGTACATATGGAGAATCTCTTAAACATCTCCACAGTAATTGCACTGTAATTCCTGTAATACCTTTTAAAATGTCTACTCTACTGTGATGTCTGTAGAAAAGTAGCATTGGTTAAACATCAGGTGCAATAGGATTGCTTCTTCTTATGCTGACCAGGATCATTGGCCAGGTTGCATGTATTTTTCCAGTCCATCATCTTCCATAAACTCGCTGGGGAAAGAATCTCCAGCTCTTTTCTATGTTTTGGGGCATTACAAAGTGGATTCTTGTCCATCACCAAGGCTCCCTAGCATAATTGCAATGACAATAATATATTATTATAATTATTTAGAGTAATTGTGTGACAATTGGCATTGTGTTTTGTAAACTGGGTAATCAAATATTCTGCTTCAGGATATCATCTGATTGCCGCTTTGATTGTGAAAGAATTATTTTATAACTTGCAACCTGCCTTACAAAACCAGTCAGGTGCATCCTTTTTTTTTTGCCTCCCTCTAAAGCGTTTGCTGTGTTTCTGAGTCATAATCACACTCCATCACATTAAATGCTTTTTCAGAAGTGACGGCCTGTAAGAGCTCATGCCCTGTTGTCCCAACCTAGGCCCCATTCTAGTCTCTGGCAGTTTTAAAAATGCTTTGAAAATCCCACCCTTTGTCACCTGACTTAATCCTGTTCCATCTATATGGTAACAAACCCTGAGATATGATTCAACTATGAACTATGAAAATGTGTAAAAATGCTCACAGCTGCATGAGTCTTCAGGTTTTGTTCCCTCTTGATTAAATATTTGGGGGTTTTGCTTAGCATTCATTAATGCCAAAAAAAGCCTTTGATCTTTCTTCCACTGGGGCGTGGAATCTGCCTCTTGTTAGCCAGTACTAAGGCTAAACAGGTACTGAATTACTTTTGATTACAGAGCCAAACCTCTTTAACAGAAGAAAGATATTTTGTTTACTTACCTGTATCTGTAGTAGCAGTCAGGTACATCAGAAGCTTGTGGAGTGACTGTACTATGACAGCCTTCACCTCCTTCATCAAAGTTGGATGCCTTTTTTTGTTTTTCAAGGTATAAACTTTTAACAGAGCATGCTCAATACAGCCTCTTAAAGTGGAAGGCTAGGTGTTCTGAATAAGGGGCTCCATAGTCAAGGGAGAGCCACTAATTTACTAAAGCATAAAACAATTCAAGACAACAACTAATACGAAGTTTTTCCTGCCTTTGTGGAACCCCAGATGTGAGCTGGAAGGCTCTGAGTCAAGCTCTGTTGAATAAAGCTCTTTCTCAAGTGCTATAGATAGGAAGTGCCTCTTTTTAATGTCTGGTTTAATAAGAGAAGGGGAAAAATAGAGAAAAGACCAAAAAATACATAAATGGAACAGGAAAGAAAGGCAAGTGAGAAGGAGAGAAAGAAACCCACACCAGGACTTGATCTGATTACCTTTACAGTGTTGCTCTGAATTTGCTCTTCAGCCTGAATTTGGCACAGCAGAAAGTGATGTTCTTTTTGAGATGGTGGCTGCTGAGGGGAACCGCAGCACAAGTCAGGTTTTTAGGGTTCTACACACGATGAAGAGCTGTAGTGCTGTGTGCTGCAACGCATACGCCCCTTTGCTTAGACCTTACAGCCCATGCTGTCTCAGGCCTGAGACGTGCCTGAGACTAAGGCATGCTGACATGCCTTAGTCTCAGGCCCAATTCCTACATTTAAAATTGGGATGACAGTATTGTTCACTTTCACTGGAGGGAGACAGGGGGAATCACATTCATTAAAGGGCATGAGGATGCTATTACTGTAGTAATGGAGGCCATATAAACACACAGAAGAAACAAAAAAGCTATTATATGTTAAGAAGTTGGCCTTTCTAGTTTTAAGTTAAAGGACAGACAAAACTGGAGAGGTTTCAGACCCCTTTGTAACTCGTTATACTAAGGAAATAAGGCTTATATATTCACAATGTTTATCTGTTCCCTCTTTATGTTTCTGTTCAACCCATCAGCTGATTTCTACTTAACTTAAAGTAAGGGTGGGGATCCGAAGAACTTAAATTCTTACATGTTTCAGGAGTTCCAGTCAGAGGGAGGGAAGGAAGAGGGGCCAGGCTCCACTCTCATGCACTCAGGTTAGGCAGCCTGGTAGCGCAGGCACATCTCATGGCCTAGCAGTACCAGTAGTACAACATACCAATTGGTTAACCAGTGCAAAGGTAGATTTATGCCTGTCAAAGCTTTTCCTATTTCTTGCTCATCCAGGAGGGCAAACAAAGGTAGCTGGGGAAGGTGGGAGAAAGCTGTTGTGGGCAATCATAAAGGCAGTGGGAGAAAATAGGGCGTATTATGGACAAGGATTTAAGGTCTGGCTTGGTTTGGTAGTGGAAGGATCCCTGGAGGTATTGTAAGGATTGAAGTTGGTTTTACCTAGAGGTATTGTCCCTGGTGATGGAGGGAGGCAGTCTGGAGACAGGCACAGGGTGTGTGCTTTGTTCATTTTGGAAATAGGGGAAAACACAAGACAGAAAACTCTTTACGTTTTGAGGTTTTGGTTTTGCCTTTCTTTTTTTTAATGAGAACATGAACATCAGAAGAAAAAAAAGCAGGAAGGATAACAAATAAAAAAGTAGGGTACGGATATTATAGGACTCTACAGTAATTTGATAATTTATCTGTACTTTTCAGTACTTAACGAATTCCAAGCTCTTGTTAACTCTAAAGTCAGTGTTGTTACCAAAGAGCAGCTGTTACAATGTAAACACACCTGCTTCTGTGTCAGCCTCGCCGTGGTCTCAATTAAAGAATTAGCAGAAGAATTGGAGACCTGGCCATCTTTCATCCCTCTCACCTGAGCTACACATGAACTTCAAAGTCCGATTAAAATAATTTAAATGCTAACATGATAAAGCACATGTGATTTCATTTCATTTTATCCTTTAGTTTAAATGAGGCTATTAATGCAAAGAAATTCTATGAATTCAACCTCTGAGTTAAAATCAGAAAACAGTAGAAAATCCTAGAGTTACCATAATATAGCCTATGAACTCTCAAGGTTTGCTTTTGAGATAGCTCTTTTTCCATGCTGTTCTGCTGGAGACAGGGTAGTTCCAGCTGTTTACAGGTAAAATATGTTTATGTTTGTGGAAGAAGCTGTATTACTAACCTTCTCTGTCTACACCAAGGTACAGCAGTCTCTGCTCAGCTATACATCTGGAGAGACAAGTGCAAGCAAGCAAACCATTAAGTACAGTGGGATACCACTGAAGACAAATGTATTTGAGCCCTACCTCCTCCTGCTTCCCAGGAAGAGAAGCTGCACATCTGGGTTATGATGCCTGAGAGGAGGGAGATTAAGTTTCTGCAAGTATTTGGAGAGGAGTCTGGAGATGGAGCCAGGCAGTAAATGGCAGAGGCTCAAAATGGCTGAGTTTGTACGGATAGTTTAACAGGCCGCTTATCCTTATTGGCAAACATCACTTTAAACTGTTTTGATTAATCTGTTTCCTAAATCATGCTAATAATAGTCAGCAAATTGCATATTCAGGTATGTGTGATATACCTGCCAAAAAGTCCTTGCTGTCGTGCACAGACATGTATTTGACACATGCAGCCTGCGTGAAAGAATAATAAGCTAATGGACCATTCTGAGAGCAGAGGTTCAAAAGGTTTTCTGCTTGTAACACTGTAAAGTACTTGGAAAGTAATTAATGACTTACCCGCTCTGATACAGGAAGTCTGAGTCCCCAAGGGGATTAACCTTAGGTTTTGTGATCATACCCTGAAACCGGGACAGGACTATTCTCTGCTTGAAAAATATTCTGAAAGCGCTGAGCACCTGTCCAGTCTATCCCATTTCAAATATGAATCAGATGCTTTTCGGATATAGGAGCTCTAAGGATTAAATGTTCCTTTGTCCAAAATAATTTAGCACAGAGAAGTGATATCGAGTGAGACACATCTCTTTCCAACCATCCCTGCATCGCTTGTTAGCATTTTCACATAGGTCTCCTGGAACACTCGACAGTTATGATGCCAGGAATGATTAATATTTGGGTTTATTTATTCTTGCATTGTTTGTGCTACATAGAGGCTTACTGTGTCACAGACAGAATAAATGAAATCAGCCTGTACGGGATGATTAGCCTGTACAATTAAAGCCACTCAAGAAGCTGAGATCATCCATTCTGACACAGCCACTCTGTCTCACACACACACAATTAAACAGAGAAAAGGATCTTAGCTTACCAGGGAACAAAGCTTAGTATCAAGTCCAGCAGGCCCCATTCAAAATCCAAGAAGAGGATGCTATCTAAATTCCTGAGACTTTCAAGCTAGTTTGTTGGATGCTATGGATGCAAAAAGCCCTTTGATGATACAGTCACTCGACTGAGGGGAAGGGAGCTGCAGCTCTTGAGTTACTTGCAAGTTCTTCAGACAAGGTTTTCTCTTTTTTTGCCTCCACATACTGTTAGCCTGTGGTTCCATGTCCTGTTAGAACAGATTGAAGAACTTCTAATTCCTGCTTATTCTTGGCCCCTTTATTCTTTTCTTCTGAATCAGTGCTTTATTTTCGTTGTATCCCAAAACAGAACTGTGACATTTTCTGGTTTAAAAATAGTAGCTTGAGAAAAAAAGTAGAAGCAAGGTTCATTTTTTGTTGGTTTTGCTTTCAAAACTGTTACAAGGGCTGATATAGAGCACAGCCATCCAAACTCTGATTCACCGAACTGGAACAGATGGTAATCTGTGATGAACAAGCAGAAATGAGTGGCTGTTGGAAGGCAGACCAGGAATCTCTTTTGCTGGACTTGTGGCCAGTAGAATAGTAATACAGATGCCTGCGTGGCCCTGTACTGCCTTGCTTGTGAATTGTCCCCTTTAGGCTACTTTGGCACACTAGAATTTTTAGCTAACAATTTGAAAGCATTGTTTCAATGGATCATTACTATTGTTACCTTCTGCTATGGTGAGTAGCTGTGAACAATACACCAATAATTCAGGTGGAAGAATCTGAAGGAAATAAAAAGGCTGAGGATAGGGGTTGTAGAAGGGCAAGTAAGGAAGTAAGTGACCTCTGAAAAAATAAAGGGTAATTGGGGTCATTATGGATCAGAAATAAAGTAAGTAAACAGAATAGCATTCATTCAGATTTTAAATATATTTACCTTCCCCTTTCTCTATACAGTTCCAGATATATAGATACATTTAGCTCCCCTGCTACTTTTCATATTGTAGCAGTATCTCTGAGTTTCTGCTCTGGCTCAAGACACCTGTGTGCTAACACAGACAAAAAAGACCCTCCTTGCCCTAAATAACTTTTTTTCTGACTAGTACAATACGATATTAGCAGGGCTTTGCAGCTACAAGAATCAGCTGTAAAAGGATGTTAAATCTAGGCCACTGCAAAAGAATCTGGTGAAATAAGGAGAGGGCTGGAAAAGGAAGGAAAGAAAGTGAAACAGTAAAGATTATCATTGGGAAAATATGTCCCACTTTTGAGGTTTTTTTTTCCATGTAGTCCATTCAGAAAAGGGCACAGGTGAAGATGAAAGGGAAATACTATAAATCACATCACAAAAAATGGCAACATGACAATGAAAAAACCCAGCCAGATGGTTTGTGAGACAATCACTGTAGCAATACTGGGAGATGTCAGCACTCCAGACATAAGTGTTCATTTAGAGCAGGGTATAATTAAAGGCAGAATTTATCCTACTGGACAGAGGGAATACAGTGACTGTGCCAAAACCTGCTATCCTCCACACTGATGGAAGGATAGAAGAAAATCTGGCACCAACAGTCTCTGATGTTTAAAAATTACTGAAACTGTAACGATAAGAGCAAATGTTAAGAAACGCCTAAACAATTTGACTGAGGGGTGTGATATATCTCATTATGCAATGGTAGATAATGACTTAATCCAAGTATGCTCTGAAACCAATTACAGATTTGTTACTTGGACTTGGTCACTAAAAGGTGTCATGAAAAAGCCCAAGTGCAAATTTTAGAGTGATGCATGGCTACGTCAGGTAGAGCAATGTATTGGCTAATGTAAATTTTTTCTAGGTTAGAACACGTTCGAGGAGATAGTACAATATACAGTGGTAATGATATCAATTGTCTAAGGGATTAGAAAGATAATTAGGACAAGACTGAAACACTCGGTGCCAGATGACATGCCTGCCCAGGATGCAGCCCTTCACCAACTGCTGTGACAGGGTAAGGCAGATCTCCACCTGGTGGATCACTGCTCGGCACGGTCACGCTGTACTAACAGTACCACCACATGGGCTGAAGTGGAGTTTTCCCTCCCTGTCACCGGTCTGAGGTCCTGGATTTCCACAATGCAGAAGAGGTTATCATCTGAATCAGTCCTTGCCTATGTCTATAAAAGAAAAAAACATTCATTATTCTTCCAGCTCAGATCCAGCTCCTGTCTGCTGGGAAAACTCAGTGCAGATTAATGAAGTGAGTGGGGTGGTATCAGTAAGGAGCTGAACTTCTAATAACTTAGTTGAAGCAGAATATTTATATTCACCAGATTTTACCAGTACATCAATAGGAGCTGGAGTTTCCAGGTGACCTAAAGGAGCGCTTGTTGGCCCAAGAGCACATCCATATTTTTCCTCCAGTTGTATCTCATAGTCTAATAGTATTAATACTACCTCTTCCCACAAACCAGGTCTCTCCACACCCTGTGAGGACACTGCAGAGCTCTATTGCTATTGCATCAAGTGCAAGCAGATGCTGGTGTAAGTTATTAACTGTCACTTTCAATTCAACCTGAAAAGAATGAGTTAATGGAGGAGCTCCATTACAATGGTAGACAGGAAAATAAAAGCCACACTGAATCTACTTTTCTTGTCTCTCTTGTTTTCAAAGGCAGTGCTACTGGCATAACACAGAATGCCCTGTTCATTCATTTGCTGATAATGCTTCTCCCTTTGGGGGTGAGACACAGCTACTTCATGGATATAGAGTAACTTATTCAACCACAAAAAGAAACCTCTTCCTTCCTTGAAACTGTTCTCAGACTATCAAAGCAGCTACTGATGATGACCTACATATTGCTGGCTACTTTTCTCACTAATAGCAATTGAAAAATGGAGATAACAATCTTTTTTCTAGTGCGTAAGATCTTATTGCTTTTATCCTTGTTTCTGTTACATTTGCCAACTAAAACTAAGGGATATATTGTGCTGGGTTAGTCTACACCAGAGAATTTTAGAAAATGCTTGACCTGGGGTATGATCTCTTACTTATAGTTAAAAATACAAATTAGCAAGTTTAATAAGCCAGACAGAGAGCACAGAACAAAGCTGGCCTCCATTTTCACCAGTGGAAATGTAGAAATCCTGCGTTCAGACCAAGAATTCCACTATGAAAAAGGAATAACTAAGAGAAGGATTTTGCCTACTAGTTTAGCTTGGATGAAATCAGAGGGTTTTGTTGTCCTTTTGCTGTGCTGAAGTCACATAGACCCATGTCAGATGACATGCATGGATTCCGCTCTGACGTTTCCAAAGTTCAGTCATGTGTTGTACTGTAAAGTATTTGAGGAGTGGCTGTGTCTTAGACCACTGTGGTGCGAAAATGCCTGCATATAATATGTATTTAAGATTTAAATAGCTCTTCAGGAGACTTGAGAGGAATTTCATACATGTTTGAAGTTGAGTATATGTGCAAGAATTTGGAAGTGTGTGTATATTAGTTGTCATACACGTTTTGATTCTGCCCCAGTGGGATTCTGCGTTGTAAAGTGAGGGTTCAGACAGTCAACATTTCTACAGATACATAGATTTAACTACAACTGCAGTACAGTGCAAGGCTGAGCGTGTCTTGTTTTGGAAGTTTTCTTCATTCCTCTTACTCCAAATGTTTCTTTTCAAAGCTAATTTCTTTAGTGGCAGCTACTCCACAAAAATGCTAGTACAGTGTTGGGAATGAATACACACTGAGGCACTACACGTGATCAATTACAGCATGTTTCCTCATCTTCACGCTCTGTGTCCTGTGTGTTGTAAGAATAGTTGCCAATCCCAAATCTTCCTCCATTGTTACAATGCTGGAGCACCTTGACACCAGCTTTTCTTTTCTGATACCCAATCAATCAAGTAAAATCCTTGGCCCCGTCCTCCTAGACATTTTTCTTGATACTGTCTTGTATTTTTAGCTGGCATCCATAAAGATAATGTATTTATGTCTTTAAGGCTTTCTGGTAATCTTTATGAAGAAGTTACACCCATGCACAACTTCTGCTGAGCCATTAAGTCAGCATCGTGCACAGTGTTACAAGTACCACCTACACCAGTTGCTGCAGGTGGTTCTTAAATTTCAAAGACTGTCTGACAGGACTTCTTAACAACTGCCCTTCAGTTTCCAGCTAAAACTCATTTTCATCTTGCAGTTCATTCTGAGGCTCAGCCCACTGGAGGTTTTTTACTGGGGCGATGTGCATTCAAAAACCTGAAAAAGTGTGAATTCTTTTGAAAGTAGCAACACCCCTCATCCCCTTTAGAAGTAAGTACATATAGATTCAAAGCTATGTGCTTTTAAAACTCTCTTTAGTCTCATTTTTTTCCTTCCAAGTCGCCCTTGATTTTGCCTCTTTGTTGCTGATTCCTCCCCTCTCCCTTTAGTACTGTCCCTGATTTATATGTCAGTGCTGAGCGCATCTGATCAAAACATGGCAAAGTTGCTGGTTCAGCACTCGCAGCAGGGGATGGGAGAAATGGGCTATGTCTAATCCTACTTTGTAATCGCTGTCACAATGCTGTGACGCTGCCAGTTGGCAAGTAGGAGCAACAGTGGAATTTGGAGGAGATAGTGACAGGTGCTCATAGTGCATGGAGGACAGCACGTGCTGGAAAACAAGGTTTTTTAACTAACCTGCTTAGGCTTTAAAATAAAAAGCACACTGGTTTCAAACAACAACCTACCTTTCAAGAGCATGCAAGATATTGTATGTAGCAGGAAAACCGAGCAGGCTCCAGAGCGATGTCTGCATATGTGATTGTACTAAATTATATCTGTATTCAGTTCTGCTTAGAATGAAGTAACTCTAAGAAGCTCAACTAGGTAGGGTGGTGGGTTTTTTTTTAACTTCAGCCTAAGAAAATTTTGTGGGAGGAGTCACTTTGGAAAGGTGGGAAAGCCTTTACCCTCAGGTTGCCTCAGTAAGAAGCTCCCGCTGTGATACTTGAAAGCCCAATAGACATGTCTGAATTTATAATACACTCTTGAAGTATTCATTCATAATCCTGTAGGGATTTTCAAAGCCACAAAGAGGATGTATTTCTTTTAACTGGCTACAGGGAAAATATTAGTTCCTGCTGTAATAAACAAATACTCTATTTTGATGCAAGAGAAAAAATTTGAAGAGTCAGAGCAAAGAAAGGGGAACAGTTCTGACATTCTTGGAAGTTTCTGTTTTTCTAAAATATGTGATACCCCATGAACTACTTCTGGTTTCTCCTTGTGTTTTACTCCCTGAAACTTCACTGTTATAACCTGGTGCTCCACCAGTGCAAATCCAAGTCCCTGTACTCATACTAGGCAAACTCTTTAGCCAGATTATTATACAATTGAAAGGAAGTGAATACTAAGGTATTAAAAAAATGGGGGGGGGGCTCCTTTTCACTTGGATCATTTATCCCCCAGTCTCCAGGCATACCACAATAGTGGATATGGGGCATGGCACCTCTGCTTCATGCAGCCACTTCTGTCTGTTTCCACAGCTTTGTATGGGCTTGTGGAGGCAAATAATTATGATCAGCAAACACAGGCCTCCAAGAAAATGGGCCAGAATGGTGATAAGTAGAGGCTATGAGGAGCAGATTTCTTATACAAAGGGATTCTGTTGCCATAAGATTATAACTGAGTTTGCATTGCTGAAAAAAAAATATTAAAATAGCCATTTCTAATTGCTCTTTCAATTCCTAGCCCATGTCAGCAAAGTATTCCTGCAGACTTCTACCTCTTCAGCAGCATGCTGAGACAAGCCCTAATATACATCACGAATGTTGGAATTAAAGCAGTGTATATTCTTTGTGCTTCATGTGCACATGAAGTGAATTTCATAAATGAGCACAGTCTCTTGCTAGCAGGTGAGGTGGCTGCAAACTCTATGCTGCTACTGCTCAAATCACCTGTATATACTCAGTGGGACTTTACTCTTCTGACTGTTGGCCCCACACCTTCAACAACCCTGCAGTGGAAGTGAGATGTAACAAAACGCGCTTTTAGCTAACAGCAGCCTACACCTTTACCACCAACTCATACCATCATTCTGAAAGAATGGGACTATCCCGTTCATACTTATTTTGATTTCTTTGTGAATGATGTGATTTGCTTTTAGAAATAGAAAAGGAGCCAAATTTAAATTTCTTCTTATACTTCTCTTATTTGTCTCTTCTAGATTATTTCATGTACTTCTCAATCTATACTTCAGATAAGGCTTGACAACTACTTAAGTTTAGCCAGCCATAGCAACCCAGGATGGGAAATGAGAAAGATCAGCTTATCTAAGTGAAGCTGTAAGGAAGCTTTAAGCAGGCACAGCGTCACTTCATCCATTTTGATGGAGAGAATCCAAAAGGATTCACTCAGAAGAGAGTGCACAGCACCTCTGTTCCTACTGAAAGCAACAAATCCTTTGATGACCGTATGTGATCAGGACCAAACTGAACTTGTTATGTCACTTTTGCTAGAAGTCTGTTAGTCTAGTATGGAGTCAATCCAGTTTTGTCAAGCTTGCGAAATCAGAGCCCGAGGTGAATAGATGCAGATCATACTGTTTGCCCACATCAGAGATCCTTCACAAGATACCTATCAAGAGAAAATACTGGAGAGGGAATTAACCTACTTGAATAACTAGTGGTTTTACCTGCTCTGAATTACAAAAGGTTTCCCTGAAGAAGGGCCATGCTTTAATTAGACATCAGTACAGGGACAACACTCTTCCTGTTGTGTTGTAATTTTACATTCTGTCAGGCTTAATGAATTAACATGCACTGCTGCCCAGTGTGAGGGCTTACAAACAAATATATTGTAGTCACCAAAATAAATGTTACGTTATAAAAGCTTGGGGCGGCAGAGGGGAAACTGGTGGACTAAGCTGAGCACTAAAACTCCTTATCAACAGACGACAAGGTTTGTTAAATTGACAGTAAATAAAAAACCACCCAGAAACCAGGTAAATGGCTGAACTGCAGACTGCAATGTAAGCACTTCAAATTCACCAAGGCAAATTCACTTTGCCATCTGAACCTCCCATCGCCCAATCTTCTCATACCTTATTTAGAAGCTGAGTAACAGCAGGGTCTTATCTTGGGAAGTCACTCTCAGCTCAGCTGGGGAACAGTGTACTAGAAGCAGCGTTTTCCTCTATAAACACATTAATTGGAGTCCATTTTCCTCACTCTACATGTGCAGAACTTGCACAAGCTATGCGAGCTTGTCACTTTGCTGGAAACATCCTTTCTTTGGATCAGTGCAAGCTCAGCTGTCTTTCATTATGTACACATTCATCAACTTTAAACAACTCATTTTTCTGCTTGAAAATAATATTCTTACTTCTGTGGTAATACAGGGATTAAACCTCGTATGTCAGGTGCAGAGTCAAAACGTCGTTGCTGGTTGTCACAATACAGAACAAGGCACTTGGTTGTGGAGTGATACTCATATTTGCAGCACTGAACTTGATGAATTACAATGGTCAATGAGGAAACTAAGGTTTAGGTTACAAGATATTAGAGATTAGTAGCTATCGGTCCATTTGTAATGACTTTATAAACTAATGTACTTATAATTCATTCTGGATTTTCCACTGTATTTGGACCACTAGCAGGTTGAAAGGGTGCATGAAAATACACGTGCAGGAAATCTACAGTAAAATATACTGGCATTTATTCTACTGAAGATTTTGCTTCCAAGCCCCACTGAAAGAGAAGCTGGCCGTTATGTAGAGCCCTAGCCAAGTCTGCATATGCCAACACAGCTTTATTTTAGCGGATACCTAGATATTTTACAGCTGTTCTGTTTTCACCTTGAGAATAGAACTTGCCCTGTTTTTCTGCCCTTTATAAACTGGCTCCCTTCCTGAAATCCCAGACATTTAAACTGTTCGTTAACTGCCTAGATTGGAAAAGTTAACAGTAAACCGTCTTTGTTTGTGAGCAACTTTAATTTTAATGCATATTTCATGTAATAATTTTCTATCCTAGTAAACTTAAGTCCACATTTAAATCCCTTCATATGAATTCTGTTATTAAATCTTTGGTAGGAAGTCTTTTTTTCTCTCTCCTTTAAACTACTTCGAATTAAAATAATTACTTTTGTTTAATATATGATCAGAGACACACCTGACCTGTCTCTGCAAGAGATTTGACAACGCCCAGGTCAGTATTTTCCCTAGGATGGGAGCTGTTTGTACAGCTCACCCTGGGAAGCTGCTGAAAAGCCTGTGCTTTGGCTAATAACCAAATTCGTTTTCCCATTTGTCAGTTACAACTTCCCTGGTGCTTGAATGGTGGAGGAAATTACTGCAAGCAGAAAGTGAGCAGGGCAGAAAGGATGGACACTTCAAAAAACAAAGATTTTCTCTGTCACAATCATATTGCAGCTGCCATGAGCTAATCAGACCTCATTGATAAAGTGGGGAAATACCCTTTGGGGATGTTAGGGCCAGATTACAAAGTTAAGTGAAAGCAAACTGGAATCCTGACTTCAATTTGAAAGAAAAAAGTTGTGTCTTTAGATGCATACATGTGGCAGCCACAGATGTAGATAAAAGCTGCAGATAGGCCTCTAGGAATGTAACTTAGTCTGTGGATTCAAAGGCTTGCATCGTAGGCAGAGCTGGTATTGCAACCTGTTATTAAAGGTGACCAACATTAGCCATAATATGATCCTGTCCTAAGAAATCTGATAAGATTTACTTTGAAACACTCTGGAGATTTTATACTTTGGAGTGAGGACTTGAAATTTGGCAGGAGGATGTTCTTTGCATTGTGTATTGGCTTTTTGCTCGTCCTTTCAAAACTCACATTAAGTTATTGAACACGAAAGCACTGGACCTATTCCAATTCACACACACGCAGCAGAAACATGCTGGAGTTTGTCATCCAGTGCCTCTAAAACTTTAAAATGCAGTATGAATACCTGAATCTCTGGCTTTGGTTGAACTATCCTTTCAGCTGCTCCATCCCTGAGACAGACTGGGACAAAGAGAATCCTCATAACTAGAGGAGGAAGTAGGTACAGAGGGTCCGGGGAAAGCAGAAGTGTCAAGGTGAGAGGCAGATGTGAAGGCCCCAGAGAATTTTAATTGCATAAACACCTTGATAAGACCAGAATTATGAGGATAAGGAGACTGGCACTTAGAGTCAATAGGACCAAGAATTGAAGAAGAATTAGTGAAGAATTTAAAGTGTGTTTGATCATAAGCTTGCAGAAAGAGGGAAGATGGTTTCTTAGTTAAGGAAGCTGTCCCGGGGAACTGAATTCAGCTGCAGAACATAATGCCAGTGCAAACATGTAAACTACATTTTTCAGAAAATATAATTAATTTATGTTGTCCTTACTCCACGTCTAACCAAAGACTCTTAAGTCTGATTTGCAGAAGTGCAGAGCAATTTACACTTTATAATAAAAACTACTCTGAAAAAAATCAGGCCTTCCATGTCTCAAAGCTTAAATTAATGAATACCTCCAGACCGAATATCGCTGTGTAATTCTCCATCTGTTAAAGAGAGTAATACTCTCTCCTCTCAACGACATATTGTAAAAATAATTCAGCCTATGTAATGTATGGTGAAAAAATAAGATACGCAAGGAAAAATAAGTTTCACATTGTTACAACTGGTATTAATGGTGCAGGGGGGCTCTAGAAAAGCCCCTTTTCATTCAACAGTGATGCTGCTACTTTGCCGTTTGATCCTGTTGCTATTGAAGAGAACACACCTGCAGACACACCCCAGTGTGTAGTCTTGGAGGCAGTACTGCAGGTTCCTGCTGTACTGCTTCTACATCTTCTGTGTACTATTGCTCAAGGTAGGGATGGCCATTGCTATAGCAGTGGTCCACAATACTGTGTCATCATTTCAGAGAGACCACAGAACTGGATCAAAATGTGCTGAGAATGAGACTTCATTGTTCCTTGAGAAACCACAGTAAGTAACGACTTAGAGACTTAAAGTCCTGAGAGAGATTCTTCTCAGCTCACTCATCTTCAGAAAATTCTGTAATACCTTCTTTATCAGCTGAGTTTCTTCATGCTTTTAGAAGCACAATGCTCACAAAAACAATCTCCCTGTTCTCCTTCAACCCCAAAATATTTGTAAATCTGGAAGCAGAACTTTGAACCAGAAAAGTGACAAATTTATTAGGCCAGGCATTGTAAATGTGAGAGTCATGGCCTAAGGGTGATGGCTACAATTAAGTGTCAGAGAGTTAATGAGCAGCCTGCCATATCCGTCCTCAAGGAGAGAGGGCTAGGTGGTCACAGTAAAAAAAACCAAAACCTTTAGAGCCACAGCATTAGGGAAAAGCTAACCAACAGCTAAACCAGGAATATCATATGGGTAAAAGAGAGCACCAACCTTAAAGGGTTTGTTTTTAAGATATCTGCCTAGGTTTTTTTCTTTTTCTGTTTATTTTGCATTATCAGCTCTTACTACTTTCTATCACCTTTTCTAAAACCGTTGAAAAAACCAGCCAGCACATTCTGCTGTGTACCTTTTGAAGGACTTTTGCTTCAGGATTATGTGATGCCTTCTTACATTCATTTACAGAACAGCTTGTAACATGTGCCTGTCCAAGTTTGGAAACGAGATTGTGTGTGAGTCATCATGGCAGTACTCCAGCACAAGAGGAGACTACCTTAAGTGATAAAACCAACAAAAGGGTAAATGTCAGGGATTGCTGACACTTCATGCATAGATTGGTTTCTCTTCCTTGTGGCTAGAGTCTACCATTAAGTTGCAGGGCGTGAATCAAGGCTGACTGTGGAGGGCCAGAGGGTCCTGAATCTGACTGCGATTTAAATGAGACGTCTGTGCTGCAGGAGTCTTTTTGCTGTTTCTTTAGACTAGGGTAGATTTCAGTCTCCTAGGCATAACGTGGAAATTACATTTTTGGGCTAACTGCTCCTGTCCTTTTCTGATTTCCGGATGTTCACTGTCAGATTAATGTTAGAGGTAGGCTGCCGGTTAGGTCTTGTATACCTGTGATTTTGTATCACGGTATGGTTGCTTGAAACTGTTGTGGAGTAGTTTACACAGGTGAAGCTATCCATGTCACATCTATGACTCCTGTAAGTTTAGCGATAAGTGCAAGGTACTTTTACACTGAGATAACTGTGGTATGCTAAGAAGGCTGACATACCAGCAAGCAAAATCCCCCCAGCTCATAGGTAAAGTAGCTCCCCAGTAGATCTAAGCCAATATTTACAGTAGGTTTTACACTTACCCATGCAGAAAAAGATGTTCCACAAAAAGTTAATGTTTCATTTGATAAAAGAACAACAGCATAAATGCTGACTGGTTTTGAGTTTTGGCTTTTGCTAGTCTTTCCATCTTGCCCCTAATTAACATTTAATTGGTTAAAGCTATGTTTATCCCTACAGTGAGCTGGCAAGCCCAGATAAATGTCTAGATTCTCAGATGATATAAATAGGCACGGTTCCAGTGAGTTTAAGGGAGAAACGCTGATTTACTCAGCTGAAAGCTTGGCCTGTTACATTTCATGTTTTTATTTTTTATACTTTTTTTCCATATGGAACAGTATCTTCCAACTGTATGCAGATGCTTCTTCACCATAAGCTTTAGGATGGCAGATTGAATCTACCTAATGTATCTTCTTCCATCCTGCAGCATTGTAGAAGACAGAAGGGAAGAGGATTTCTTCTAGTTAGATATTTTAAGTGCACTTGTGTCAATGGGAGATCCCTATAACTGCAAGTTTGATGTCTATGTATATAAACTTCTAGGGAATAAATGAGAGAGCAGCAACTGCTATTCAAAAATAAATTGTGTAACTTCCAGGGATTGTATATCAGTAGAACTATTTGTATATTGCAAGCAGTTTTTTCTGGCAGCACTTTATGTGATCTCTTAACACCCAGGTAATTGCTTGTTTCCTGTCAAATACACAGCCTATTGAGAGAGTTTTTTTCAGGTTGCCATTTTATATCTAAAAGTCTCTGCATGCATTGACTAATACTGGAAATTACTGACTTGGCTGCAAATAGATGTGGATGCATCTGAGCAGAATTTGATTCTGGTTTGATTTTTTCCCTCCAGACTGTTCAGATCCCCATTGCAAAAAAATACGTTCATATCAAATGGACAAGAAGCAATGTCTGATAGTCTTTTTCCTTACAGAGGTGTGTAACATCATTCCTGCCTGAGTACAAGCGGCAGGTTGTTGCAGTAGTGACAGGGAGATAGTAACAGACTCTGCCTTGGGAGAAAACCAAGATGCTTTAACTTAATGCACATTGGAGAAAGAAAATAGTTGGAGAAAAGAAGTCCAAGAACAGGATTTGTGGCGATGGCCAGGGGCAGTAGGCATTTATAATGCTATTACTATCATGTATGCAGGAGGATTTTAGCTCCTATACCAGCTTTGAGTCTGAAATACTCATAGGTGTTTGGGGAAAGGTACAGAAAGGCTGCCGCACGCTGAGCAGGGACCTTTTGTACTCTGCGACTGTCAGATCTGACGGAATGGAAGGCACTGAACAGCTCTGTCGTAGCTGAGGTAATGATTCTTGTTGACTGTTTTCCTGTTGCTGCAAAGATAGGAAGAGTCACACTGTGCCTGACATCTAAGGAGATTCCACAAGCAATTCGCCTGAGTCAGCAGGCCCTTTGCTGCTGCCTGCAGATAGAAGCCAGAATTCGGCTATCTACAGCACACCTCTTGGGGGGACGGGATGGAAGGAGCCTGCATCATGCCTACAAAAGGGACCAGCTTTCATTATACAGTTTAAAGACCTTACAAATATATGTAATATAGTGTAGTTGTTTTCAGTCCTGATCAGCTTTGAGAATCCCACTCTTTCCTAACTGCAGCCTGTCACTTCCTTGACTAATCCCCTCTCTAGCTGCCTTAAGTTAACACCTCTTTATTTCAGAAATTGGCTTTTTTAGATTTATACTCCACTAATTGGCTTTTTCACCCTCTGAACCTTTTCTGCTTCCTCCAGCATGCAACCCAGCCCCTTTCACCACCTAATCCCCTCTTTTCACACTTCGATTCCACCATTCTCTTTTTCCTTCATTTTATTTCCTCCCGAAATGAGCTCATACTCTTTTGCTACAACCCCTGAGGCTCTGGTGTTAAAAATCTCTGACTTATGTTGTGGTGTTAAAAATTTCTGACTTTCCCTGACTTTCATTATCTGACACTTGCAAAACAGGCAAAATAGTCTCTGCTCCTACAAGCACGTATGGACATGCCAGGCTTAAGTCTGAGTGCAATGAGACTTGTGCCTGTGTTGCCAGCTTTTATGGTTTTATCATGAGTTGCATTATATTTATGTTTCTGTTTCTGAAAACCCAAATATAAGGAGCCCATATTAGAAAGGTTCTGCTTCATGTAGGAAAAAAAAACACAAAGGAAAAGAAAAAATAACTTCTAGTTCTAGTTGTAGAAGCAGATGGCAAGTGTAAATCATATAAAGCTGAGAGTTAGAGGGAAAATAAAAGTAAGTCAATTGTCAATATATCTATTTTAAATCTCT
Source organism: Eurystomus gularis (assembly GCA_013400335.1). Classification (NCBI taxonomy): domain Eukaryota; kingdom Metazoa; phylum Chordata; class Aves; order Coraciiformes; family Coraciidae; genus Eurystomus; species Eurystomus gularis. Next base: position 88,496 of record VZZY01007612.1, read on the forward strand.
TCATTGTAATCTCATAATCTTACTGAAGCTGATACAAATTTTGAATACCTGCAGTGGGCAATGCTGAGCATGCAGTTAAACATATTTGCAATTATTTGCACTTATTATTAAGTTATCACTGGCTTTTTCTAAACAGAAACCAAATAAGTCAGAAAGATGGATTGCCTATACAGTAACAGAACAATGCTGTACTCAATGCATACAAAAGATTCAAAGGAAAGAAAATAGAGAACCAAAGCTGTGCTGTTCCAAAGGGATATTTTAGGAACATCTGGTCTCTACTGGAAGAAGCATTTCTCCAAAAATGGAAAAAAAAATCAAACAAAAAAGTGAAATCTTTACATGTATTCAAAAGCAAAACTTTAACGAACAGGCTTTGATCTGCAAATGTAATTAGCATTAGAATTAGAGATGGAATGGAGATTTGTCTAAAAGCATTAATTCAAATCCCACGCCTGATTTTTTCTTATCACTGCTGTAATTCTAACAGTGCCTGTGGCAGATTCAGAAATCAGAAGAAAGGGACAAGGGCAGTAGGTCTCCCACTAGCAAAAAAAAAGGGGAGGGAGAGAGAGGAAAAAAAGTGTGAGATGAAATTAATCTATAATATCCCCAACCCAACTCTGTTTTCAATGTATGAATTATTTATCTTCCAATCTCAAAACGCCAATATATCTGTATGCACCATTACTTTGATCTCATGCCGCTCCCCAGCACTGCAATGCCTAAAATAAGATGGCTATGGAAACCTATAGGCTTCAGGTATATTTAATTCTAACAACAGCCCCAAACAACAACTACAGGTTGCTTTTGAAAACTCTGGAATGACCTATTTTCTTGAAGCTCTTGCTCCTTTTATCCTTCTGTCATTGTGTGTGTGTGCATTAGGCCGCAATGTGCCTACAGTTACACCTGGATAAGCCTCATTGAATTACCGCGGGCTGCAGTTACAGTAACAGTGCACCGAGTTTGGCCTGTTTGTTTGGTAGAACATGAACTGAGGTAGAAAGGTTAAAATGGTCTCCTTTGTAATGTGTGGTCCTTTGTATTAAGATAGCTAATCAGTGTTTGAAGGGATGTTTGAATTTAGGATTAACCTCTTTCCCGAGTCCCGTGAGCATCAGAGCATACATACGTTCAGACAAAGCTTTTTGTTTAGTCAACAGTAATACCTTCTGTGCCTTTTCAACGGGGAAGAGAAGGCAGCTATGTGCTTTGATTCCTTCATCACAGGGCCTCCCAGTTTATTCACATATATTTCGAAATATGCTCGGTTCGCAATACTTGCAACAAGGCCGCAAAAAACTTTCAAACCTGTGGCATCCATTAAATGTTACAGATTGTATTCAGTCAGAGTTTATATTCAGCCACCTCTCAAACTCCTTTCCAGCCAATTCTGTTTCTAAATTGTGCTCACTTTAAAAATAGAAGTAAACACATGATGGTTGTGCACTTACCAGAGGGATCTGACCAAGTATTTTCAAGTCAATATTTTTATTGTTATTTCTATTAGTAAAATTGCAGTTTTGCTTGATGATGTTACAGTTCTTACCTTTTTTTTTTTTTTTCATTTCCTATGAAAGAAAAGAACTTTAGCAGGAACAAAGGCTGAGAGGCTGAGCAAAAGGCAGCCATAAGAGTCTTATCAAAGCCCCAACAGAGTGGGAATAATTATTCACACTCTGTTGGGGGTTCTAGAAAGACCATCTGAGGAAAAGGATCACTCAGTCTTTTCAACATGTGAAATTAAAGAAAACCACTAGAAATTCAGTACAGGGTTGGGAGGGGGAAATAAAACAGGGGCAGCTGAGAAAAAGATGTGGCTTCTCCTCTCACACTTCATTCACACCATTAGCTGACCACAGCCGAGCAGGCTGTGCTGGACAGTGCTCACAACAGTAGCTTCATAACAAATCTCTGTTAATAACTTTAATAAAAGGATAATAGCAGAGCTGAAAACATGACTGTGTTATTAGGAACATTTAACTGATGGGTTCTGTTCACTCTCTCCCCCTGGTGTGCTAGTTGTTTATTCTGCAGAGGTAGAAAAATATCTAAGCTTTCACTAATCAACCTAACTGTTCAATTTCAAACACCTTTGTGCTATCTGCAACACTGGCCTTCATTCTTGAGAGGCACCTCTTAAATATTCATGGTACAGCCTTACATTACACCACCAAAAACTTTCATTTTTAACTATTTGGCTGCTGGTTTTTGAAGATCATGATCTGTCATAATGATTAATAATGTTTCGTTGTTTTGCTGGACTCTCCCACCTGTCTGTATCCAGTTCTTAGTTCAGTCAGATGAAGTCCGTCATTTCCTTATGTTTTGCATGGAACCTCCCTCCATGGAATCCTGACAGCAGGTCCTCAACACTACAGTAACACGAAAGGCAATAATCCAAATAGACTGAGATTTGTTAGGTCATCATGTTCACTATTTTATCTCCATTACACAAATGGGAAACTGAGGCAGGGAGGTGTGAGATGACTTAACCAGGGTCATGTAAGAGGTCTGGGCAGAGCAGGAATTTGAATATAGATTTTACATGTCCAGGGCTAATATATTGACCACTATGTCAACTTTGGTTTTATTGAAAATAAAATAAAAAAAATAATAAAACCCCCCAACTATTAAAAATCTGTAATTAGGCTTTTAAAATGCTAACAAGAATTGAATCAACTCTAGTCTTTTGTAAAGCAGGGTCTACCTAACTAACTGGAGATAGCCTTTGGCATATCAGAGCCCCACTCAAACAGTTTGGGAGTGTTTCTCCTCCTAAATTACCTCTCTGAAGTTCACCTCAGGGTAAAGTAACCAAATGCCACGTTGGGCAAAGTCTGTGATTTTTCTAAGCTCTCCCATAGCGTTGCATGCTGAAGAGCCACCAGTGCCTGTAGCTAACTTCCATTCTGCCAGTGGCCCTGCAAAGAGAGATGTGATTGCAGCAAAATATATCAAAATGATTATTGAAATGATTGGGTTTATGATCTTCTGAAGAAAACTGCTCGTACAGGCTGGGCGGAATGCTCCACGCCAGCCATTCAAACAGCTCACAGTTTGCTAGCTCAGCACATTAGTTCACTCAGTCTTGTGTTTAGGAATTATTAATGAGGGACTTGTAAGGCTTGCCTTATTTCAGTGTACGATTCAAGTCAACACTGGCAGGATTAAAATCTCCATTTCGAATGAAAACTTGTTACCGGTTCTTATTTGCTTGGGAGTAGGTTTATACAGTAGCTTTGCAGTCGGCATTGCAGCTGGTGTTAGAGATGGGCTGGTTACTGCCCAGATGGCACCTCACCTGCAGTTACAACCACACTGAACACAGTTCTTACTCAAATACCTTTCCATCTGACTGAAGTGGCCTTTGAATAAGCACACATAAAATTAAAGGTGATCTCTCTGTACTCTGAGTCTCCGTTATGAAGCTGCTTCTTGAATATGTTAGACAAAAGACACTATGTAGTTTTCTGGCCTGGGGTTTTCAGACAATTGTTGAGAAGCAAGTTAATAAAGTGCAGATTGACTCGATAGATAAAGTACTGAACAGGTCCTGAGTCACTGCTTCATCTCTGACCAGCTTCTGGAGATAAAGGATACTATTTATTCTTAAAAAAATAACAGGAATTCATCTCCCCAGCGTGCCCTGGGAGCTCTGCCACAGAGCTAAAAGGTTTTTCCACAATGTTGGCATCTTGTTGCCAAGTGAAAAACCCCTTTTTCATCTTTTCAAAATCCTTGGGAATGAGTAAAATTTGCATTCACCAGGCCATTTCTAAGAGCTAGCTGTCCGTCTGCCCTGCAATAACATGGCAGGTATTTAACTGCCACACCTGGGATCCCTGCCCAGTTACCACTGAGCACGTCTGCCTCTGAGCAGTGGGCAGCCCATGGATCTTAGGCCTGTGGCTTCCGTGGGCTGGCATCTGCGGAGGAGGGTTTGTTAGGTAAGGCAGAATACTAAGCTCAAGATCTGTTTTATATGAGGGGGAAAAAACCCACAAATTTCCAGTTTGAATTCATAGAAGAAGCCAGACCAGGACCTGAAAATAGTCCTACACTGGCCAAACAAAAGGACTCAGGGATGTCATCAAGTTACCTACATGGCTAAGTTTTCCAGTCCTAAGAATGAACAGAATCTGAACTGTTCACTGATTTGTGCCTCATGCTACATAATAGTTTACTGGTTTTTTGGAAGCATCATACTAGCATCTAGCTGATATGCCATGCTTGTCAAGGAAGTGACAAACGGCAGGAGACAAAGCAAAACCAGAGATTTGGAAAATGATTGCTAGCTGTAGAGCTTGGAGGCAGAACCAGAACCAGAGCACAGCGTGCCTTGCTAGCTAAATGTCAACTGGCTAGTGCCTTTTCCACCGTATGGGCTAAATCTTCTTGGGTTTCTGTTAGTAAAATTGCAGATCCCCAGCACAAAATTTTACCCTCAGGGCTAGCTGAGCTGTGTTATAAATGTGCTGTATACCAAGGGAAAAGTATTCTCTGGTGTCAAAAAATTGTTGGTGTTGCTTTGATTATTTTTTAGAAAAAAGTACTTTCAAAGTGAAAAAGAGGATTTAAAAAAAAAAAAAATCTTAAAGGGGAAAAAAACAGCAGGGAGTTGCTTTCCTTAGTCTATATGCCCTTTAAAATCCAGCACAGAATACCCTATTAATTTATTTTCTCTATCCCAGCATCACATTTTGAAAAATGCTCATCATATTGCAGATCTGTAGCTGACTTCTTATTAGACCCAATGCAATGATGGAGAAATTATGAACAATTTTTTTCCCCATTCTCCCCAGTCGCAGCGACTGGTGACCACATGGCAAAAGCCCTGCTGATTTTTCCTCCGAAGCGAACTAAAGCAGATAAGGTCTGTCTCTCTCCACTGATACACAATGTAGGGATGTGCCGCTGTTATAACCCCTGTGCCACAGTTATTGTTAGCAGGTCAAAGCACTGAATATCAATAGACTAATTCCTTCACCCCTCCAACCCGTTCTCTGACTGGAATGTACACTTCTATTGCACAGCTTTCACCTTTGGCCTTCACCATCTTCATGGCTCCACACTTCAAAGAATTCTGCTCATGTAGAAAATGCCTTATTGAAGGAATGGTCATAGCTGCACAATTATTTCAAAAAAACTCGACATTGTATTTCAGCTGAGGACAGGAGAACTGGCGAAAGTCTGAATCACTTTCAAGATTCAGATCTAAATCCTGAGGTTTAGAAATATGAAAGTCAAAACTACAATAGTCCAAACACACAGAGCCTATTCTTTGCGCCTTGAAATGTGGGAAATTAAAGAGCTGCTCTCAGTTTGACTACTCACCTTTCCATTTTCTGAGGCACCCAACAAAGTTCCCTGTGCTAATGAATACAGGTTTTGATTGTTGGATTACACAGATTATTTTCTGTCATCTTCCAGTCCTTTAAACAATTGCTTCCTTTGAAATCCCTTATGCAAGAAGCATATGACCTTACAACACTCCTATTTCTCTTTTGTATTTAACATCACAGTCCTCTCTGTGGTTATATACAATATGGGGAAAGCTATAGGTCAGGGCTATGAGGTGGTAGCTAAAAACGCAGGGCACTCAACTATTGAAGTTAACACAAAATACACAGAAGAAAAGGGGGCTACATGGAAAATGATTTAAAGGTAAACATTATTTTTTTTATATCAAATTTTGTTAGAGTTCCAAAAACCAAGGAGCAGATGGTTGTACACAGAACAGGATATAAATCTAGGGAAAAAAAAGAAATTTAAATGGGACATAAACTCAATTGCTGAAACAATCTGAAATTAAAACTTGTTTGAAGTGTGGTCAAGAATATCCATGCTGGTTGGAATTTTTAGTGGAAGACCATTCCTGCCTCCCCAATCTTTTTCTCTCCCTCTCTTTCTCTGTGTTCTCTCTGTTCCTTGACACGATCTCCTGCTAGCACACCAATACCAATCTCAGGAATTTTCCATAAACATTTTCTCTTAGCCTGTGTTTCTCCCCTAACGACCTTCTCTCTTCCTCCCTGTATCCACCTGCCCCTCCAACTCTCGTACCTTCTCTCTAGGTGGTTTTGTCGTACGAGGGGAGCCAGGCTGCCCAAGACAAAAGAACAAAGGTACAACATCTGAGCCTAACAAATAGCTTCTCCCTGAATCTAGTGCTAAAAATTTTCACGTTTCCACACTATCTTCCATTTTATCACAATACCACGCTTCACAAATAAAATTACCTGTTTCCCGATATCTTTAGGGAATGGATAGGCAACATCCAGAGAAACTGTTAAACACCAAGAAATGTTAAGCACTAGTTAGGAGGTGAGGAGTATTTTCAACTCCCTGTGAAGCCACAGACATGATTTAAACACAGGACACTTTTGCTTACATTGGCCCATACCTTCTCACGGTGATTTTTTTTTAATGCTTATTATGAGATTTGTTGTGCAGTACAATTCCTAGATTGGGATTTAAATGCAGGAAAATGCTGTGGGCACAACAGGCTTGAAACAATAAATTGAACCTAACTTTGTCTAACTCAGCATTTAGAATTTTTATTGGCACAGACTTGCAGAAGGGAACCAGAAATCATAATTCAGCAAATTCCTTCTATCACTGCTCAACTTTCTGTCCACGTAGTAAATTATTCACCTCAGCAATGACTCAGTTAGCAAAAGATTAAAGGCTGGATTCTGGCACCCTTGCTGTTATTGGTTAGCATTATGAAGTGTCCTGTTGAATGCTACAAAAACGTTATTGAAGGTAGTACAACTCTGTATGAAATCTACCTGTGTTTATAATCACAATGCAAAAAGTCCTTGAAAACTCACTTGACGGTCAACTCACAGATCTGTGTCCCAGTGGGAGCCGTGAAGCATTATCCACTTCACGGAGTGACCCACAGCCAGATTCCAGGTACTGGAAAACCATACTTGGCCCTTGAGTTTCTCAACCCAGTACCTTAGGAGGGGCTTTATTAAGAACAATCCCAACCATCTCACTCTATTTTATCTTACCACTTTCAGTGTCTATACAGGTAAATATAAATATCTGTGATTTTACAGCAAAGTCTGTATTCCACACGATTGCTGTGACCTTTGGCTCCATCTTCTGTGGTGGTTTAGGTCATAATGACTGTAGCAATGCTTGTGTGCCCTGTCATGACAGCAGTTTTGGGATTTTTTTCTTGAGGCTTAATAAGCACAACCTCTTTAGTAGGCTACGGTGTTTTGCCTGTGTTACCTGAAGCTGTCTACAAAATACAAAAATTTGACCCTTCCCATGTCAATACAAAGGCAATAAAAATTAAAACTTCAGTATAATCAGCCATGTGCAAGTCTCCTAGTAAGCAAATAAACTAATTTATTTAGTTATTTATATAGTTTAGTAAATAAATAAACTAATTTATTTAGTTAAATAAACTAAATTAGTTTATTTAAATATTAATTATTAAATTAAAACTATTATTTAAAGAGTTAGTTTATTTACATAAATAAACTAAATGTGTCTGACTCCTGAAGCCTCTCTGCACAGAAACTTTTAGGAATAAATACTTTTTTCTTTGCAGTTAACAAGTCCTGAAAAAATATGCATGGAACTAATATTCTGTCAGAGGACCCGAATCTGCAAAATTCAACAGGTAAAATTTTTTATTTGGGCTTTTTATTCGATTTGTGTTTTTTTCCAGCTGTCCTGTAGAGTTCCATAAAAGGTACAGGACCCTGTGAAATGGCTCACAAAATCCACAGGCTGCAGAAGTATTTTGTCTTAAGGCTTTTTAGTAAAATTTTAGACAGAAATTAACCAGCTCTGCATTGGGGTCCTTGTCACATTACAGCTGATTCTCCTTTGCTTTGTATCTTAAGCAATCACTGCAGAGCAAACTAGTTCTGTCCTGCAGAAGGAAAGAAGCAATGAGGGCCACATGTAAAATGTCCACGATGAGCAATTAGATTCAATAAATTTAGGGAGCGGTACCTTTCTTCATCATGGAGTGTTGCTTAGTGATAGCACAGCAGAGGTAAGTCAAAGGTACTCCCAGAATGCTGCAAACATACATTGGGAGTATTTCTGGGTGGCAGTAGTCCTTAAGAAACACAGTATTTCCATTTCTTTGTTGAAACTTGAAATAATAAACTTCCCACAGAATATTTAGGAATTCAGAACTGTTTGGCAACTCATACAAAACAACCCATATGCTGTGTAGGCACTGGGGTTTCATCTCCTAATTCTCTCAGCTATCGTGAACTGAGAGTTATCGTTTCAGCTTTCTGGAAAGCACTTGATGCAGTCAGTTCCTTTTAAAACATATTTTCTTGGAAGCTGTTAGAAAATTCAATAAAGAGACTTTGATCATGATCCATTCATTGACTTTCTTGGACTAACTTTTATATGGGATTTAAAGTGGATTTGAAGCTTCTGTTTCAAAAGCAAAGCATATTTTCCAAATTCCTGCAGTGCCTCATGGCATCAGCTTTGCTTTTGAAATAGAGAATGAGGATGCAGAGATATTAAAGCTAAGCTCAGAGAAACATGATTTTTCACCCCCTCTAGAAAAACAGGAAGATCCTTACTCTTCCTTTGAATACATAATTAGTGCTAATTGAAGATCCATGTCAGAAAGTTATACAGTGGGACAGGGTATAGAATGCACAGGGTTTTCCCTATCAATTTCAGAGATGAGGAAATTAAGGTCAGCAGTTGCCCTCTTCATGTATCCTCACACCACATGCAAGACCTACAAGTCATAAGTGATCCTCTGGTCATATGTAGTCCTCATAAGTAGTTCCCCAATACAACTGTACTGGTTCAAAACCTGAAGTAGCGCAAGCTGAATCCTACCAGTATGCTGTCAATGTTTTGTGGGGCCGTGCACCCCACGGGCAATACCTGTTCCAGGCAGATAACCTCAGCCCCCTATTTAAACTGCCTAAACTCTCTTGACTAATTGGCCTGAAGCTGAGTAGGGAACTGTTTTGTCAGCTCAGTGGAGGGGTCAGTTATCTCTGGCAAAGACACAGTGACAAACAGGTTATTATCTTGATGGAGGGGTTAGAGCTGGAGACATTGTGAGACTTTAAAACTTAACTTAAACTTAAAACAGCTACAGCCTGCATGTGATAGAGACGGAGCTATCAAAAAAAAATGCATGCTTTTATTCATAACTTAGATTGAATACAGAAGGGCTTTTTACTCCAGATAAACTATTTCGCTGCTAGCATCCTATAAAAATGATTCATCTTATAAAAATGGTTCCTCAAAAATGGTTCCTCACAGTAAAGTTAATTGATCAATATTAGGCCAAAATCTCAAAAGAAGTTGACAGCAATGTGTCCACTTTTGAACAAGCACTAGGTGAGCATCCTTACTGTGCAATACAGCTTCACAACCAGAGCTACCCATAGTAATAAGCTACCAAATTAAAAGAATGTTCTGGTTGAAAAGTGAAACCTTCAGAAGGTAGAAAATGTCAGAATTAAGGTCATAATTTCTTATTACCTTAGCAATTTTCATCTTTTCTCCCCTGTTCTGTTACATGGAATTCAGGCAGGCCTCTGAAGGAGCACTGAGGTTACAGAAAGTATTTATTCCATGTTGATTCCTAGTGCCTGCCCCCACAGTGGTCCTACTAACTGGAAGAGATTAGTCTCAAAAAGTTTTTCTCAGTTTCTTTGACAATATAATAGACTTATCCATAAGCTCTGTGGAGATCTTGATTTCAAAATGGAGTATGTGCACATACAAGCATTTTGGACAGCACTCAGCAAAATTTCCATTGAACTGTTGAATTTGTATTCTTAAGGAAAAAGGATGTGCTTTCTTCAAAAACTTCGAATTTTTATAATAAAGTCTGAAGGAATAAGAGCTTCCCAGAAAAAAATAAAACTAACTTCTTTTTTTTTTTTGAGCAAAACATTTTTTTTTTCCCAGAGTCCATCCTTGTAAAAGACTAAAACATTTCCTCTCACATAATGGCCATAATCTCAGCAATGAAGACCCAAACAATTAAGAGTTAACAGAAGAGGCAGTTAAGGCAGCTTTGTTAAATGTTGCTACCGGTATTGACTGCAGTAAACAGTTTCTGTTTATTTCTGTTGATGCCTAAATCAAATGCATGCTTAAAAATCTTAGACTATGTCATGAGAATTCGTACCAGTACTGAACTCGTTACTGTTCTTTGTAGCATACACATAGACAACAGGCTCAAGCTAGCACATATCAAGATCTTGAGGGTGCATTCTCCTTTCCATACATGCTAATGCAAGGGTGACTTCCATCAGTGCTAACTAAAGTCACATGTCTTAACTGCCCCATTCATCAAGATGAGAAAATTACATAACACAAAATTCCCATTCAGCTTTTAAAATTTTCCAGCTGTTAAGCAATTCCCTGGACCCAAATCAAAGTCAGCAGATGCTCTGGGGGTAAAATCTCTACTGAACTAATAACACAGTCTGGATGGAATTGCATTATTAAGAACATTCATGATGGCTCCATGAATCTGCCTGGATGTGGATCAGCTGCTCCTAATTCAGTCACATGCTACATAGTTATGTCCTTATGTCCTTGATATCACTATTTTTTTTTCTGATGGCTTACGTTCTTGCTTGCTTCCTTCAAAATCCTTAGGTCTCCTTCCCTCTCCCTCAATTTGACAGTAAAAAATATCCCACTGACGAGGTATATCCAGACTAACGTGACATTGGAACCAAATGCCATTGCCAGCTTTGGGAATGTGCATCTACAAGGCAGCCCCACATTTGGTTTTGCTAAGAAGCAAAAAAATCCCACAACCCACCAGTTTTCTGGCTATTCCATTTATAGATGTTTGCTGTAGATCCAAATGAGTATATCCTTTACTCTGGAAGTGGAAGAATAATGCACTGCATTTGTACATTAAGAATGAAAGGAAGAGAGGTTGAGAATGTTGTCTGTCTTTATCCATTTGGGGCCAAATTCGGCAAAGTGCAAAACAAATACTTAATTTTCAAATCAAATCAAGTGTGTTTTTAAATGCATTGCATATGTCGGGTAGAATTCATCCTAGCAGTTAATAAATCCATAAAGACATCACACATCAGCAGTAGTGGGTATTTCATTCACAGAACGAGATAACTGCGGGTACCGGCAAATTTGCTAATTCCGGACAGACATTGGCTCAGGCTTTATGGAAATAATTTAATCTCTCTGCCTCTGTTTGCCCAGCTATAAAATGCGGGTATTAATGTTGAAAGGGCATACCAGGCTGACTTCATTAATGGCATTTACCAAACCCCGTTAGGGTTTAGACAAAACTAACCATATCTTTACATAGGACACTAATGACAAAAAACACTGCAGAAAGAAATGACAGTGTTAAATGTCGTGTCTGCTAGAAGGAGACCAAAAAATAGTGAGGAGTTCTGGTCTGAAGGGGCAGGAGGGCCAGCAGAGATGCCTCCTCCCGGCAGTCCCCCAGGCCCAGTTTTCATGAGGCTGTGTCAAGGATTAAAGCTGTGTCCACACTTTCAGCAGGTAAATGTGTAACTCTGGTAAATCATTTACATCAGGACCGGGCCAACTCAATGTCTGCAAATCATTTTAAGCCTGAAAAATTTGGTACAAGTCTTGCTTACTATTTTGATATTATTTTTACATTTACGTTTTATAGAGTCAACCGTTGGAAATTGAATGCAACCCCGAATTCTGGCCAGCACAGAGAAAGTGTGGTGACACTACTTGCAGTAGTGTTTGTGAATGCATCTCCAAACAAGATAGACTTGCTTGATTTTCAAACTCAGGAAATAAGAATTATTTATCTGTGTAGAGGGAGCAATCGACTTCCCTCTATCAGCATTCCCAGATGCTTATTCTGATGGAGTGGAACTACAGAAGCCTGACATGTGGGCCATGGCTGCCTGAACAGTATCAGTCTTTTGTCAGCAGCTCTACAATCCAAATATCATGTCCTGCACAGATTCACATAATACTATAAAGTACATTATCTGCTTAGGCTCTGTTGACTAATATTACCTAGGATCAGAGGCATTTTGTTTAGATTATTTGGAGGGAATGGCTATATAGGAGTTATCAATAACAGAATGAGAATTTCTGAAACAAATGCTGCTTTGAAGGGCAGTTGCCTACTTAACCTCAACAGCAGTAGTTCTTCAGAACCCTCCTTCATAAAGTCATTGCCTTTGCATATCAGAGCCATAATAAACTGCAGCAATGAATGATAAATTGTTCTCTTCGACCTGTGCTTCATTCTGATTAAAGTAGTCCTGCTGCTGGGCCATGAAAAAAGTGGGGGTTTTTGAAGTGCTCATGCTATAAATAGCAATGTGCAAATCCCAGACTAGTGCAACATGACCAAAACTGGAACCAGCATTCAATTAAGTGTCAATTACAGGAGTTCCTTAATAGGAGGGCTTCCTTCAACATCTGGGTCTTCCTAAGGGTTCTCCATGGAGCCTTTCACTCAAGTCACTCAGAAAACATTGCCCACTGAAATGCACAGTAGAAAAATGTAAGCAATTTTGAAAAATTTGCTCAAGTACTGGAAGTTGAGTAGGTTTGGCAGCACTGGGCTCCACCTGGGCACATTTGTCCTGTTGCAAAGCAGTGAAAATTCAGTCATTTGCTCTCAGGCTTTTTTTTTTTTCTTTGCTAGTTCATGTTGATATCTTATAAACTTAGAACTGAAATGGAAAATTGTGAATTTTGGTGTAATTAAGTGTGATGAGCTTTACAGTGGGTTTTATGTTAATGTACATATTGATTATATAATGATTAAGTAGCTCTTCTACATCAGGCTATTTAAAACGGCTGTTCTGAAATCTAATTATTTTATTTTCCTGTACAAAATGTGTTCAGTATAAAGATTTGTGTTGCAGTGGCACATAAAGAAAATCCAATAAACAAGCAAAGTAAAACCTTCAGTAAAGTCATATGCTAAGAAAGACTTGAAGAGAAACTGTTCAGCTGTTGAAAAGTAATCGCGTTACGTAGTCACTACAGTTTGGTGCAGAGTAGTTCTGAAAAGTTGAGGAAATAGGGTGTTTTGGACAGGGACTGCAAGGGGAACTAAGGAAATATTTCTGAGGTTAGCTCTGTCAAATTGTTCCTTCTTCAAAGATGAATCATTTCAAAGGGTAAAAATGGACTTAAGTGGTAGGTTTTAACTCCTGATAACATGAAAATATTAGATTTGTATTGCATGGTTTGGTGAGGGCAAAAATGGAATTTCTACTGTATTGGAAAGAGAGTAAATGAAGGAAAGTAAAACACTTCACCATACTGCAAGGACAATTATCCCTTGGAATAGATACATAAATGACACTGCAAACTTGGAGGGAGTAAGGAGGAGTGAAAAAAAATCTCTAATGTTCTGTTAAATATGTTGAAATAAAAATCTTAAAAAGGGTTTGCTTCATGATACATACATGAAGTTGGAAATCCTCTATAAGCAGATAATACTAGTTTTGTTCAGCATGTGATTTCTTGTAATTTGTTAGGAAACATCTGCCGTGGACCTTAGTCAGAAGCAGAAGACAGCGCAGATGATCTGTGTGATAAGGTTGGTCCCATCATCCTCAATGTGTTCTAAGTAAAATTCTGGAACTCCTGTACATGTGTTCTAGGTTCCTTCCAAAGCCCAACAAGAAAGTAAGAAATGTGAGTATGAATATTTATTCCCCTTAATGTATGTTTTACCCCTTTTCTACCTTCCTATGCTTAGTCAGATTAGTTTAGTTATTCCCTCTTGCCATTTAAAAGATACACCTTCAATAATTATGCTGTGCCATCAGAAGATAAGCTAGGAATTAATCATGGATGAAAAACCCCAGCTGACTTTGCCAGAGTCAGTGTTTCATTTTCGGAACAGACTCCCTCGGAACTGCTTATACTGGTGTCAGTACTTGCAGAGGTTTTACTGCTTCCAAGGGTCTCTGCAAATTCCTGCAATTCAAATGGATACGCAATCTTTATAATGATCAAAGTTTTGTCCTATATTGCAATACCCAAGAGTCTGTTGGGTTTTTCAGTGTGTTTTATAACTGTTTGTGCTATCCAGTTTAAAAAGATAAACAAAACCAAACAAAAAGCTGGTAAAAGAGACAATTAGATGTCTTAGGTTGAGATGCTCCATAATTTATTGCAGATCTATGAGAGAACATTTGTAGAACCCATTTAATTCATTTAATAGTAATGCAAACATTGATATAAATTAAAACTCCAGAACGCTCTCTCACATCTTTTCTCTCCCCATGAGAGGTGAATGAAAATGATTTATTACTCATAGATTATAATTGCTTAAAATAGGTTATGATGTAAGAAAAAAAATCTAATCCCTTCTACCAGGCAGGAGCAAAATTCTACAGACAGAGAAATTACATCTAACGCCAGTGTGTTAAGGAAGAAACATCCTTCTTCTCCCTTTGGGGAAACTCTAAGAACATCTTTTTAGAACTGTCAAAATTCACAAGCTGTAATAAATTATTCTTTTTCATTACCCATTTATTAAGTAGGCTGTTTGGTATAATAGCAGAAAAATTCTGTTTAATTTTTACAGTATTACACTACTGTGATTTCTCATTTGAAACAGACAAGTTATCAAGAGCAGTGATGTGTTTTATTTTGTACATTGGGACCATCTTTCCTCTGAATTCTGATGAAGACAACTTTTAAAGCATGTAATACTCTGCCTGTCAGGATGGTTGCATGTCAGGGAGGTAGGCTGGCTCAATGGAATTGCCAACCTTAGGGCTAGCTCAGATAAAGAACCTGGATTGCAAGCTTAGTTAAGTTGTGCTCATGAAATCCACTACTGCGTTTCTGCAATCTCTTTGCTAACGTCCATCGCAGTGCTTGGCACTTCTCCCCCTTTGAAACGCTGCATCCTGCCCTTTTTCACTGTCAGACACTGAGGGACAATTTGTGATGAAAGGAGTTCGCTCACTGCTCACAGTAATTGTATTAATGTATTTCATTCGCTCTTTTTTGCAATTACTTGAAGAATTAAAGTGGATGCAAAATTTAGTACCGGGTTAAACAGGAAATTTGAGGAGAAACTGGCTACCAAAGAATCAAAATTTAGCAATGTTAGAAATACTGGCTATAAGATGCTGCAGGGATCTCATTAACCGTAATGGTAATGTGAAATTCTGAATGAAACTTTATGCTGGATAAATGGATAAAACCCTGGCTTAGAAGATGAGAAATCTGGAATAAGGTCCTGGCTCCATCACAAATCTCTACATGATTCTGAGGGAGTAATTTATTGAATATAATAATTTAATATAGTATAAATATATAAATACATTATACTATATTAGTAGCTTTATATCACATCAAATATATAAATATATTATAGTTAAAGTCTACTCAGGGTAAAGCAGCCTTGCTCTTGGTGGTGGAAGTGAAACACTAATGACTTTGCTTTCATAAAATTAAAGTAAAAATACATACTCTTCTGGTTTGCTTAAGCTGGAGTGAACATGCACGCTGCACCCTAGGTTTATTATGAGTAAAGAGCTTTTGAATACAAGATCCAAAGTTTAAAAACACATTGTAAGTAAGGGGTTTGTTTAATGGGTTTATTTATAGCACTAGCAAGTGTCTCTCTCTATTGTCATGGGCCACACCACGTTTGTCCTACCCATGCTCAAAATCAAATGTCTGAGGTATAAGACTAAAGACAGCAACGACACTTCCATACTCGAATGCTGTGCAAGCTCAGGGCAGGTGTCTGGCCAGATCCTCAGCTGGCAAAATGAAACTCTTGCGGGTCTCACAGTATTTCCATGCTTCTCCTGAGGTTCACTACATTTTTAATATGGGGTTGCACACATGGTAACACATAGCTACACAATGTAGCCCAGAAAATATGAATAAAGACTCAGAGGGAATAGATGGCTGCAATAATATTTTTTATATATATATCCCCCGCCAAATAATATTTTTATCCCTGCCAATAATATTTTTTTATATATATACATACATGTATATATCTATATCTATATATCCCAACCAAAAGGGACATGCAGTAAAAAAAACAAAGACAAAATAAAAGCTACCTATCTCCTACACCCTGAATGGCAACGAGAAGCCAGGAATGCTGCCTTTTTGGCTTTGGTTGAAAATATATAAATAAATGGTGGTTATAAAACCCACATTGTATCTTCACAGCCAGCAGCGACATAAAGCTGCTTTCTTCAGCTAGGAAGTGGATTACATTTTTATAACTAATCCGCAGCTCTTTCACTGAAAAGATTTGCTAAGCCCCCCCTCACTACTTTTTCTTTTAGGTCTGTGCACTTTAAAAGCTTTCTTCCACCCTCTTCCATCTACTTCCCAAAAGTATATGCATGGCTATTTTTTTGGACTTATAGTACGTAACTTTGTTTGTGCCTGGCATTGTTAAACAGGATTCACAGACAGGGGAAAAAAAAAAAAATCCCAGCACCCAAACAACTCAGTGCTTCACTGATCCATAAAATCATTATAGGCAGCATTTCAGTTTCAACAAGTGCCAAAAATTCTCCCCCCCCCCACCCCCGAATATAAAAAATAAAGCAGAAACAAAAATAACAAGGCTATTAATCTTTCATTAAGTTAAAGGGATGAAAAGGAATCGCTTAAAGTATCATTCTTTACTTGCACCACAAGATTGGATGCCCCCTGCTAACTTCAAAGGCTCTAAAAGAAGCTGGTTAATATTGTTGGCACAGAACCAGATTGTGGTTTACTTTAGTTTTTCTGATTTTTTTTTCAACAAAAGAAAACATTAAGGCTTGGACACTGATTGCTGAGTAACAGCTATTGAAAGAGGTTGCCTTTTGTGCTGCTACCAGTAATATGTCAATTTTCAGACATGTAATAGCTGCTCAAAACTCGTGTCAGTCACTGCATGAGGGCCAAAGTCTGTAACGTTGCTCCTGTTTGTTCTGTGGTTTCCGAGCAGATACAAATCACTAGTTTTCCCTGTGTGCCAGAGTGTTTAGGCTTGCAATAGCTTCAGTGAAATATGGACTTTATCCATCCCAAGAGAAGTAATAGATCCCCCATAAGCCACAAAGTCACTCACCTGCTGCCCCACACAATTGCTATTACATTTTCATTCCTCCAGAGCCCCAAAGTTTGTGTATATTGAAAACAAAGCTAATTGCTACTGAGTGACATCATTTTGTGGTTACATTTTCTTAGTGCAGGGGTTTCTTTTCAGTGTAGTGCAAGCTGTTAAGCTGCAGATTGTGGTTGCCGCTGCCTGGCAAAGGGTAAATAACACGAAGCAGGGAAAAGGAAGGCAGGAAGTGTTTGTGATGGTTTGATGATGTGCTGATAGCTTAATGTGCTTGGCTGAGCTGTGCGGCGCAGGCTCATGTAAATCCATGTTGCTTGGTGTGCGTGTGGCAGAGGGAGAAAACAGTCAATAGATTTTGGTCACTTTTTTAGATAAAGAAATAGCTCAGTCTCATTGCACGGTCGGCCTTAAGTGGATATTGAGGAAATACAGGCGTGACCATGCAAAGCGAGGCCTCCTGGGCCTTTGATCACCTTAATTCCCTGGATTTCGCTGTGACTCCTCTTTGGCAGAGTAATTGGAAGGTCCAAGGAACTTCCCTATACCCACCCAAAATAGCTGCTGTGCCAGACGCTGTGTGTCAGCAGCAATGTCAGGTTGGTGAGCTGAAAGCGGACAACGTGACCCTCCTGCTGTGGTGCCTGGGGAGCTGTAGAAGCTTGGTTCTACCCCACAATGTGGCAACCAGGGTTACTGCCTATGCAGAACTGGGAAGACAAAAAACCCCATGTGTGCTTCTACACAGAGCAAATGGAAAGCCAAAACTTGGAGTTAAAATTTGCAAATGGCCGGTCCTATAGAAGGTGCAAGTGTTCTACTCCTGCAAAGGCAAAGCACTTCAGTGTCGAGCCTTGCTAGTAATGGCTGTAACGCTAACTTCTAACATATGGGCACTGGGGTCCAGACTTCTGCTCACCTGCTGTAACTGTCTTGGGTATAAAATGGGATGAGGAGCTACCAGCTGAGAATTTCAGTGCAGTTTATGGAAATATTCTGCATATAAAGGGAGCAGATATTCTTAAAGTAAAAACTATATAAACATAGGGTAATTGGAAGTGTCTATTTTATTTGATCTCTTGTCATTCACTCCCCTAAGGCAGCACTACTGGATCTGCCCATTTGGATCCATATTACCAAATACAGCAGATATATCCCATTTGTCCCTGTGAAGTTCTTTTTCTACTTATGCCAGGCTATTAATGCATAACAACTGCAAATAAATTTGGCCACTTTTCCCCAAAGTGTATTTCACCCAACATCTCTCTGTCATGCTCATATCCATTATCTCTTCTACCTATTCCCTCTGGGCCAGATTCAACATTCACCAAAAAACTTACATTTAGTCCAACAGTGCATATATAAGGCATATATACATTCTTCCATACACCAAGCATGACAGGTATCTTCAATTCCTTCTTTAAAATCCTTTTCAGGGAAAGTCTGTTACACTGTTCTCATGATAAATAATGTCTCCCTGACTTCTAATAAACTATGTATTTTATTTGTCTGAGTTAGCTCATAAATTCTTTGGGGCAGAAGGAAAGGGCATGACCATTATCCTTTTGGGGTTTTTTCAAGAGGAAGCATACATTTCCTGCACAAAATAGCACGTGGAGCCAGTTGCCCTGTTTGTGAGGCAGGTTTCCCAGTGCTTCCTATTACGAGACACCTTTCAGTCGCTCATAGTTCTACCAAACTGTATCTGTCCTGAAATCTGTGATCTCAGCCCACTGCCTCAGTCATTTCTGGGAGTAAGATTAAGGATAAATTTGTTGTGGTCTTGTTGTTAAAAAATTCTGGCAAACAAAGTGGGAGTAATGCTGTTATTTGTCTTCCCAGAGCCTGAAAGCATGTTATATTTTTAAAATACTGATACTTCAGTGATAAGTGCTACAGAAAGACCCATTAGGGATTACTAATTCCATCTCAAAGCCGGTTCATGTGCTGTAGATAAGGTGTGGAGGTACACACCGAACACCGGAGATAAAGGGAAGCATTGAGCAGCCCCAATGTGTCTCCATGTGCTGAATGAGGCACAGGTTCTCTGGGAAAAAAATCTAATTATGTAATTAAGACCTCTGCCATAATGTATAAACAGCAGGAGGCTAATACTGCTCCACAGCATCTCAATTCCTGGCATTTTCTTAGTTTTAAGTGCTTGAGTTTGACCTGAATAATTTTCGTTTACTTGTTTCTCTGTGTGTGCAATAAATGTTAGAGGCTAATGCAAACAATCCAAAATGCAGTTATTTCATTTGAGCAGCTGTATGAATGGCATCTATTTCCTTGAAAAATTAATTTTCTCCATGTCTGAAATTTTTTGGTGGGGTTCCCAGTTGGACAGGACAGGGAACAAAGTCTCCTGAAGTGTCACTGCCAGAACGTGAGGTGGGATGCACGAACAAGAACATCACCTCAGTGCCCTTCCTGGCCGTGGGATCTGTGCAATCCTATCAGCAGGGACTTTATGCTGGTTTTTTGTCAGCAGACTTCCCTCTTGCAGACGGGCAGCTGCTGTACTCGCTTGACTTCAGTGGACTTTGGATCAGGCCGTGGGCATGAGTCACGCATATAAGCATAAGGAAAGATTGTATTTTAACATCCTATATGGTCTGGCTGCGAGACACATCTTTGTGACTTTTACTGAATTTATGCTTCACTCTGTGTAATGTTTATCTTGAAAAGAGGGTTTTTTAAGCTTGGCTAAGCAAAAAGACTTTTCAAGAGGGAGAATGGCTGGTTCACGCTTGAGACGGCTGTCTGTTAAATGTTATATTAATGATAAGATCCTAAAAGAGCTGGTTGGGGGTGAGCAATCTTTTTCTTTCCTTTTTTTTACGTTATCTCTGCTGAAGTTTCTTTTCCGCTTATAGTGAAGGGGAACAGTTTTCTTTTCTTTCTTTTTTTTTTTTTTATCACCAACTTCAACCATAGGGTCAGCTTTGATTTGGGTGAGTCAGAAACAAATTTATCTCTGAAATTCTCCTTCTGTGCCTGGGAATGAAGTGTTTCTCCTCATCTCAGAAGAAAAAGACATATTTTAAATAATAGCAGTGCCAATAAATAAATAAATAAATAAATAAAAGAAGGTAATATTAGCTGTTTGTTTTGCCTGTTATATAGTAGGCCTGATTTGTATGTTGCTGGTACATACATGATTTTAAGAGACTTCTTTGGTTTCTCCATGGCAATGTTTATAGTTTGTTTATAGAAAACGATCTGTACTCCAGATTTTGTTCTAAACTCTGCTCAGCTCAGACAGTTGTTACAGCAGATAGACTTGACCTAGTACTCACCCTGTTTAAGATGTGTTTTATTTTTGCAGGCATTCCATAGTTGCAGGAAGCACTCAAGCCCTAATCTGGACCACTTGTAGGGTAGTGAAAGGAAAAAAACAATTCAGGGAGCAATCCTCTTGAAAAACCATCCATGGGTTTTAGGGAGAGCTCAGCAGGCCTGCAAATGCTGCAGGCAGCTTTGAAATCCCCAGTTTAAGATGGGCCCATGAGCCTTTGTTGTTGATGCCCCAAGGGAAAAGCCAAATGCAGCCCTCATCACAATGTGAATGCGTATCAAGAATAAACTGAGATTTTGCATGGTTTGATCTGTACATCCTTTTCCTGCCTCCTTCTGCAGTTTTGGTGGAAACAAAACTGCTTGGAAGCCTGAAAACGTGTTGGTTCACAGACTCTAACAGGTATCTCCACGGTCTTCAAGCCTCTGAATTCTTTTGTCCTCACAGCTTATGCCGTTGGGCAGGAGAACGTTCCATCAGTGCAGCTGCCTATCTGTTCAGAGGGCTGTGCATAGTTAGGAGCAGGCATATGCTATTCTTGGCTATAGTTCTTTGTGAGTATTAGACATCCTGACAAGGGTCTTTGTAATATTCTTGGCTTCTGTGGTGTTCCGTTGCTGTACCCATAGTAACTGGGCTGTAGCTATGCCTGGTATTGCCAGTGCCAGGCTCTCTTATATAGGATCTTGCATGGTGTATATGGCAGTCTAGTAAGAAACTTGTAATGTTCTGAATCTCAGAGCAGTGTTTGCTTCATCTGTAGTATTTGAATGGTCAGGTTTTTCTTAGACTATAGTATGGATGAACTAGAAAGAACAAATTTCAAGTATACTTTAGAAACACTGCTGTGAGCTGTAATTTACTTATTTTAACCAAATGCATAATTTGAAAGAAAGAAGAGGGTCTTGGAGCAGATGGATAATATAAGCAGCGGTCTGTAACATCCATGCACAGTTGCTCTTTGAACCTTGTACAATCAAAATAGTAATGCCAAATACTACCTGGGCAGAATCCACCATTCAGAACAGAAATAACATTTTGCTATTCCCTCACTCAGCAACAAGTCAGAAGATGCAATCATTATAAGCAGACTGCCACACATACAGCACTAATAAGGTTGTACTTATGCAACACACTTGGGTGTGTCCTTCCCATTATCATTTTCTCTGTTTTCTTTTTTTAAGACCTTTGAAACCTTTATTACCTTAATTTTGTTCAGACCAAAAGATAATGTAATTAAGGCCAAACTATTTTCTGCTCTTTGCATTTTTTGCGTAATTTATTGAGAAGCCAAATTCCAAGGCTGTAGATCATTGCAATTTCAAATGAAGTCAGCTGCAGGTGCTCAGCATCCCTGAGAGTTAGCCACACAGATTTTACACTACATTCATGACAAGGGCCTAGTAAGTACCCTGACAGTTCTACAAGCACAGACAAGAAGACTGGATATGTAGTTTCAGATGACTCTGAACTACCTGACACACAGAAAATCAATTCAGATGTACTTGTGGCAGATTGGAAAACTCAGTATTATTGTTATACTGTGTTTAGTTTGGAAGTGGAACTTGCTTTTTCTGTTGTTTATCCAGTTGCATCTAGGAAGATCAGGGAATTAGGAAGTGCTTCTAGTAATTCTTGGAGGGAATCTCTGGATTTCTTTATTGCAAATCCCTGTTGCAGTGTTGCAGTTACTGTGTTTCTGCAAGATATATGCTCTCCAATGCCATTATGATATTCCTTTGCACTGGATGATCCTTTTGGAAAATGAATCCGTGGGGAGGAATTAGGTTGGACAAAAAAAAAAAGGGAAAAGCCATTGCATATGCAAACATATTATTCTGTGCAAGCAGTAATGATATATGGGGCCTGCATTCCTGGGATATCTGAAGTGTACAAGTACAAAGAATTCATAACTTGTTACTTGTAAAATTGGATATAATATGTATTCTGTCCAGTAATGGCACATCATTGAACTTGAATTCCTTTCTACTAGGAAGACATACTGGGTTGGTAGCTAGATTTAAGTAGGACCACTTCTGAATGACTTGGGGTTGAATGCACATATGTGGTATATCCACACAAGCTTGAATTAGCTAGATCAATGTTTTTGTGCCAGCAGTATATAATTATAACTGGTTTTTATTGTCACTGAAAATTAATTGATTTGCTGAGATGATCAATCATTTATGTCACTTGAAAAAAACCAACATATGCCTATAGCTATATATCCTAAAAAACACCCCACATTAAAATGGTGGTCATAGTGCATTTTGGCTTGTAATGGAAATATTACTGTCTAAAAATTTTTAAAACTACGCCAGTACAGCCATTAGTGGCTAAATACAGAAGGTCAGATATTCAGCAGATGCAAACTGCTGTCATTTCTTTCCATTGAACCCTAATGGACCACTTCTCCTGCCTTCACACTGAATGTTGCCTGAGTAAACAATTAGTTTTACTAATTTAATGGAAACTCTTTGCATGTTTTCCCACGTGCGCTAACCTCAGTTTCAAGATAAGAAAAGTACACAGTGGAGACAGTGCTGGCACAGAGAACATTATCCAGGCTGAAGTCAAAGGGTGACAGTAGAAGCTGCTACTTGCAAAATTCCTAACTCTACTTGGATGGGAAATTTGGACAAAAGGGGCAGGAAATTGCACAGCACTGATAAAAAAATAATTCAAAAGAGTATGATGCTAACGAGTATAGCTTCACCTCGCAGCAGCACTGTGTTTTACTGCCTGTGCTGAGAGCTGTCCCACCTCTGAATTGTCAGCTGTTCAAAAAGATGTAGATCCATTTGCCACTACCTTGTACTCCAGTCTCTTGTAAAGTTGTCAGTGATTTTGTATTTCCCAAATGGAAGCCAGCCACTTGCTATAGTGCTTCAAGGTTATTTTCTCTCAGATCCTGTTGCTCCGTGACTTCCGCAGATCTGTTTCCCTGCTCTCCTGGAGTGCTAGCTTTCAAGCTACATACATGTGAACGGACTATGGGAGGGAACAGGGTTCATTTAGAAGTGGAAGGCCTAGCAAGACTAAATAATGACCCATGTAGGCTGAAATTTTCAGTGAAACTGATGGGGAGAAAAAGACTAAAGATCTGAGAATTAATTGTTTTATTCTTCTCTCTTGGATTTTTTTGCTACCCTCTCAGACAGGATCTGGATTATTTAGCTGATGTCTCTTTTTTGTGCTCATCTTTCATTTGACCATCCTGTGTTCAAACTTGCTTCCAGAAGCACGTGGTTCTGAATACAGAACATATGCATAGAAAACAAGACTTTTCTTCACAGCTGTCTTTGGATAATGTTTAACTGGATTAATGGGTTAAAGAAAAGGATGGAAGAAGTAGAAACAGTTTATCTTTTAATACTTTGTTTAAGAAACCCTTAACATGTGTACGCATCCTATTCTTATCAACCTGGGAAAACAAACAGAAAGTTAATGAAGCAAACCACTCAGCCTTGTATGGAGATGACTAGCCACCCTGAAAAAAATGACATACATGAATTAACAGGCTTCCCAGTCCTTCTTCTTCTAACAATGCTCCCCTCACACAGACCTGAGACTAAATCCAGCATAATGAATCATTGATGCTAATACTGAACATTATGAAAGGTTAAATATAGAATCGCATGGCAATCTTGTCAGACCATTTCTTTCCTTAGTTGCAGCATACATACCATGATGCATTCCTCAACTGTTGTTAATTTAAAGGGTTTGGGGCTGAAAAAAGGAGATTCTGGAAATGTTGTGCTGGTCCATGTGGGTTAACTTAGTCTGAGGTATCTGCATTTTCAGTTTGAGGATTCAAAGTGACTTGTTGGAAGACTCTCATTTGCTTTTTCCTCTCTACTCTTTCTCTTTAATCTGAAAATCAAGAGTACCAAGATTTAATACTAGAATTCTGTGCAGCAGATTATTAGCAGTATTATGAAAAATAATTCATACCTTAGATCATAAGAGATGGAGTTTTTAGATGTGTGTAGATAGAAAATAAAATATTTTCTGTTTGGGAGATTGTCTAGTGTAAGAATACTGTAATTTGTATTTTGACAGGAATAATGTTAAATTGTACTGAGAAGAAATCATGCAGATTTCAGATTTGCCACGTGCCACAGGAAAACATCTGTATCCAGGTAGTTAAGATTTTAGAAAGGTTATTTTGGCTTTTTCTTTTGTAATAGAAACCTCAGGCCTGTATTATTATCTACTGAACTATCTAGTCTCAGTGTCTTCAAGCTTTTAACATATGTTCTTAACTAAGTTTTCAGGAATCCGTGTAAATATCTTTCTTTGTAACATGTTTCCTCTTATTCCTTTGTCCATTTGGGAGCGACACAATTCTGACTAAACATCCCTGTAGAGAAAGAATATCCCACTGCTCAGAAATCTGTGACTTTGCTGAGTTCTGTTTTCATTTAGACGCATAGTCAAAATTCCATACTTGATCAGACTAGTGGTACAGTTAGCCCAGGATCCTGTCCTGAAGAAAAGCTACTAACAGATGCTGCAGAGGCAGGGGAAAGGAATGCTTCAGTTGGTAACCCAGGGGTAACCTGCCTGTGGGGAAAGATTTCTCCCCAAGCCACAACAGTTTGAGACTGAGTTATGCCCTGAAGTATGAAGTTTTCTATCCCTTCAAAACCAGCTATCATAATTTCACCAAACTTCTTGTGAATTATCTATTTCTTTATAGAGTCCCATTAAGTTCTTGCCTCCACAGTTTGTATGGTGACAACGAGTTCAATAAGCCAATTATGCTCAGTTATGAAATAGATTTCCTTTCTGTCGCTTTTCTGTTTGATCCATTTCAATTTAATTAAATGGTTGAAATTTAAAGTATATTTTTTCCATCTGGAAAAATAAATCCTTCATTGTGGCTCTTCAGAAAACAGCCTATCTAGTTCTTTATTTTTCATTTGGAATCATTCTGAGTTTTTATACTGATGAGAGATTGTTTAAGCAACGATCTCACTTATCTGCTGTGAAAACAATATTTTAAAGATGCAATTTTCTGTGAAAGAAGCTAGTTCAACATGTAATTCTCTTCTGCCTTTGATGGATCATTTGCTCAGACATAATGAATTCTGCTGAATCTGATAACTTTATTTCTCATAAAGTAATCACAGTAAAATAATGAGTTACTATATCGTCGTTTTTGCTTTATTTCTCATTGCTTGCCTTTTTCACTTAAAAAAAGTCCTTGAGTTCTTGATTAGTCTTCTTGGCTTAAAGGACTTGTCTTTTGCCAGGTTGAAAGAAAAAAATTATTCAGATTCTTTACTTTTGATTCACCATTGCTCTGAAATAATGAATGGTATCCTCTCTTATAATGACCCAAAACATCAAGGGTGGCTTCCTACTCACTATGAAAAGACACAGGTCCAGCTTTTTCATTGGGATAAAAAAGTTGTTAATAAAATCAGCACAGTGGTTCAGGTACTTTAGCCTGTTAGACCTCCGACAGGAAAGTCATAGATCTTAAGAAGAAGAAGAAGAAAGGGAAGGAGAAACAGAGATTCATGGGAGAAAAGAAAGAGGGGGGAATATGTGATTTCAAATGGTATCAAACAAAAGAAAAGAATTTTACCGTCAGTTCTCTCCCACCAAATTTGCCTCTGCCCAGTTCAATGCTGGTACCACTGCTCAGGTCAGAGATTTATTAAAATGCAATAAAGTGACAATATTTCTGGAAACCTGTAACCATCTTAGAACTACTTGAAGAATTCTTCTTAAAGGGACTGATTCAAAAGCCACAAAAGTAAGTAGGATCTTTTGCATTGATTTCAAGAGGCTTTCAATTATACCATAATCCTGCGTTGTTGAAACAAATGTTGAACTGGTTCTTGGCAAGGTCTTTGAGGGGAAGCCACTGCTATTGTTATCAACAGAATCTAGCATTAATAGAAACAAAATATCACACTGTATTCACTGACGTGGTAACAATACCTCTCTGTCTAATGACTTTATGCAATGAAAACCATCACAAACTTGAGATTTTTGAAGTGTTTGAAGAGTTAAAATTCATCAAAAGTTTGAGACCTGTTGTATTAAACCTATCAAAAAGGGCTTGTATTTACTTCTCAGCCTGTACATTTTAAAAGTACATGCACTTCTTCGAATGCTATTTCACATCCTGTTCCCAGTGATGACCTCTACTATCTGTGCTGGACTTAGGTATAATTTTTTTACTGAAATGAGTTCTCTTTAATCAGCTTTAAAAACATTGTGAACTGAAACTGCTCTTATTTAAAAGTTTAACTTTACTTTCATCAATTTATAATCAGAGTTCCTCTGGTATGTTTGATTCCTGACAAACAAGGATAAAAGTCTTGTGCCCCCATTGCTAATGAGATGATAAAACAGCAGGGATCAAGTTTTTAATTACTACAGGCTATGCACTGGAGAGGTACCAATGATATTTTCTATTGCATGTCTAAGTTGTAACTTCAGGCTTATGACAGTCATGCTGTGTTCCTCTGCCTTTGATGATCACTCATCTTTGTCTCCTGAGAACATACAAAAATTTCTGAGCTTGGATCCTGGGGGGCTTGCAATTATTGCTGTAACCTGGCACAGGTTCCAGTGTAGTACCATTGCTGCTCAGTGAGGATCTGATGTCTGAACGGAGGATAGGACATGCAAAACATCTATGAACTTTTCTTCTCAGACAATCTGGATTCTCAATCTAGTTGTCCCTTTAATAATCATGCTTTTAATTAAACTGGAGAATCATTTAATATTGTTTCATTTTTTTCCTGTTAGAAGCACAATCTATTACCTTCGCATGCATAAAGAATTATGGCCACAGGCACATGACAATGCACATTTTTGGCACTAGGGGACTCAGGTCTTGGAAAATTGACAATACAGGCATATTTTTGGAAATTATCATCATTCCTACCCATGTTTATAAGCTTGTTGAACAAGTTTTGCTTCTTTGAATAAAATGAATACTGATGCAAGAGATTAAAATGCATTTTCTAGTAATAAATTGTTCCATTATTTGAAGGAGAGAGCTGAAGCTGATGATTTGCAGACCTCTCCTTCCTTTCCCTAATTCTGCAGACCTCCACCGCACTGATCAACCTGCATATATTTGGCCGTTATTCTGGTTATTCAAATGCTTCTTTTTCCTTTTGCTCCATACCACTGTCTTAGATAAGACTGAATATTTCCTTTGGATCCAGTGCAAAGAAAACACTGAAGAGCCACCAGTTGTGCTAACATAGACAAAGCACAGATGAGACTAGAATGAGGATGTTTGTAGGTTACATAGAAAGTCACCTCTCTCAGTTGCCTCAGGACTGAATCGCCGCTTGATCACCAGAAATCTGTGGGGAGGAAAAAATCAGAGGAAAACCACCAAAGGTATCTTCTCACTGAGCTTCGATGAGTATTTTCTCTGAATATAAGGTTTATCTTCTCATGAAAGTGTTTGCGAAATCTGAACATGAACCCCCCAGATTTGTCAAATCAAGAAGAGGCTGTCTCTGTACAGGCCGTGTACCCACCAAAATTTGCTTTGAACCCACTGCTGCTTTTTTCTGCCACAGCTGCACAGCTCTGCCACTGTTCCACAGAATCCTACAGACACCATTTCCTTTAAATTCCTTTATGCTGAGAGAGCACTCTATGAGAAAATTATTTCACCCCTATTTTGTGTTGCCTTTTCTGTTTAATCTCTGCTTGATGTGAGAGATAGGTATGTCAGCCTTTTTTTCCAACCAAAATGAAGCTGCTGCTCCTTTCCTCAGTTCCTTCAGTTTATAATTCTTCTCTGCAGCTAAATCTTAACCCAGGAGGGAGTTTTCCGTCTGAGGAAGGAGTTAAGACCACAGAAATAGAGACATCTCCAGCATGGAGTGGAGTCAGCAAGGGGGAAAAGATGAGTCTGGAATCAAGAGCAGGAGGTTCTTCCTTGAGTGCTGAAATACAAAAAAAATAAAGAGACTACTTTTTCTTCATCTAAAATTGAAGATTTTATAGTAGCATCATTTGTGTGCAAGAACAATACCAAAGGACATGCCTGCATGCAGAGATATTGCAAAGTACTGCATGAATACAAACTTTAATTAATATATTCATTTCAGCAAGAATTGTGGGTTCAGATCTGACTTGGATTCTCCAGATAAATGAATTGTGAGTTCTGATCTAACCTGGATTCTCCATGTCAGATAAATGGTACAGAAATCAAGAGACCAGATGACCCACTTCTCTTTAGCTTGAGGATAAAACCCAGCTGCTATGGTAGCCCCATCCAAACTGGCTGTAAATAATCATTCTTAAGAAAAACGGGGTGGTAACATTAACTACAAAAAGTACTTTACAAATTTGAAAACTTCAATTAAATAACCAACCATGATTAATGCACTTGGCTGTAAAATTCAATTACATTTTAAAAGCTAATCATGAAGGAGACTTCATACTTGTTTTCTTTTACAACTGATAGGACAGATCAAAAATGTTAATGCTACAAATACTGTACTGACGAAAAATCAAACATAGCTTAAATGCACTGGTTTATTTTACAAATGTAGGACATCCAAGTAATAGCTTATTGTTCTGTTGAGGGGATCAATGGCCCTTAAGAACTATACAGCTTATATCAACTCAAACACATGCACAAACAGAATCAAGAGACATTTAATGTGCTACATAATAGGACTTGAAATAAAGTTGAGCATAAAATGTGTATAATCTAAACTGCAGAAGTCACTCCATTTTAATGATCTGTTTCCTAAAAAGAAAATGTAAAGTGTTTAAAAGATTTAGCAAAATGCATGCATAGATTGAATAAATCATCATGGGTATCAATTATATCTCGAAAATAGTGTACAGCTCTTATAACATCAAGGACTGGCTTTAACTGCAGCTGTGATGTAACTAACATTTTCTTAATTTTAATGAGTGTTGTTCTATTATAGGATTAACTTGTACTGAAGCTGATGAAGCCAAAAGAATTTTAAATTAAAAGAATTCCAAAGACATTTGAGAGGTACACAGAATAGCAGATTGTTTTGAAATATGTTGGATTTTGGCCCAAATGCTGTTCTAATTTCTCACTCAATGAGACATCTCATGGGAGTATGGCAAACAAGATTTGGCCTTTTTTCCAGAGTTGTAAAAAAGTAAATATTGTAATGGGCTGCAAGTGCAGAGTTGTAGTAAATTCCTGTCTATATGAGAGAAATTTACGTATTTAAAACGAGCACATTACATTATTATAATCCTTAATACAGAGGTACATCAGTAACACCATCTCTTTTAAATTCCTATGTCTAGTTCTAAATCATGCTTGACTGAAATACCGACTCTATATTGAATTTGTACCACTGTAATGGCACTGATGTAGCAGCAAAACTTCATCAGCTAGGCAAGGGATTAAGTGAAATACTGTGTAAAGTTCAAAGGACCACTTGGAAGACTCCTGAGTCAAAAACAAACCCAAAAAACCAGTGAGTTTGCTTTCATTATCAGCATTTCAAAGCATTTTGAGATTTTGTTATCAAAGAATGATATAACTTAGTTTACTACAGATGAGGGTTTGGAGGTGACAACAGTTCATTTTGCGGGCAGTTTAGTTTTCATCCCCCTCTTTGGCTGGCTTACCCAAAGGGTGACCATGGTCAACCACTTGGTATTTATGTTGAGATTTCTTAATTTTGGTCCATTCTTAGGCTACTGGTCATGGACAATGTGAGACATGAAGACAGAGTTTATGATCCACTAACAATCTATGAGAAGCAGCTGCTTTTGTGTAAACAGGTGAAGTCTTAGTACAGGGATTACAAGTCATCATTCAGCCTTGAAAGCAGGCTCTGCAGTATGGGAGCAGAAGGAACATTATATTTCTGTTAGGCTAAAACTATTGCATTATTATATCAAAGCAAGAATTCCAAACCGAAATACTCACATTTACAGAAAAGTGAACATAGTTCTTGAGGCTACTGCCCTACCTCAAGCCTCTGATTTCTGTATGCTGAGGACAGAAACATTTGCATTGGGCATCTCATTTTTCTTCAGCAAATTTCTTTCCTCTGACTTTTTCATTAAGAGAGCTGTAGTGTCTATGGAGAACATTATTTTGCTTATATAAAAGGAAAACTAGGTAATAGGTGCTTTTTGTGTCAAAAGGTTGTATTGCTTTTCTCCTACTGCTGGGTGGCCGTAATATTTAAGTCATACATGGGCAAATGTCAAAGCAGGTCTCCTGCTGTGCCTGACTCCCTCTAATAATTAGGTGCTGTTTTATTATTCTGTGGCTTAGCTGTGAGTACAGCTGTCAGCTGACATAACTGGTAATGGAAGGACCACATTCCTTATAGCTAGACAACTCCCTTCAGAATTCATGGCATATTTACAGCTGTCAGATGTGCAGTATCAGGTTCCAGACTATCGCAGTGCACAGCGAAGCAATATCTGAACCTACATGATAAATGTTAAATGCATATATATATCATAAAAATATTAAAGTCATGTGAAATAAGGAGGCTCAGACCTTCCATCCAGCTATGGGTGTGCTTTGCCTTGTTTCAAAAGAACCAAAGAGCTTCACTGCCCAGCAGGGAACTCTCCCTTCCCTGGAATCACCCCATGGTGGAACACTGCTGCTCTGGTCCCAGCTCCCATGTCTGCTGTCCTGGAGAGCATAAGACAAGCTGAAAGAAGCCCCATGGAAAGAGTACTCCTATGGTCCCCAGCCACCACAGTAGACATTTGGAGCAGTAAACCACTAACATAATTTAGCAACTTGCTAAAAAAGCAAGTTAAAAAAAAAAAAGGCATCTGCAGAGGTTGTTGGGAGCGTATCCATGTGTAGACAGTGGGGTCCAATTCATATTTACCTAAGGAAAAATACAACAGCCATTTATGCGTTCCCTGTCTTGCTGCTGTTTGAAAGGTGTTTTACCATCCCACCATCCTTTCTCAGCCTCTCTAGACCCTTTGAAGGGCAAAACACTTCTGTTGGGTCTCATAAGTAATAAGGGAGACCCTTCGTGTCCTGACATACCTCTGTTTTGAAGGCTTTGGGTAGCGACACCAGGTCAGTGCCCACTAGAAAAGCTTGTTGTGCCAAAGCTGTTTCCTGGGTGAAGGGACCTCGTGGCAATATGGGTTTATTGAGAGTGATGCCGTTGGGTGGGCTGCACCAGGAGCTGACTGGCTCAAGGTGACTTCTTGCAAGGTGTATCGCACAGACACAGGTCTGTGTTCTCCCCACGCAAACAAGCACGGGGTGGCACACAGTGATGATCATTCTAGACATCTCTTGTAGCCTGAGACAATTTGGATGGCAACAAGAAGGAAGCATAGATGGAGGAGCTGCTGTTTCCTCTGACACTAGTGGGAGCTTTTCTCCACGCCTTGGGTGAAATGTGGTAAGGGTGGGTTCTCAGAAACAGCCCTCTCCAAGAGGCATTCTTGAAAATGAAGAAGTTACAACTTCTTGCTGCTCCAGCCAGAAGGCACACAAGTTTAATTCTGCAGGATTATTAGCTCTTTGTGTACGTAACAAAACATGTCGGTAATGTTTGGTACAAAAACTTTCCTGCGGCAGCTGTCAGACTTGTTATAAGCTGTAGTTGAGCAACCAGTCAGGACATGTGGTTTTCTTGGGGAGAGGATTGTTATGAGGATTGTTGTGTTACTTTATTCCAGAAAATCAAATTAGCTCCTTGCTATTCCGTATTCTAGCAATAACTTCCTACCAAAAAGGCATCCTCCTCCAGCATGGACACTGAATCCTGAACATCTCAGTCTCTAGCCTTTGTTCAAAGAAATCTCTGGTATAAGCAGCACCTTTTTTCCTCAGCAGAACCTATAAGTGCAGTCCCACATTGCCAGAAGAAAGGTCAGAGACCAGGGTTTTGGACGGATAATTTATTTGCCACAGCATGCTACTGGACACAGAAATTATAAGAAAAAGTTTACTGAGAAGAAAGACAATGGCTAATATATCAGTAAATATTAGGGGTTTACTGGCTGTCCCTGATGAAGATGTTAATTCACTTCAGCTGTTATTTGAATCGGAAAAAGCCAGAGTGAAAAAAGGAAAAAGAGCAAAACAACGTAAGATATTTTCCTGCTTTCTAAACACTGGCTAATCATTCACCCGACTTTTTGCTAGATAAGAAAGTTCTAGTGGTGGCTATTTGTAAGATACTCAATGCAGTGAGACTTTTTTTTTTAATTATTTTTGCCCAGGAGACAAATGTGTAACCATATGATTTTTCCCCCTGCTATGTTAAAAATGCATTTATATTTTTTCAAGCACACCCCGATTAAAGAGGGCACATCTGTTTTAAGTCCTTCTTTATGAAAATTACTGAGCTTCCTCTGAAAGCTTATCTTTTAATTTCAAAATTCTTTGTAGCAATAACTTAGATAATAACCAACCATATTTCTGTCTTCTTTAGAAAAAAAAAGAGAGAGAGAGAGAAAGAAAG
This sequence comes from Eurystomus gularis, assembly GCA_013400335.1. Lineage (NCBI taxonomy): Eukaryota > Metazoa > Chordata > Aves > Coraciiformes > Coraciidae > Eurystomus > Eurystomus gularis. The sequence continues at coordinate 121,320 of VZZY01007612.1, forward strand.
AAAGAAAGAACCATTTTGAGCTTTGAACTCCCCCTCCCTCCCCTCTTTGGGTCTCCTTTGAAAAGGCCCCCCTCATTTGCGTTTAAAATGGATGTTTCATACTGGTTGATTAGTGTTAGTATGGGATACCAGCCGCTCTGAGCCCAAGGCTCAGCTTGAGATCTGCGGATTATTCATCAACTTCCCCGGCAGGGGGGACCGTTTCTCACTTTCCCTGCACAGCAGCAAAGTGTTCAGCTTTGCTTTTTAAGATTTTTTTTTTTCCCTTTTCACAAAGTTGTGGTTTTTTTTTTTTTCTTCCCCCTTCTTCCTTATGAAGGGGTTACTTGAGTGTACATAACACCAGATCACTTTTAATACCAAACCTCCCCCTTCCCAACCAGCTTTCTTGATCTGAATAGCACATAATGGATTGGGACGTATTTACCATATGTCTGTCTGGTTACAACCATTGTTTAAGGCAAAGATCATTTAAATACGTAAATTGAGATGTGGAGAGGCACTACGTTATGGCCATATTATAGTCTCTTCTTTTTTTTTTTTCTTTTTCCTTAGGTCTGATTGATGTTTTGTTTATCATATATTAAGTTAGAGAAGATGTAGAGGACATATGTCAGGATGTGTCCATATTAACAACATTTCAATAACATTTATCATCACTGCTATTAGCATTTTTAATACCAAATCCAGCTCTAAACAGGCTCTTACAAAGTTATTTGACATGAGCTACCTCTGTATGTTCGTAATATTTGATTGGTATTATTAATCAATACCTATTGCAATAATGCTTTGGAACTAATGAAAAGGAGTTGTCCTTGTGCAGAACAAAACTAAATAGCAGACAGGTTTGTGTGTCTGAAATCTAGCCCACCTCTGTGTCATCTGATCTCACGAAAGATGAGTTCCCTACAAACCTGGGGTCTCTCAGTCCCGTAAGCCATTATGGATAGAGGAATACAATTGCAATATGAAGAGTTTTTCCAGACATTAGTGAGCATATATATTTTCCTTTGCTCTTTTGTCTCCAGCTGCCTAAAGGCATTCATCCTTCCTGGAACATAGCGACTCCACACAAAATTATAATGTCTACAAAAAGGCCGAATTACTTTCTTTTAACTTTAGCCATCTAAAACAGGCGTGAACCTTGATGATTAGTTTAGAAGAATCTATTGCTGATGGAAAGAAACAGCACCTGCAGAATGTGACCATCCCATCAATACCTATGATGGAAAAGAATATCCTCTAGACCTGGCATATACTATCCTCACTGATGAACTCCAGATAGGTACTTTGAATCAAACTCCTGACTTTAGATAGCAGAGGCTGGGTGAGATGATTCACACTCACTAAGACACAGGATGATTTGGTGCAATGCTCACAATGATTAATTCTTCTTAAAATTAACAGCTACCATGAGCTGAATTTTCTCTATTGTTTCCTACTGTCATTCCTAAAAACTCTGAAAAAAAGACTTATCTTCTTTGGTACTTTTACTGAACTATATTTCTCCTTCGGGACATCTTTAATCTGCTTACAAGGAGATTAGTAGGAGTGAGAGACACAGCACAGCACTATGCAGACTTTGAAAACAAGAACTTCTTTACACCCACGCGGGCACCCACAGTTCCTGTTTCCTAGTGAATATAAACTAATGATACATTTTCTCTCTTCATTACCTTACTTTTTGGTTTTGAACCTATACCTCCTGGCTCAGCTATCTCACCCTTAAACCACTGCATGTATAAGTCGGATGCGTTATTTTAAAATACAGATGGCCACAAACACTGCTCATTGTGCCAAGCTGAAGGCTATTGATAGGTATCTGGGATGCTCCTCTGGGAGCTGGCACTTTGGGACTCCCTCAAGGTCCTGACTTCCAGGAGGGCTCAGACAGGAGCTTTACCCAGCTGCTCAACCACCTATGTCCAGAAGACATAGCTGTGAGGATCTGGAAACTAAGTGGTCAAAGAATTATTTTAGGCCTATCCAGGGCTAGGCATATGCTAAAGAAATTATGCAGACTGACGTTGAGAATTTAGGTGCCTAAATCTCTCTAAAACTTGTTTGGGGCACAGAAATGTTTCTTTTCACAGCCCGTAATGCTGCCTTACTTTTCTCAATTTTGTGTCTGCTGCAGCCATGACCACAGCAGTATCCGAGTGTCGTTCAGAATTGCCTCATGTGAATTCTGCCTCTTTCTTCTTTTTCCCAGGAGGAATCCATGTAATAACTACAAAAATTTAAATACATGCAAAGATATATATACATACATGCATATGTATACGGACTAGTGAAACTAGTAACCAAGATGTTTGACTCCTGCAGCCAGGAGACGGGTGTTTTCATCATAGACATCAAAAGAAATATCTGAAGGAGGTGGGGATGACAATGAAGCTGATAAGTCAAAGGATATTGCAAAAGATGTTGCAAGAGATAGAAAGACATATTTTACATACTGCACTGCGTTACAAATGATGCAGTCCCCATAAAATACTCCAGAGAGAACTCGGAGAATATATTGTGTAGCTAGATTAGATTTCTTAGGGCCACTTCAGCAGAGTAGTGTAAATTGGCACAGCTCCGATGACTTGAATTGGTTTGAGCAAATAAATTGCAACAAAAGACATACCAAAAGAAAACCCACGTCATTTTATTCAGTTGTGTCTAGAGGCACGGTGATACTTCAGAAGTATTGCTTACAAGCCATTGGTGATAGTGGTAAAGCCACTTGTACTAGTCTCGTTTAACATGTATCTACTCGACTCAATTCAAGTCAGTGAAGCCGTGTACATTGTCTGCTTGGTGGGATAAATATAATATTAAATAAGTTTGATAGTACATCTATCTTTGATCATGTGAGAGCAATGCAATGGGTAGCAACATGGATCTGAATTCAGTCCAGAGCAGATTTTAAATACAATGGATTTATTAAATCTTCAAACTACAGGCTCTGTCCTACCATATTGATCACCACGCTTTCTCACAGGCATCCGTGGGGCAATCCATCCAGCAGGATCATTTGTAAGATGGTCCATCAGGTGTGTGACATTTTAAAGGTTAACCAAACCAGACTTTTATAAAGTCGTTATCTGCAAATATTCCAAGGGAAGTGAGTGAAATGGTGACAGATGTTTTGCATGTAGGTAGATACAAACTTTGTTTTACGTAACATAAAATGTGTGAGAATGATTTAAACTCAATTGCAAAATTAATTATTGGGGGTTTAAAATGGTAAAGCACCATTTGGGCTTTAAAGAATCTTCAAAATAAAGAAAATAACTCAGGTATTTATTGTTTTGCTTCAATTTACATTGGTGCTATAAATAGCTGACAAGAAATGATGACAAATAAGCTATTGTAACCTTTTGGGAGTTTATTAGGTCATTTGTGAGAGCCTTGAATAGAGTCATTTGTTGCCCTCAGGTGTTTGAGAGTCTCTTTACCCTTGGGAAAGGAATTTAACAAAGGAGTGTATTTCAAAGAAGGTACTCTGTGTTTTCCACCCTTTTTCTGAAGTGTTTTCAAACACACTCCAAGCTAAAAATTCTCAGAAGTGAGAAAAGGAGGTATATATCAGATGACCCCTGAAGCAGCTGACAATCCCAGGGAGCAGAAGATAGGGTCAGATTCTAGATGCTTGAATCCCAAATACATTTTCACCATAGGAGGCCCTGATTTATTTTTGCCCCACCCACTGGGTGCAAACTTTGAAATGCACAATACAAAAGCGTTGGACTAATGCCCTACTTGCATTTTTTTATTTGGCTGAAATGTGACATGTCTTATTTTTTGTCTGCTTGCAAAAACACTGGGCAGGTCCTTTGTTACAAGAAACCATTGCATCTGCCTTAATCTATATATCTTCTTAATTAAATAAAGGATTAGCATTTGTTTAGGCTATAATAAGACAGATTGTCAGGCAATATCAATATAGCCATTATAATGAATCTGCTAAACAGCTTTAAAGAAAAAAACAACTAGAGTTTTAATTATCTAGGTAGCATCTAGGTAGCTATCTGTTCCAAAAGCAATGGTCCTTACGATCCCTTCAGTGGAAAGAAGGGCAAAAAAGAAGCCAAGGGGAAAGGAAAAAAGGAGGTGAATCTTTGGTTCATTTTTTTTTTCTTCTTTTTTACTTCTCTGGACGGTAGCAATGAAATTTAGCTCATGATTCCTATCTGAAATGCACGGCATAAGCAGGTTTAGGACCACTCATCTTGTATTTAGTTCAGGAGGTGCTATCAAGTGAATTCCCTAGCTCATTATTTCTGCCTAATTGAGATAGAGATGAAAATCTGAGGAAATTAAAAGGTTAGTACGACAATGATGAAATAACAACACAGCCTAACCGAGCAGCGCAAATTTGCAGTACAGAAGTCCTGAATGCAGCAACAGCAGCTGATGGAGACCAGGTAATAAACAAGATTGTTGTTTTATTTTCCTTGAAGGTTATTGCTGGTGGTTCCAAGGCAAGATTGATCACCTTTGTTTCAGGAAAAGCATCCTTCCTGTAAAAATTTTGCTTGAAATAACTTTTATTTGTAGCAACTCTCAGAGAAACGAGGCAGAAATAAGGAAAACACAGGCAAAAAAAAATAGTGCAAAGAAGTGATTTTGATTAGGGAGCTGTCACAAGGACTGTAGTTAAGACCAGTGCCACAGGCTTTGGCTGAAATAGAGGCAGACACACTCATGAAATTCGTTGATTGGGCCAGGGATATGTAAAATGATACAAAGTAGAATTCAGCATGCATTTTTCTTCATTAATCATAAATGATCCATCTTAGTAATTAGTTTTGTAGTTAATTTCAAAGTAATGTTGATCAATTTTCCAGCATTACTTCTCTATCCACCCTTTGTTTGCTACTAGCAGTACAGAAAAACCTCAAGTGGCTCAGAGTTTTTTATATTTTGGTATTAGGACTGATTTGTATTTCTTGCTCTGTACAACCAGATTTTCTATTTGTCACTATACGACCATAAACCTGGATTTGGTGGGAACCATTAAAAACTTGAAGCTTAGGAACAAAAAAAAAGGGTCCTTCTAAAAATACAGCTTCTTTAAAAATGTACTTAATGACTTCTAAGAGCTGGAAGCTGGTGCTTTTTTATCTTATGGGAGGCTGGAAGATTTAACTGTGTTTTTATAGCACCCGCCAGTCTCCTTTCCATAGCACAGCGTCAGGCAGGAGTTAACTGTATGTCTGAGAGCGAGAAAAACAGAACAAAGCAACCTGAAAGAGAACTTGTTTTCCAAACATCTTTCTGTGTTCTGGATAGGGTTTTGTTTCCCTTGACAGAAGTCTAAATGTAGTGGGCATTTCTGACCTACATTTTTGGGAGCTGACTATTGCCTGTCTGTGTGTACATAACACATAGCAAAACACTGTCTGTGTTCTCACTGCGTGCTGGCAGGCAGGGAGTTAGACATTCCCAACACCCTTCAGAGCTGGTTACAGAGGTTCCCAGCCCGTCTCAGAGATGCTTCTGCAGATTTGGTCACTGTGTAATTCTTCTGTCACTGAACAGACCCACTTCAAGAAGTTTATAGCTACCACGGAAACAAACAAAGTACCACAAACTTTGCCCCTGAGTTTAGCAACTCAGGTCTCAATGTCGTAAAGATGCCTGGCTGTTAGCCAGGGTTCCCCTGCACAGTATGGAGGTCTCAGGAGGAGTCACAAATAGCCAGCCTAACATCTGCATCCTGGACTTGAATCCCTCTGTCCTTTCTTCACATTTAGAGATGGATTCAGGCTTGATTCAGGAAGGAAAGCTCTGCAGAGTAACAGTAGTTCCCCCACCTGAAGGGCATGCACTAGCACATGTCATGGAGGAGGCTACAGTCCCGTTTTCTACCACTCTCAAAAATCATTTCCTGGATTATTCAGGGCTTCAAGAGTGTACTGTCTTCCACTTAGACTCCACTTGAACCCTCTCTCAAATGAATGCCCTCCAGCTCTCATCTTCAAATAGTGCTGTCCATCCTTTTTGATCATACAAGTCATGCAGATTTTTCAAAGGCAGAGCTGATGCTTATGGCCCCTCTTCTCTCTTGCTTTCTCATTTCTTGACTGGGCTCGCTGTGCATTCAGTTCACAGGTAATTCATGCAAATAAGCCACTGCATGCTCGAAAGATGTCCAAGATGAAAAATGGCTGAGATTAGGCTGCCCTTACGGGAATAATTCATGTAGCCCACATATCTTTTGCTTAGGCTGAATTTGAGAGCACACAGAAATTAGCTTGTCAGTAGGTAAATGTTCTGACTGTGACTGCTGCTTATTCCTGGCTGCTGCTCATTCTTGTTTACTCTCTTACGGGCCTTTCACTGTCTTGCCCGTATTGTCATGGACATAATCCACTGGCTGCATATACCCGACTTGGGAGAGACTTGTTTTCTCCCAAGCTGCCTTTGGTGCAAAGAACCCGATCAGTTTTGTCAAGACAATTTTGTGCTGGCAAAGTACATAAAAGTAACTCGGACTTCCAGAGGAGATCTATAATCAAAAAGTTCAGTGCCTATGAAATTAGGTGCCTTCAAGAATAGACAGCATCTAGGCAGGAGATTCCAGTATCAGCATGGTATTCAAGTTCTGTATTGTACACTGCAAGCACAGAGTCTGTTCTTCCATGTACTTCCATGGAAAGTTTGCCATGTAAGCGATTTAGGTATTTCAAATCCATGTGTTTATTTCTGGAATGCCTGGAATAAATTAGGAGTTCTGCAGAAACCTGCCATTGTCCCACTAGATGAAGCCCTGCCTGCTGTTGGTTGCCAAAATGACCCAGCTGTTAAGGTAGGGAAGTTGAAAATCAGTTGCTCATACTATCCACAGCAAAATTTGTTCAGTTGTGAAAGTTGATTCCCATCAGAGTTCCTGCTAGTTCCTTCGTTATTGACACCTGTGTCAGCAATTCAGTAATTTCAGCACACAAACAAAAGACTGAACTAGTAGAAGACCAACGAGTGACACAGTAAAGAGTAAGAAATGCATTCTGATTCTGAACTGAAATGCATCTGTGGTATCTGAGGGTCCATCCATACTTTGGAAGCACCTATAAAAATGCCATTCCAATTCTTTCTCATTCTTCTAATCACGACTGCCTTCCTAACACATCCACTACGAGGGGAACCCGATGCCGTTCCTGTAGAGGGATCAGCTCAGCAGTGCGGCCTCTGGTGACCTGGGTTTGTACCTTGGGTTCCCAGTTCTTCAGTAGCTCTGGTTTAGGATATTATCTCCCTCATGTGCCCCGAGAGGAAGGTCTAGGCTGAAACATTTCATAATGAAACAGTGCATTCATTTTTCTTTCTCATGCAATCTTGGCATCATTTTATTAAGTGGTGCTCTTTTTTAATTCATTTGATATGTAGGAGAAACATCTTTCCGTATTGGCACATGTGCTTCCTCTAAATATGTAGCATAGAGATTGAGCCCTATTAATTTTAACTTACTGTATTATATATCAGATCATAGTGACTGATTTATTCTAAATGAGAGACGCTAAAATAAGATTTAAGGAAAAGGTTTAAAATTGAGATTAAGCCTTCATTTATTTTGCTGTTCAATAATTTAAAATGACAGCCTTAAATACGGAGCAAGGCATTTAATTTCCAAGGTACTTACTGGGCTGCATCTGGAGTGATGTTAAGTGCTAAGACACCACTGAAATATTCATGTTGTTGTAGAGAGGGTGCAATACAAGATGTATTGTGACTATCGGGGTTGTGACTATCAAATATAGGAGGAAAAGATAAGAAACACTTATTAGTGTCCTTGATGCAAAGTTTCTGAGAACTTTGAATCCATGATGAAAGTCTACAACTGCTGGTTGGGATCTTAAAGCATCCATCTATATGAAATCCCACAGAACTGATGGTGGGTCAGCAGAGGCTTAAACATTCAGCCGTGTTTTGAGATCAGTGCAACACTAAATTCACAAGCAGCCTGTGACCTATTGCCTTTAGAGGCAGCTTGTGACAGATTCACTGAAACTGTGAAAACAGGCATGTGTCGTGTCTTTGCTCATGGAGACGGTAGATAATAACACTTTTGCCCATATTTCATATTTGTGCAAGTGCTATATGAAGAATACCTTCTATACCTGCTATATGAAGTACCCAAGAAAGCTAAGTTTTCAAGAGTGCAATAGTCAGTCTTTAAGAATTATAGATCTAGATCACTCACATGAACAAAGCAGTAGAATATGCATGAATATGGACATTTGTAGAAAGAAATACGTGTTTAAATGCAACACCCTTTGAAAAAGGTCAGGGAGCACCAAATGTTCATATTTTATTTTCTTTGTAAATACACTAAGGACAGTTGCCTTTGTGCAATAAAAAGTTCAGATTAAATGAACAGCTATGGAAACAGAACACAGGGTGTGTGGTTTGGTTGAAGCAGCTGCCCAGGTGTAGAGGACATGTAGAAACATGTTTGACAGTTAGTTGTGCTCTTCACTCCTTTCAGCCCTGCAGACCAGACTCTGTATCTGCAGGGAGACAGGAGTAAAGTGCTTTTTCTAATACCTTACTACTATACTGAGGAATTTGCTTTTTTGTAACTGAGGATATCACTTGCAGATTTGTGTTCTTGGTTCTCATGAGAGTGTATTTCCCAGATAACCAAGAACCTGCCCCATCTTTCAGATGCAATTCTCAGAACAGCGCACTGAAATTGGTAATTGACTTGCTTAGACTGTCCTCTAGGCTGTGACTGTGGCCCTGATACTGTGCCCAAAGGAGCAGCCGCGCCGGGCTCTGTGTGCCTGTGCCACCACGACACACATCCAGTGCTGTGGTCACGCACCAACGCTGCGCTGCAAGTCCACTCATTCTCATGCACAGCACTGACAGAAGTTTCAATGAAAACATTTCAAAAATGATTTTGCAACTTAAGAAAACATACTTCAGCAATTACCATTTCCTTTACCATGAAACCAAATTCACTGTACATTACAGCTTTAAAGCTGAGATCTAAGGTTCAGATCAACTCTTTAATCCTGACTGTGGCTTCGGGTACTTCCTGATATTTATGAGAAATGCTCCAGGCCTGCAGCTGGGCTTTGAACAAAAAAATAATGAACTTCGTTGCCTGTGAACAAAGTTCTACACTATTTTAAAGAAAGTTAAGCTGTGACATTTTTTAATCCAACATTAAATCACATAACCCAAATTCTCTGCATAATTCAGGAATGTTCAGAGCAATAAAAAGACAATTAGATCAAACCAGGGTTGCTAAATGAGCTGAAGTCAATCTATCTAAACTTGGGAATTCTTGCTAGTCTCTCTCCTGAAACCCATCCCCTTGCTTTTTGCAATAATACAGTATTTTATTCTATAATAACCGAATAAAAATACTGTTTCAGTTCTATTCTAACATACTCCATGCACTAATTCTCCACCTCCTCTTATTCAGTAAAAAATATAAATAATTAAAGGATAGGACCACATCTTACAGATTCTCATATTTATTTATACAATAACCTTTATAAATCTAATTATAGTGTTAACTTCAGAGGCTTTGTTCCTGTCCATTTAATGTGGCCTCTCCATTTAATATGGCTGTTTATTGAGAACTTCTGTCAAATCACTTCTTGCTCCTTTTGCTCAGGCTTTGGATACCAATTAAATATCAGCGCAAACTGATGTGAATTTGTAATGTGCAGAAATTAAGGGAAAATAGAAGGAAGTCGATACAGCACAGGAAATGTTGGCAGGGATATGATGGCTTGTAAATAAGTGGCCATTTTCTCCTCAGGAAAAGAGGGCTCAGGGCACAGTCTGAAAAAACAGGGCTTGGAACGAGCAGCGGTGATAACTGCAGTGATTAGATACCCCTGTAAACAGGGAACACATGGAACACAAACAGTCCCTACACGGACTCCAAGAATAGAGTGAGTGTTGTTTTAAGAGAAGTTACAAAGAATAAGGGCTCAGACAAAAGAAGATCTGAAGGAAAAACAGAAATTAGGGCTGACAGAAAATAAACTAGAGAACAGCAGAGGAAATACAAAGTTGAAAAATATGTTTTCCCTCTTCCTGAGAGAAAAACGCTCGTGTTATAGTTGTGATGCAGTGAGCTGGGTATTATCTCCTTAGTAGCAATTTTTTCCCATAACATATCTCTTGCTTTCTGGTTTGGCTGGTAAATACTAGTTTCCCTGCCCCTCCATACTCTACCCAGGGTAGGAAGTAAACCGGGCCCCACCGTGCAGGCAGCTCAGTTCCTCTATCCCAACCAACTTACAGTAAATTAAATGTGACACTGAAAACGTGCATTAGGAAGAAGCAAGACTGTTAACTCATGAGATATTATTTTGGATAGGAAGGCAGTCTTTAAAACCTCGCCTCTCTCACTTTAGGAAAAAAACTAATTAAGAATGTAAACCCACTGTGGTCCATATTCGTGAATACTTAATACCTTCCACAGGAACTTGAATTTTAGAGTTTATTTTTGAGCAATTCCCATTTGAATTTTTTTAACAAATAATTTAATAAGATTCAGGAGCAACATGTTGGGCTTCTAAAAATCCAGCTCACGTATGAATTGCTGAGTTCTGTTGTGAAATGTTCCTTACTTTTCCTTGCTTCATCACAGCAGACAATACTTTTTATTCTGATATCTTGAGGTATTGCCTTTTCTGGGGCTGGAACCAAGAGTTACTGATATCTGGACTTGGTGTTACAAGAAAGACATGAAGTTAAGAGTTCAACTTACATTGCTAGGAGTTTGCAATACACTTAAGATACTTAATATGTACACTATATATATTTAATATACTACACTTAAGGTACTGCAGTGAGCATTTTCTTCACTGCCTGCGTTGGAATAACTTACTTATTTACCATTCAGAATCCCAAAGTGCTGCTAACTACATAAGTTAACAGCTGTCTGCTGGTACAGTTCCTGGCTCCTGCCTCCTCAGGCATCTTTTTCCTGTTTATACTTGTACATCAAATGGGCCTTTGGAAAAATCCCTGCTTTTTTTTTGTTCTGTTTTCTTTGTTCTGTTTCCATGCAGTCTTTTCCCCTTTGGAGATGACATGTATGGGAAATGGCTTATTGTAGCAACAGGAGACAGAAGGCAAAAACAATTGCATCACGGGTAAAACAAACATCAAAGCAAAGTGTAAGCCAAGTAGCTGTGAAAAAATTATTTCATATGTGATATTTTGCTGTGTTGAAGTCCGGCACTGGTAGCTTTTTTGGCAACACAGAAAAAATAAAATGCAAACAGTTCCCATTTTCAAAATCTTGTTTTTCTGAGCTTCTGAGAAACCAGCCAGGACGAGGGACACGATGCACCTGTTGCCATTGGTGCCATTTCCACATTCCCTCTGACTCTGAAAATGCATTAACCCTACTTGTAGAGTCACTGGGCTTGAACTGCTAAAAGAAAAAAAAAGTGAGTCTGAAAGACTGTGAAAGCCAAATTGGAGCCTATCTTTCATTAAGTACTAATTAACTGTCTGACAACCCACGTAGAGGGTGCTTATTGTTGATGTTTATTTTCACTTTATAAGGAATTGCTGTAGGTAGCCAGCCTGATTAAGTACTTTTAACAACTCCCATCTAAAGATAATTAAGTTCTGCAGTGAAAGGTAAGGAATTTGGCATAAAAAAAATAAACATTAAGTAGGGCAGATATTTTAAATGAATAAACAAACATAACTATTTTCAACACACATTCTGCTTTCTCATGATTTACATAACATAAATGACTTTGACAAGGTCTCTATATTCTGTTTATCTTTAAATACTGCTGAGCCAAGAAAATCTGCATATTGTGTTTCTGCAGCTTTAACCCTCTGACCCACTGGAGACTTCCGCAGGCTAAGGAGCAATAAAAGTTGCCACTGTGGGTGAAAAGCCCGTGGCAAGCAGTAATCGGTGCTCTTAAAAGCTCTGCACATGCCCCATCTAAGTGTATGTATTGAGTTAGTTAAATATTTACCCAGATTTATATGTGAATAACAAAAATCACATGCTAAAAGTACTTCAGCTATCTTTAAGCAGCAATATCCTCACTTTCATAGCTCGAAAGCTCTTCTTTTTAACTTGTATAAAGAGGACCTGTCTTCCCAAGTGGGTTGCTATGCTGACATCAATAAGCACAACAAAACTGGCTTTAAGGACAAACTGACAATCTAAATCAAACAAAAAGAGATATTTGTATTATTTAAGCATTAATGTTAAGTGTCCCCAGTTTACACCTGGAATAACAGGCAACAAGGAAAAGGAACTTTGCCCTCTATTCACTGCAGGTACTGAAGAATTATAAATGACCTCATGAGGTCAGGCTGGTTTTTTTATATAAAGGTAAGTTTTAATTAGATAATGTCATCTCTTGTTCCTTGAAGTCAGTGGCTCCAGATGCATCACAGCCGTCTCATCTTTAAGCAAAGGCACACCTGAAAACAACAGAAGTGTGCAGCTGAGCCTCGCTGCTGTCTGGCCAGCCTGTCATTCCACACAGGTGTGGAAAAGCTTGCTAGGGTCAATTCCCGCTTAAGGCTGCTTGCTTCCACTTCACAAGATTTGCCAGTTCTCCTGTGAAGTATCTAAAATACAAGTTGTCATTCTCTATATCCATCAGTTGAACCAGCCTCGGTACTTAGAAAAAGGTGCTTTTTTTTTTTTTTTTCCTTCAGCTGACCTGCTGAAGATGAAAGGTGGATGGTGATGTGTTCTGAGCTGCTGATGCTTAACCCAGTGCTTCCATGCCACGCACATTGTGCCCATTGCCAACAATTTCTGCCTGTATCCTGTAGGCAATGGAAAAGAGCAAGGAATTTTAACCAGCGTCGTTGTGAACGAATGCAGACCGTTACTGAATCTCCAGAGTTTTATTTCTTGTTTTATTGCTCCACCTTCTGGCTAACTTAAACGTATTTTTCCATCAAGGAGCGGGATGAGGAAGAACTAATTTTTAGCGGGAAAACTGCCCTCTCCCGAAGGTGACAGCCGTCACCACAAGCCCGGCTGGACCACGGGCGCGACACCTGGGCACGAACACGGGCAGGAGGGCGGCGGCGGTGTCCCCGGGGCCCGTTTCTGCCACAGGCTGCCCGGAGCTGGCGGGGGAGGCCCCCGAACCTCACCACAGCGCGTCCCCGTTACCGGGGGAAGCGCCCAGCGCCGCTTCGCTTTGCGGCCCGAACAGGGGAGCGGGGAGCGCTGCCGGGCGGGAACCGGCGCTGCTCTTCGGCTCC
>VZZY01007612.1:134605-226321 GCA_013400335.1 Eurystomus gularis
CCCGGCCTGCGAGAGTGGTCTTGGCCTTAGCGCGGACGAAGGCGTGCGGCGTCGTGAAGAGGACGGCTTCCTGTGTGTCGGTGGGGCGGGAGCCGAGTCCCTTTCGTGGCCCGGGGGCAGGCTGAGGTAATGCCGAGGACCCGGTGGGGCTGGCGGTGGAGAGGGCGCGGGCCTGGGCCTGGATTTTGTTCCTGCAGGCGGCTTGGGGTTGGCGGAGAAGTTAGGACCGAGCCCACGAGGAAGGGGAGGATTGCTTGTGGGGAAGGAGTAGGGCTGAGCAAATCTCTGGGGCCGGTTTGCATCCCTGGGGAGCTATCAGGGTGGTAAGGGGTGGCGTGTGCTTTGGGTAAAGTGCTCGCTGCCCCTAGAATAACGGGACCAATTAGGCTGAGTTCTGTCTCAAGTAACATAAAAGTAACATCAGTAGCCCCCGTGTTAATGCCTGGCTGAGGTTGCAGATCCTGCCATGTCCAATGGCAGAACATGTCTGATGTATGTGACTTTATTTACAGCTTGAGAATTTGTTGTGGGCTGTGCCATTCAGTTCAAACTTGTCTATAAAAAGCTGTCCCTTCCCCACACTGCCTGTCTAAGTGTGGACGTCCAAGAACAGGGAATTTTTCAGAGCATGGTACATTCTACTAAGCTAGTTGAAGGGCAAATGCAATAATACTGCTCATAATATTTATTGAATGAGGATTGGGGAAGGAGAAGATTGAACATTAATGCTGTAGGTGGTTTGTCTTACAAGATGACAGGAAGAGCAAGAGCCAGAGCAAGAGGAAAACCTCCAGGACAGGAGACTGCTATTCCTTCTGTAGGAGCTTCATCTGTAAGTTGATTCCCTTTTTAATGAGCGCAGCAAGGCTTTGAAATGTCATAGCTCAGCTACTTCCTACTTTAGTATGTTAGATGATATGTGTATGTATGTTTATATTATATCAGGCACATAGTTATACTAACTCCTTCTTACTAAGGAAATTCACATGTGTTTACAAACAAGTACTCTGTTGTAATACAGTTTTCATAATAGGTCTAGTGGAAATAGGTAGACATTTTCATAGCCTGCTTTGTCATACCCTGGAGAGAAGAAGGCTGCTGCTGCTATTGATGTATATTTGGGCAGAACCTGGGTCTGGCAGGTGTTCTGAACTGTTCCTGTTAGTTTTAATATTGTGGACTTTCTGTCTCTGCATTTGAACTAGTGTTTAGGCCTTGTTTTGTGCATTTGTGCTCTGGTCAAACTGTAGCTTAAAAATGGCTGATAGTTCTGTATTTGCAGCTTTTGCCACATACCTGGAGATTCTTAAAAGCTGTTCCTCCAATCTGTCTGTTATTAATATTCATCTTTCATTGGAGAATGGGTGAGACTGGAGAAGTGTTCTATGTGCAGTTCTTACCAGTGTCAGATGAGTTTAAATCACAGTAGGCAGTAGTGGACAGTTCTGTTTCTCAGAGAGTGAAATGCACCTTGCGTTAGCGGTAGCACTGGTGCACCTCTTGAACCTGGAACGATTGATAAACCCGAGAGACCTGATTACTTTCAAACTTGGTCTCTTTGGCTTGAATAGGATTTTTAGCAGAAGTCAAGAGGTGTATCAGTGTCCTGCTGCGGGTAAAGAGGAATGCAAACGGTAAGGCATAGGTACTGTGTGTGGGCTACGAATATTGATGTGGTCTGGGTAAAGACAACTCCGTTTTGTTGTTTGTTTTTTTTGTATAGGCTGCTACTGTTCTACTGTGTAGACTGTGTGTATCACCCTCCAAGAGGGTTAGTTCCAGAAGTGTTTCCAAAGACATGGGGAAAAGAGGTTGCAGGATGAAGAAGAGGTTTTATATTAAATGTTTGGAAAATGAGGCCTGAGGCATCTGCTCTGTCTCAGCTTGAGTGAGAATTCCATCTGTGCTAATTACAGGGGAACTCGTGCTAATTACAGGAACAACTAGCCTGTGTTCTAGAAGTGAACTGTACTATTTGACCTCTACACTGGGCTGATACAGAGGTATCATAATGCACCAAGTTCTTATTACTGAGGTTTCTATCAAAAAGTGTGAGTGAGATTTAAGGAGGTCAGGGCCTGCCTTTGCTTACTATTATCCTGACAACCCTGTGATCTTTCTTGTGGCAGAGGTGGGAAAGTGGTTAAATTAGTCAGTCCCCAGGAAGTCCCTTCCCAGCTTGGAGATTGCAGCCTCCAAGGAGGATAGCAAAAAGGTGGAGCTTGGCTCTTTGTAATGGTGAATGGTGGGAGGATGAGAAAACAATGGGTGCAAATTGAAGCAAGAGTTGTTTTGAAGGGACATAAAGAAAAATGTTTTCATGATGAGGACAGTCAGGCACTGGAACAGGTTACCCACTGAGGTTGTGGAGTCTGCATTCTTGGAGATGGGATAAACCTTTGAGCAGCCTGGTCAGATCTCATGATTAACTTTGATTTCAGTGTGTGCTTGGCCTAGAGACTTCCTGAGGTTTCTTCCACCCTGAATTATCTCGTGGTTCTAGGAGAAATAGTATTGTTGAAACTGCCTTCCCCACACCCGTACAGTGAACCCTATCCCGCTATAATCTCTCTCTTCAGTTTATGGCTTGACATGGAGTTCTACTTGAACCATTTAATGGATGGAAAAGGAATATAGTCAGCTCAGGAGAGCAGGGCACAGTGTCTGGCTGTTGGACTGGGGAATCCATGCAAGTGACATTGCTGCTTCCTTCAGGGCAAAGGTGTCATATAGATGAGAGAGGCAAAGCAGAACTGATCTTTCCAGAGCTGGTCTGATGTATACTACAGGAAGCACAAAACTTGTGATGTTATTACTGTGATAATGCTGGACTCTGATAATTTTCACATATACTCTTTCGGGCTGTGGACATTTGTTCTTTGCAGTAGTGTTTATGGATATTTAGAGACTGTTTGGAAGGTATACTTTTGACAGCTCTTACGTGTAAAAATAAGGACCTGTACCAAGAACACTGAGAGTAAAGGAGTAGAGGAACTTCAGGAATGTATTGCTAGGAGGCTGCGTGGCAGTGGTTCACGGAGTTCCTACTGCTGTGTTGTAGGACAGGAGAGAGCCAGGCTGGCTCTCCAGCTCAGGTTTCATGATCACCCTTCATGCTGGCTTCTTGCTTGCTTACAGTTAAGGTAGAGAATCTTATTACTCCTGGAAGGACCCACTTGTGGGATAAACTGCCGTCTGGTAACATGGAACTCTGAATTGTGGAATTGCTCATGGCTGAAGGTTGAGTGTTGCAGTTCTTCCAGACGTGACATTTTCTAATGTTATTTATTCACTAGACAATAAAATTATAATAGCTGTTTTTATGAAGGAAGTAGCTGGCTACTTGGAGTATCAGAAGGGTTGTTTGAGAAACCCAAGAATATTAGTTAGAGCTTGGAAAGAGATTTGGATTTACTACTAGTTAAATGAATATTAACTTACAAAATATTTCCTGAACCCCATTATTTTGGAATTTAAAGTAGATTAATAACTCCACTACTTAATGTAGGGAAAAAAATTTAAACTTCTGTAATTCTTACGCTAGGATATTTGGGTGTTCCGGTAGTGACTTTGTTTTGCTGTACTCTTGCAAGTATGTGGTTTCTTCAGTTGCAGTAGGAAAAGCTGATCCCAACTGTTGCAGGTTCAACAGACTTTGCCAAGTCAGCTACCTGGCCATCGGCAACGTCAGCAGCCACACGTTCTTCCATCAGTATCTGAAGAACCTGGTGGCCGTGGACGTCAGTCATGTGTTCCTCCATCAGTATCTGAAGAACCTGGTGGCCGTGGACGACAGAAGGGCCCTCAGAGACTTCCACAACACCAGAGTGAGAGAAGGCCAGAAGGTCAGAAAGGGTGAAAAAGTCAGAAAGGGTGAACAAGTTAATTGCCCACAAGAGCAAATGTTTTGAAAATAATGCAATTAAGACATTCTTTAGACTGTATTTCTAATTTTTCGTTTCAAAATGAGATTTGTTACTAAGATTTGTATGTGCCTTATGGTGATAATGGTGCCATTCTAAGGTGCAGTGTAACTGAACCAGGAGTTTTGAAAACTGCCTGAGTGTGCTCTGCTCCATCTGTATGATTTCCTTTATCAAAACAGTTCTAAAAATAAATTAGAAAGCATTTGGCATAATTAGCTGCATGAATGCCAATGGTAAATTTCATTTTACTATTTCACCATTTTTATTAAATCTTAATAAGGAAATGAAACTTTCTTACCTATTTCACATCACAGGGTATTTAGACATTTCAGTGCCATCTGGAGCTGAAATGAAAGAGCTGTGCTCCCTGTATTTGCAGAAAGATTTGAGATCATTGATTTTGAGAGTTTACATATTTTTTTTCATCTGGCTAGCAAGTGTTCTGTGGGTTTACTTTTACTGTCTGGAGGTCTTTGGAACTGAATGTGTTACCTGAAATCTATTTTACTGGATAGCAAAAACCAAAACTTAACATTTCATTATTTCTCTTAATTTTATTTATATATATATATAACTTACAAAATTGAGTTGTACTTAATTCTTATTCGTATATAAGACTTAATTGTAATTATTCCTCTCTCTCAAATTCCAAACCAATAGGATTACAGCTTTCTTTGGGATTTCAGGAATTGTCCGTAGCAGATAGGGGTCGACGTTGTAGAGATTTCCATGACCTTGGGGTAAATACTCGGCAAACCATAGAACATGTTCAAGAATCAAAAACTGGTATGTACAGACTTAGACTATAGACATATAAGCAAACTGAAATGAAAAATAGTTTTGCTTTGTTTCTACTTTTAGTATCTCTTAGAGAGCCAAATAAAAAAATCTTCTTTGTGTACTAGAAAAAGAAGTTGCTCCCGATACCTGAAGAGGAGCAGTAAGATGACATGTCTGATGGCACAGTGCTTCAGACAGAAGTCGTGTAGCATTTTAATTTGCAACTCTTTAGACATAAGTGATGATCCTTCTATCTTCCTGATGTCTGCTTCTTCAAACAGGACTCTCTAGGTGTGCTTCTAGAAGTTCCAGTTTGTAACACACTGACCTAACTAAATTCATAAAGATCTAATAAATGTGGAATTTGAGACCTCTTCTGAAGCGAGTTTTTTATTTACGTGTAAGGTGATATGCTTCTTTCCTGGAGATGGAGTCACGCATACGAAGAGGAGTAAAAGCAGGCTGTCATGGTAGTCCTGCCTTTTTGCTAGATCACAATCCTTTTTAATGTCCAAAAGTGCAGGTTTGGTGCTGAGACTAGTTTTGGTTGCAAGTGATTCTGTGAGCCATCGCAGCAGTATAACAGCAACTGTGGTCCACTTGTGCTAAATTGAATTACAACAGGGCATGCCACAGGGCCAGGAATGGCAGAGCTTAGTTGTGCTCAAGTTGCTTTGGGCCAGAAGCTGTGTAGTTTTTTCTCGCCTAGATTTTTCTGTCTAGAGCTATGCTGACAGTTTGCTGTTCTTTGTAGGCAGCTGTATTGCTGGCCTTCTGGTTTTTTTCTCTGTAGGTTTGTACAGATTTCTAGTAAAATATGCATGCTTTATATGTGGTAGGATTTTTTGTTTTGTTTTCATCAGAGGTGTTGTATTTCAGATAGGAAAAGATGGGCAATAAAACCAAATTAAAATGAATGGTCCATAATTGTCTGCAATGTATTGTATTAGCTTTGTGTCTTTAAGTCTAAAAGACATTTAAATTAGACATGAAAAAATGGGAAGAAATGCTTTTGATAAGTGATCTGGAGCTAGTTCTTACTGTTCTGGGTTTTGTTTGAAAAAAATCTTGAAATACTGAAAGAAATGTCTTCTTGCGCCACATGAACAGCGATGTGGATAACTCTAGTGATTGATAGTCTGTTAGTTTTTATTCTGTGTTTATGATTCATGTAAAGAAAGATTAAATTGTCCCTAAAGGAAGTTTATGTTTGGGTGGAAATCCATCTCTCTAGTACCTGGTACTAATCCTTTGGGAGACAGGTTACTGATCTAAATGGTTACCTCAGCTGGTGTGAGAGTTTTCCTGGGAACTGCAGGGACTGTAAAAAGCTCTAACAAGCAAGTGAGTGTCTGTGACATCGCTGTGCCCGTGTGAGCATTTCCCAAAGCTCACTGAGCCACAGCAGTTCTGCCAGAGCAGAACACAGCTGATCTCTAATCACTGTCTGAATGCCTTAGCTTTTTAGGATGTCTCAAAGCTGTTGAATTAGTATAAAGTGGTACAATTTTTCAGCTACTAAGACGTTTACCTCTCATTTTAGGTTCTTCAGGTAGCTTGATAAAATTAACTGCAAATTACTTCCGTTTGACGTCTCGGCCTCAGTGGACTCTATACCAATACCATGTTGGCTATAGTCCTGAGATGGAAGCACGCCGTCTTCGGTCAGCTTTGCTCTTTCAGCATGAAAAGCTCATCGGAAAGACCCATGCATTCGATGGGGCAATATTATTCTTGCCAAAAAAGCTAGCGAATAAGGTCTGATACCAGAATGCTATTTGATTTTTTTATTTTGACTTGCATTTTATCACGCTTCTTGTTTCTTACTGCTCTGGGTGAAGTTAGAGAATCGATGTCCCACAACCAGTGTTTAGTTGGATTGAATATATTGGTATAAGCTGTTACTTGTGTAGAGAAATATGGTAATAAACTTCTGGTTCTGCAGGCTGGAATAATCCTCTGCACAGACATGGACAGTATTTTTCCTGTAGTTTTCTGCTTGTATCTTTCCATAACTTCTGTATTTTAAAATCCAACACAATTAAAATGGTGGATGTATTGGGTGTGTGCGGCAAGGTTTTGGTAGCTGGGGTGTTCTGGGGTGGCTCCTATGGCAGGAGTTCAGAGGCTGCCCTGTGCACTACACAGCCATTTCCAGCTGGCTTCACAGCAGACCCACCACAGACCAACGCTGAGCCCATCTGCAAAGCGGATGGCACCGCTGTGTATTTAAAAAGGGGGAAAAAATGCCGAAGCAGAACAGAAATCTGAGAAGAGAGGAGCGACAAAGGGCAAATGCTATGCACTGATGGCAGCCTCTGCCTCCCCCAGCCCCTTGTGCCACTCATTGCGTCACTGGAGGGACTGAGTGTAACCAGTGTGTAAACAGAGTGGGGCAGAGGAGTCTGGAGTGAGGCTGAGCCTGGAGAAAAGCAGAAGGTGCTTCCACTGTGTTTTGGTATTTGTCTTTTTGCCTCCCAGTACCTGAATCAGTAATTATATTGCCAATTAATATATATCTATTAAGTTTATTTCCTCAAGTTGAGTCTTTTTCCTGTGATAAGAATTGGTAAGTGTTTTCATCTTGAGTTCAGCTGCTTTGGGGATAGCCTCCGTTCTATTGATCTTCACCCAAATGAGCTGAGCATTTTAGGTTGTAGTTTACAGTCCTAGTAGGAAATCAGATTCTTGTTTCAGCCAAGTCTTGACTTACTACTTGGAATCTTAACGTGTAAGTCAAATAATGGAGTAAAGTCCAGGTATAGCCCTGTTTGCCTCTAGTTCTGTTAACTTAGCTTCACTTTCTCAGGTTACTGAAGTGCTTAGTAGGACTCGAAATGGAGAGGACGTGAAGATAACAATCACATTGACTAATGAGTTGCCACCTTCTTCACCTACATGTCTGCAGTTTTACAACATCATCTTTAGAAGGTTTGCTGTCCAAGTTGTCTTTAGAAGTCATTCTAAAAATACCTGGCTTAAGTTTTTCCTTTCCAAAGAAATGACTACAAATGAATATTAGAAATGTAAATTTTTAAGCGATTGTAGTGACTGTTGCTGTGTGGCTGACCACATCTGGCAGCATTTTAACGTGTAGTGTTAGACACGTTTCTGGCACGTTGGTGTGAAATGTTTATACTTTTTACTCTGAGCAAGCGTATTCGCATTGTAGGCAGTTAGTCCTGTCTCTGCCCTCCTCTTGTGTCTGTGGATTTGCCTCTTAAAGCAAACGGTAGTGCAGGACCTTGAAGTGGCAAATTACTTTTTTTGCTGTGGCCTTTCCACTTTGGTACCTGGACTACCTGGGTTATCTGAAATATAGCTTGTTTAGACTGCTACCTTCAGCTGGTTGGTGAAGAGTTGGGTAGTATGCTAACTTATTCTCAACTGATTAATTGTCATTAGTAAGTGTTCATGGCCTTTCTAAATGGAGTTTAATGAAAAGCTCACATTTGTGGCTTTTATCTAGTCCGATGAATAAAACATGAGGATGAGCGGAGGGGAGGGATGGCGCATAGTTTGATAAACTGAATAATAATGGTAAATGATACCCATATTTCAACTTCTAGGCTTTTGAAGATGTTGAATTTGCAACAGATTGGACGTAATTACTACAACCCCAATGACCCAATCAACGTTCCTAATCACAGGTTTGGCAAAAAAGATACTCAAATCTAGGAGGTGTGCAGGGAGAAAGTATGATACTTTGATACTGCTCTGGTGGTTTATCTTTTAATAAAACCATAGATTTAAAAAGAAATTGAATTCCTGGGAAGCATAAGACCTCATCCTCCTACCTGAGTTTCTTGTGTGTGTAAAATCTCATTGCTCATTACCAGCATGTGTTCTGCTATTACATTTTACTCAAGTGTCAGAAACCTTGCTGAAATGTCTGTAAGGCAGAGATCTCAGAATACTTTAATTCTAAAGCTCAAGAGTGTCCAGCTCTCATTTTGAAGTCCGTTTAATCAGCCATGTAAGTTCCTATCTGGCTGTACCCTGCTGGATGGGTAGTTCTGGAACCTGGCTGTCCTGTCTTGTCCCCGTTCCCTGCCAGGATCCCGTATGGTGTGCCTGGTTGATGGAAGAGACTGGACAGTGTTCTACTAGATAAACTATTGGTCTTTTTAAAGTGTCTTGAATATCCATGCTTATTGTAAGACATTTAAGACTAGTAGTGTGAAATGGATTTCTTAGTTTTTAAGGCTTCCTTTCTTTCACTACAGTTATATTGCTACATCATTCAAGTCATCTTTTATCTCGAGTTGGCTAAAGATACCTGCATGCAAAACATTTATCATGGTGTTAATTTTTAGGAGCTTGTTTATATGTGGATAATGGTTTCTTTGTGTCTCGGCTGCTGTCCGGTGTCTGGGAAAATGGAGGGGAAAAGAGAGATCCCTTAAAGCACATTAAGGTTCTGTATGTTCTCTTTTGACAGGTTGATGGTTTGGCCGGGCTTCACAAGCTCCATCCTGCAGTATGAGGAGAGCATTATGTTGTGTGCAGATGTGAGCCATAAGGTTCTTCGCAGTGAAACCGTGTTGGATTTCATATACAGTCTGTATTACCAGGTTGAAGAGAAAAGATTTAAAGATACCTGTGCTAAAGAGCTGATAGGTTTAATTGTTCTTACTAAGTAAGTCTCTTTGGATTTTTGTCATCTTGGAGATCCATTTATTTTTTTGGATATTCCATGTCTTGAAGTATACCGTGAAGCTTCAGAAAGCATGAAAATTACATCATTGTCGAGCTAGCAAACTAATGGAGGTGACAGCACTTACAAAAGCAGGACTACATACTAGATTATTTCTGCTTTCACTTAGTTTTATTACAGTTTAGTTTTTAGTGGAATTGGTAGTCTGGTACAATGGAAAATTTCAATTTTCTGCTGCTGATAAGAGCAAAACTTTCAACTTGCCTGAGTATTGCTATTAACTTTTTGTCCCGCAGCTCTATTTCTTTTCTATTTGAGTTACAATGTTAAAAACTGATTAAATTGTTTGTTTAGGTACAATAACAGAACATACAGAGTTGATGACATCGACTGGGATGCGAATCCACGCTGTACCTTTAGAAAAGCAGATGGTTCTGAGATCAGCTATGTAGACTACTACAAAAAGGTCTGGAAGTTTTAACTGTCAGTGTGTGTGTTATGCTTTAACGTTTAGTTATGATACCTAGATCTGTAATTAGTAATTTTCTGTAATAAGATTTTCCTTTTAATGGATGCTACGTAATCGGAGAGCAGCAGGTAACCTACGCAGCATGATTGGGCTTGAGTAGTCCATCCCAGTGAGTAGTTGGTCAGGGAAGAGATGCCAGGAGGCCTGCATGGATGAACAGGGAGCTCCTGGGAAAACTCAGAAAGGAAGCATAAGGAAGGGTGGATAGATAGTCTGGGAGGAATACAGAGACAGATCCCCTGCTGCCAGTTTACTGGAGGCAGAATGTATGGACAGACATCTCAAGAGAAATTACTCTTTGATTCTTCGGGTTCTTTGAAACAAGGTGTGTGTCTCTGTCATAGCTTAACCTTCTTTGCCATTGAGGCCTGCCGCTGTAACGTCAGTTTCAACTGTAAAACAGGATGGGACTTAGTAAACTAGAAGCAAAATTTATATTCTCCATTCTGCTGAGGATGGGGTTTGTAAATGATACATTTCCTCTGCCTTCTTGCCTTTCCTGTGGTCTCACTTCTTTGGTTTTAAATGCGATCCTTTGGATGGTTAAAAAAAGTTAAACTGAAGTCTGTTTGTTGACTCTCAGCTTGTTGCCTTCTTGTGTGTTTTTGTTTGGTTTGGTTTGGTTTTGTTTTGTTTTTTCCAAAGTACAATAGTGACTGCTAGACAGACCAGCTCTTGCTGGATGCGAGGAAAGGTTGCAGGAGGGTTCAATTTCAGAAACTTCACTTGAAATCTCATTTGATTCTTGTGATGTCTTAAATTAAATTGCTCTACTGGGCAGGAACCTTGTCCACTACTGCACTGGAATGAGCATCGTAATCTTGAGTTAGATACTCCGGGTGGTACTGCCTTAGGCAGGGCAGAAGTGTTGTCTCTGGTGGCTCTCCCAGGTCGGTAATTTGATGGCACCAGCAGAGAGAATAGTGCTTCCCTGCCTGGCCTTTTCTGACAAAAGCACTTCCTCTCAAGTTAGATGTGCTGATTGGGAAAAGTTGCTGGTTGGTTTTGTTTTAGGAAAAATACTCATTTTCAAAAGTTAGCATTATTAATAAGGGAACCGAGTATTGTGAATAACGTATAGTATTCGTTTCTAAAACAGCAATATAATCAAGAAATTACTGACTTGAACCAGCCTGTCTTGATCAGCCAGCCTAGGAGGAGGAGCGGGAGCATCTTACAGGGGCCTGTGGCTCTAATTCCAGAGCTGTGCTTCCTAACAGGTATCGTAGTGGTTTTTCATACCTCTCAAACCACAGTGCCCACTGAAACTGGCATCTTGACAGCAGTCCCTGGACAAGTGAAGCAGAAATGTTTTGTTTGTGTAAATGTGATTTTAGAAACAGGTTTTGTAACTAAAGATTCGATATTTAATGGAGGCTGAAAGCCTGGGTGCGTAGTCTTTACATACAGTGTTCAACCTTGGCCAACTGATAACTTGTAGTGTTTTGGTGGTAGAACTTCAGTTAAAAAAGAGAAATTTACCATGAATTGATCATTTTCTAAGACATGTATGTATTTTTCTCAATCTGCGTGATTTACAAGTTTACTTTTCTTAGTCTTTTGTCTAACTTCTACTCAGAAAAAGATTTCTCTGTTAACAGGATTAACTGAGAAGATGCGTAATGATTTTAATATGATGAAAGACTTGGCTGTTCATACACGGCTGCCACCTGAGCAAAGGCAGCGCGAAATTGGAAGACTTATTGACTACATCCAAAAGTATGCTGCTTTACTATCTTCTATACTTCTTTGCCATGAAAAACTTGTATAATAAACTTCTCTCTTGCCACAAAACTTTAGAAATCTTACTGGCTTTAAAAAAAAAAGTGTCAGGAGGAACAAACATCTTCATCTTTTAATGTAAGTCTTGTTTTTGAACAGAGATGACAACGTTCAGAAGGAACTCCGGGACTGGGGTTTAAGATTTGATTCTAAGTTATTATCCTTTTCGGGAAGAGTTGTTCAAGGAGAAAAGATCCTTCAATCAGGAAATGTGGTAAATAAGACAACTTCTAAAATCATCTCCCAGTGATAAAGCAAGTTCTTAAGGAAGGCTATATGACTTGGTTTATAAATGAAGGATCATGAGTGAAAATGTCACACACAGGAGACTCGCAGACTTCTTAAGTTGTTTACAAGTTCTGTTTAGAAACCCTGGCTTGCGTTACAATAGTGTCTTCTTGCAGAACAGTCCTTCTGTCTAAAGCAAGCCATTTCAGATGCACAAACTAGGAGACGAGAGACATTTCTAGCTAGCTTCCATGTATTAAAATACCAAGGCTTTAATTATTTCAGTTTAGGAAAGGTGGGGTCACCCTTCAGCACGGAAAATGTAGATATCAATAAGTCATTGCCGTAAAACATTATATATTTGCTCTGTAGCAGAGATCTTTTGTTTTGAATGGATGCTGGATGGAAAAGGGCATTTTACAGTATCCTGGTCTGTATATCTGTGTATTTAGTAAAGCTTTCTTTATTCTTGTTAGGGAAAAGATCTGGTATCTTCTTTGTAATAATACTTTTCTTTTTCTCAAGCGGTTACCTTACTAAAAAGAAAAATGGGAGAAAGATAATCAATACATCAACAGCTCTATCTTTAGCATAAAATCTGTGCAGAAAATATTGACTTATGCAAAGATACTTAGGATTTTTAGCCCAGATAATTATGAATGGAACATTTGAAGTGTTGGATGTCTGGAAAGGGCCGGATAATGCTCATTTGACATCAGGGACAATAGCAGTAAAAGCACAGATAGAAATCAAGGCAGTTGCTGTAGGCAGAAGTGTTACATTCTGTCCTTGAAGTGTATCAGGAAGTAGCTGTGCTATAGCTTGTTTGGTAGGGTGCTGATTTTCTTTCTCCGTGTCTCTTATTTACAGTTTGATTACAATCCTCAGTTTGCTGATTGGTCAAAGGAAATGAGGGGAGTTCCCTTAATCTGTTCAAAGCCTCTGGACAACTGGTTGTTAATATACACGCGGCGCAACTATGATAGTGCTAATACATTGCTTCAGAATCTGTTTAAAGTCACACCATCTATTGGGATCAGAATGAACAAGGCAACCATGTAAGTGTGGTTAGAGGCTGATGGAAGCGTCACTGTGTCGTCGCTACCATGTATCTTGTGCTGTGTGTGTGTGTTGTGCTTGGGCTGTGGAATGAGCGGGTAGTACGGTGTGTCCCACTGCTGACTGAGGAGAGGATCCCAGTAAAACCAAAGCTGCTTTCAGTGTGCAAACTCTTCAGTTTTGTCTAGCGACTGACTTTCTTACTCATGCTCTTATTTGTGAGAGCTTTCACGGGGGGGTTAAAGCATGCCAGAACTACAGTGTTGTGCAGTCATTGAGCAAAACCTCAACTGGAGCTGTATTTACAAAAAGGAATACATGTTTTCTTGCTTCTGATTTGTTCTCATTGCAAATACCTTCCTTTGAGTGCCTGTGCTTGCTGTTAACTTTGAATTTCATTCCTCTTGGAAGCCTAAGTTGGGTATGATTCCTCTTACTCTTCAGAATGTGTGAATATTGTACATTTACTTATAGCTGTACATGTGACACTTCATACAGTACTGATGTGTAATGAGCATTTATGGTTTTGCTGACATTTCAATAGCTGTTAAGGTTTTGGTTTTTTTTTTTCTGTAAGCATTTTTTTCTCTTCCTTTTCAGGATTGAAGTAGATGATAGAACAGAAGCTTATTTAAGGGCTTTACAGCAAAATATTACCCCTGAAACAAACATAGTATGTATATGATTACACAATTTCAAATTACCCTAATTCAAATCACACAATTTCATAATCTCCCTAATTGGTGTTTTAAGACTAGTGGGATTCATTCTCAGAAATAAACCTCTTGGATCCTGAATATCTACTATGTGTCTACTCATACTCCTGTTCAAACCCCAGGCTAACTGGGTAATCCTCCTGGGAAAGAGCCTTTGTACTTGGCTCTGCAGTGTAGACACTGAAACTTTCCAGGTGTTTCTTTCACTGTGAGCACTTGAATATTTCTCTTGAGTGTAAGAAACTTCCTAAAGAGCTACAACTGTTGTGTCAATCTGAGACTGCGGTTTCTTAAAAACTTCTTTTTTCCTTTAAAGGTAGTTTGTGTTTTGTCTAGCTCCCAAAAGGATAAATACGATGCTATTAAGAAATACTTATGTACGGATTGTCCCATTCCCAGTCAGTGCGTGATGGCTCGCACTTTAAGCAAGCCTCAGACTGCTGTGGCTGTAGCAACAAAAATTGCCTTACAAATGAACTGCAAAATGGGTGGAGAACTTTGGACTGTTGAGATTCCAGTAAGTAATTTATGTTTTTTTAAAATGGTAATCATTTTCTTTGTTGAGCCTTATTTCAAAAGAAGCCTTTTTCTCCAAAAAAAAAAATAAATAGAGTATTCTCTGTGTAGCTTTCATGTGTCTGTGGGAAAAGGCATGAAGTTAAATATGACCTAGAGACGTTTAATTAAGAATTCAGTGCTCATGGATTACTTAAGTGTCCTGAAACATACAGCTTGGGTCATGACCTTGTTACGCAGCAGGATGAGGTAGTAGGTGCTTTGGCACGTCTCCATGTACTGATCCGTGTTCTCTGTTGATTCCTTTTAAGCTGAAACAGGTAATGATCGTGGGAATTGATTGCTACCACGACACTTTATCTGGAAAGCAGTCAATTGCAGGATTTGTTGCTAGTCTGAATCAAACAATGACACGGTAAGATTTGAATGCCAAAAAAAAAAAATCTTTCTCTCACCCTTAACTGAAAAGTAGCTTGAATGTGGTGGGCCAGCAGGAAGGTGCCCAACTGATTTACTGTACATTGTTAATAACAACTATATATTACAGATTCTTTTTTCCACTGCATCCCTTAAGGAATAGCCGTGTCCTTCCACAGTGGAGCTTAGGAGAGGGGCAAGGGTTGGGAGGGATAGAGGGCATCAGGGTGACAGGTTCTTCTGCCCTTTGAGCTGATTTGTGTGTTAAGTTTCTTTTGACTGAGCGGAGTTGCACGTGGTGCTAAGGCACTTGTCTACCACCCGGCTTTGCGAGGGACACGCTCACGTAGCACAGTAACTCTTGCTTGGCTGCCTTGACCCGCAGGAGCCATAAAGACTAAGTGGTCGTAGCCATTTGAAAAATAACTTCATTGAGGAGAGCCTGGGAAACGCTTTGAAGGTCAGCTTTTATTTTGTTCTTCGCAGGTGGTTCTCCCGCTGTGTTGTTCAAGGTCGTGGGCAAGAACTTGTGGATGGGCTCAAAGCCTGCTTGCAAAGTAAGGGAAGGCGTTCTGCTCTTGTTGAGCCCGGTCTAAGGAATGACAGTTTAGCTTCCTCAAAACACACCTCCTCAGCAGCCCTCAGGGGAGGCGTTAGCAACTTGCACCATGATAAAAACAGATTAAAAATACACTTGTAAATAGTGCTGAAAATTTAATAGCGTTTTGTGTACATTCTGTCATCGATTCCTATATTTCTTAACAATAATTAAATACTACTTATCAGTGCGCTTCAAAGAATGCTTTAAAGGAGAATGACGGCTCCTTGCTGTGAGAGAGGCCAGTGGAGCAGATAATCTCCTTAGGTTCTGTGGGTACACAGGTAAACTGGAATTCTTTTTGCGGGTAACATTTGCGTATCATGGTGTGTACCTGTTTCAGGTTACTGGAAGACTGAAAACTTGGCTGCTCTTTTTCCAGTAAAAAAAAAAATTTTTTCTTTTTTTTGAATAAACATCATCATAACTAACAGCTTTTACTATTTCCACTGTTTTTCAGCTGCTCTAAGAGAGTGGTTCAAGTGGAACACGTACTTGCCCTCTCGTGTTATTGTGTATCGTGATGGTGTAGGAGATGGACAGCTGAGTACTTTGGTTAATTATGAAGTGCCTCAATTTCTGGATTGCCTGAAGAGTGTTGGGAAAGACTACAAGTAAGTCTGTTTTCACCAACTCCCTTTTTATACTGCAAGAGAGACACACACTGGGATACAAAAAGTGGTTACAGATGAAGATTGCGTCATCTTTTCTTCCTTAATTATTGTTCCTTGAGCTCTGATGATTGTTTATGTGATTTGATACCTAACTTTTATATTATAAATTTTTAGTTTTCTACCACATGAGTATTCAAGACACGCTCGTACACACGTACTCCTTAGGCATTCTTGATGCAAATGGTAATTAATACTTTTTTCCAGCTGGTTGTTCGTAGCCTGGTTACTGTCACGTGTCTGGTAGGTCCAGATTTTTCTTTCCACTTCGGAAAGGTCTGTCTGTTGTCCAGTCATGTTGTGCAGTTTTCAACATTCTGCTTTAAAACTTATCAACTGCAGTGAGTTGGTTTCTTTATCTGCTCTGAAAAATGACAATATTTTCTGATGCCACAGGCAAGCAGAGCACCAGATAAGTTACAGCCAGTAGGAACTGGAGTGCTTCCTTTGTCTGTTCACCTTCTGTTAATGGCTTCCTCTTCACCAAAAATACTGTTAAAACAGTGATTTCTGTATGAAAAGATGAGACAGGAAGGTGGTAGCAATCAGTTCGGTTTTCTAGATGATCCTTTTTTGGTCTGTTTTGCGTCTCCTTATGAAGTTAAATATAAGATGGATTGATGAGAAATAGTATCAAAGTTGCACCTTAAACCAGAAATGTAAAGTTAAGAACATCGTCCTGTTTAATCTAAATCAACTCTTTACTGAAGACTTGCATGCGAAATTAATGCCCTGGAGAAGTCTAAAATTGCTTTTAAATTGAAGCTCTAGAGAATCTGCTCCTGTACTACTCTCAGTACAGTTTTTCAGGATAGTTTGGGGGTTTTTTTTTTTCTTTTATTTGTTTTAGTCCAAGACTTACTGTGATAGTTGTGAAGAAGCGAGTGAACACCAGGTTCTTTGCACAGTGGGGCTCAGCGCTTCGCAACCCACCCCCTGGTACTGTCGTTGATGTGGAGGTCACCAGACCAGAATGGTAAGTCGGGAAAGAAGTAACACTTCTGTTTGCTGGCAACTGATAGCAAAGGAAGTATGTCTGATATTAAAGTGATGGTGAGAGCGTGGGAATACTTCCCGTGCTTGTGGCCTTTTGAGAAGAAACCATTGTGACTGTCGGGTTTGACTTTCAGAGTTAGTACTGACGGGGGGCTTGTTGAGAGGATTGCCCAGCTGTCCTTACCTGGAATGAAATTCTGTCTGACTGTAGCTCTGCCATTGTGCCTAGATTTTGTGACTTCAAGGGTGCGTTTTATGAGCGAGTGCTGGAAGCGTTCCTTGGTTGGGACGCTGCTAGAAGACTCAGGGCTGTACAATCGTGCGTGTACGTAAAACATGCACACAGATCTCACTGATGTCATGCGCCTGTGGTTAGCACTGAATGTTGCTGCAAGTCACGCTCCGCCACGCTCGGGTCAGGTGGTGGGAGACGCGGAGCTTGTTCCGGACGCGAGGAAAGGTTTGACTTTGGTCAGAGGACGTGTGGGGAGCAGTGCGGTCGCTGGTGGCAGCGCGCGGTTCCCATGGGTAGCTTTGTCTTTTTGCAGGTGTTGTCACAGGGGACAAACGTTCAAACACGGTTCAAGCTGCTAGAGTAAATGAGGAGCAGAAGTGAAGTACCTGCATAGGGTGGTTGTCAGGAGGAAAACTGAACGGCTAAAATCTTTATGATCTTAGGACCTGTTCCATGTAATAAGATAATTTTACATTGTTCTGGATCTCCTGGCCTTTCAGAAATAGAGGAAGCTGCTTATTTTGTGGCCAAAGCAGAGGCATACTCCTGGGGTCTATTCAATATGCATGAGGGAATTTGCATTTTTCTAAGAGGATCAGCCTTTTCTGTGTCAGACTTCCGGAGTTTTGTTTTCTTTTACAGGTATGATTTCTTTATTGTGAGTCAGGCTGTGAGAAACGGTTGTGTTTCACCCACTCACTATAATGTAATTTATGACACTAGCAAACTGAAACCAGATCATATACAACGTTTAACCTACAAACTCTGCCACATGTACTATAACTGGTCGGTAAGTATGTCCTCTGGGACATGATAGTTTTCTTCTAAGATTGTGCATCTCTGTGCAGTAACGACCCCCAGGAAGGTAGAAAAAGGTATGCTTAAAACTCCATGCAGATGCAGACAGCCTGTCAGCATGCCTCTTGACCTGGAGCGGTGGTTGGAGAAGTAGACGTGTCAGAATTATGTGACCTCTCTGAAGTCTGGAGGTTAAAGTCATATTTATTCTCACTAGACAATACTTGTCGTGAGTGTTCTTCCCAAATTCTGTGTCAAAAGCAAAACTGAAATGTTTCTTACGTGTGGAAGTACTGCTTTATGTGAAGATGGAACCATGTTCCTCCATTTCCCTCAAGGCTGCTTCTGTTGCATACCAGCACACAGCACAGAAGGTGTGCTTCTGATGTGTCAGGTCGGTAACTGTAAATCTTTCCCATGATTTAAACATGTCCCACCTTCTGTGACACCCAGCAGCAAATGTAAACCTGCACAAGAGGCTCTTTGGGAGCGAGGAGGAGAATGGAGTTGTGAAGTGTTTTGCATCTGTTCTATACAGCACTTTTTTAGCGTGCTCAGTGTCTGTAATGTTGTTTTTGCAAATCAGCATAAACTACGGGGAATATAAACTTTACATATGTGCAGACTTTTGAATTCCAGGACCCTGTTACAGTGCATGTGTGCTTATTTAAATGACTTGAAAACAGTTCCCTTTTTTTTTTTTCTCTTCTGCAGGGTGTTATCAGAGTACCTGCTCCTTGCCAATATGCTCATAAACTGGCTTTCCTCGTCGGTCAGAGTATTCACAGAGAACCAAACCTGTTGCTTTCAGACAGACTTTACTATCTTTGAAGTTGAGTTTCCAGCTTAAAAAAAGCCCGTATAGTTCATTTCTAGGGAATGCAGAATTGTTTGGGTTGTGGTGGTTTGTGTTCGTTTTTGTACAAGATGTGAGCATGTGCAGTTGTGGAAATGCATTTTCATTGGAGCAGCAAAAAAAGCTTGAGATAGCAGATCTGCATTTGGAGTAGGTCCCTACTTGCTATAAAAACGATACAGTTTTTTTTCACGCTGAAGTGTTTTGGGGATTCTTCACTTTTGGGGAAGTCTTACACAGAATTCCTTTTAGCATACAAGTTACATAGTTACACAGACCAAACGCAAAGGTCTCCAGCTAGCACATTTCAATTTTCAAAATGCAATTGTTGCTTCCTTGTTTTTCTTGGCTGTTAAAATGAGGGCCACGTTTTGCCTCCTCAACTATTTCCTGTGTTAAAAGGAGGCTGTCAGATGTTCGTGGTTATCAAGGCTTTAAGATTGCAGAGCGCAGCAAAACCTGTGGAAGGGGTTGTAGTGCTTGTCCCTGTAAGTGGTGTGCAGGACCCTGTCTGGGGCTCACTCGTGTCTCCCTAGGAGCAGGGGGAAGTGAAGTGGAAGTTTTTCAAATGGCATAGCCGAGGAGGAAGGTCTGTGTACACCAGAGCTGCAGGAATGACTGGCAGAGACACAATTATTTCTGTATCTTATCACAGCTCTAGGAACACCTTCATTGTCTAGGGCTGCAGCATTCTCCCCACAACGAGGGATGGCTTTGCCCAAGCTTGAGTCTGTGCGACTTAGCATGGACTAGCCTGTGAAGGCTTTCGCTTAGGCCTGCAACTTCATATTTACTACATAGTGTGAGCAAAGTGTTGTTCTAGACAGCTGCAAGTTCTTAACTGGAATGAACAGACTTTTGTTGGCATTGTTTAGCTGCATGCTTGTTAAATCAGAAAACCTTCCATCAGAGAATATCAGTGCACTGATGTTCAAAAAAGTGGATAGTTTTACAGTTCACGGTTTGGGTTTGGGTTGTGCAGTTCCAAGTAACGGCAAGTGCTTGGGCCTCAGTTTGTCTTGTAAGATTTTTCAATGATAACTTTTCAGCAGGAGTAGCTCAATTGGTAAAGCAAACAGCGGTTGTGCTGGTGGAAGTGAGGTCAGAGTTTGGCATTACCAGGCACAAACTAGTGCACGTGAAAGAATTTGGGTTAGTGCTGTGGTGGTTTGTTTTTTTTTCACTAACTTGTTACGAATCTTGTTCCTTTTCTCTGTGAGATTTAAATAAAGTTGTTGCTGTTGCTGGTTCAGTTGTTTTTTGTATTTGCATACGTACTGAAAGCTTGGGCTTTGGGCCTACACTAGGTGACAGATGCTAGAGTAACTTCTGTTCTTCACCTCGGGAAAGCGCCTGGAGTCTGGCATTCAGGTGGGCCTTTACTCTACAGTAAACCTCAGCAGCCATCCGCAGCTCTGAAAAACAAGGGAGCTCTGAAACTTGTGTTCAGTTCAGGCTTTGTTCTTTCCTAGGCTGAGAGAACTGTACCAACCCCTTGCTTCCACATGAACTGTGTAACGGAGAGAGGCGTGGGGGGTGTTGGCAGGTATTCTGCTCTTCCTGATGTCACACAGCGGGAGCTTGCCCTGTCTGTACCCTGATCGTGGCCAGTCCTGCTGCTCTGGTTTCTATCATCTGAGGTCAGGAGAGCGGGAGCTAGCGCAGCTGCTGCTTTGGCCAGCTACGGAAGGGTGGGAAGTGGTTACTGCAGGCTCGTCCTTCTCCACGTGGGTGCAGCAGTGGATCGTGGAGCTGGCACGGGTACTGCATGCCAAGTAGTGGCTCCCTGGGCATGTGTCTTACCCGTGGTGTCGGATCCTTTAGAGGGGAGGGAAGGCTGACGCCATAACGCCGGCTGATACAGGAGATTCATGAAACATACTGCACTCTACAAAATATCAAATGATTTATTTATATAAAATATAATACACAACAGTTGTACACATGCACACACCCACACAGTACTTTACCACAAATTTAGGCCAGTTATTTTCTTTAATTAAATGTTATAGTCTAGCACACAGTATCTTACAGTAATTTACATTATTATCTGAAGACACAATGGGGAAGCTTCGAGCATTCGTTTATAAACCTTCCATAAATTACAAAAAGAAAGGCAGTCTGAAAAGTATGTATAAACAGTAAAAACAATTTACAAATGGACAGGAATTATAAAATAGTAACAGCCAATGACTGCCATCAATGTGTAAGATTGTTTTCATGAGATGCCAATATTGCAATTAGTAATTGATTATCACCTCTTGCAGCCTTCTTACTGGCTGTGGCTTGTGTGTGTAACACAGTTTTTTACTTTAGACATGCACTTTATCTTGAATCTGACATCAGCAATACGCAAATGCCTCTTAACTTAGGACTGTACTTCCACAGGAAAAAAAGTTGGGGAGTAAAAGGTTTTTTTGTTGTGGAGATTTTGGTTTGTTTGTTGTTGTTTTTCCCTGGTAATTTAGAACAGCGAACCAGGAACTCCAGAACTGGACAGTGTGTCGTTGAAACTGGGTGAGTCTGAATAACTTACGTTGTGTCTGATAGTGAAAATGTTGACAAAAAAATTAATACAAGGGTTTTGGTTTAGGAAAAAAAAAAAGAAGCAAAACCCAAAAAGAAAGCATTTTGCACAGCGCTTTCAAACTCCCAGGAGTTACATCAGACATTGGATGGAGGCAGTAACATAGAACTGGATCATAAATTACCGTGTTGTAGGGAAGATGGAGACAGTTGAATACACAGTACATACAAAGTATACGCTGTATATTTATTAGACAGTACAAATCATTGTGCATTAATAAGGCAAAACATCAAGGCTGATTAAACTAGGAGTTTCAAGACCATTTGTGTTGATGATAAAGGTTAGATACAGTGGGGTGATCTCTGAACCAGGAATCAATGAATAGAGTTTTCTTCCCCCCACTCATGGTTAAAGGAGAATAAAGGCTGAGATTTATCCAATGGAGTTGCAGGTGTTGAGTTGACTTCAAATAAAACCATGTTCTTCTGGTCTTAATCCCACAAAAATTTATGGGTTTGGGTTTTTGTTGGGTTTTTTTTTTAAAGAAAAATATTTGCAACAACAAATCCACTTTCTTTTTTCCTTGCTGTTCTGATTATGCAATTCGCATGATTCTATTGATGCCAGTGAAAAATGCAAAAGTTTGGTAAAGTTGTACTGCATAGTCATGAAAGCCCTAGTTTTGACGTTAAAAAAAAAAAAAAATACACAGACTGGAAGCTTTACAAGTTGTCCAGGAGTACATGAATCATTTCACTGCACCAAGCTTTTTCAGCAGTTTCTTGCCTTTGGAAAGCAGCCCCTTTTTCTTTTTCGAGGACATATCCCTGCCTCTCCCGGGACTACCAGAACCCATAGGTGACGTAGGTGACCCAGAATGGAGATGAACTGTGGGGGATGGTGCTCTCCGGGATGTACCTGTATTCTCAGGAGGAACCTATTAGGTACATTGTTATAATTTATTGAATGTTTGAAAGCTTAAAAGCTATTAGCATCAAGAAAGTTGGTAACATCACTTGTCCCATTACCCACTTAACCAAAAGGGCTGGTTCCTTCTTTGTGGCTTAAAATCCCAGATGGGCTTATGGAAAAGACGTGAATTTTGAGCAAAAGCACAGACAATAGAGAACACTCCAATAGAGCCCTGGTTTTGGTTGTACTTCTTTAAAGGAAGTGTCAGATACACTTCGTTTTGCCATAGTTTTGGCCACAAAAGCCACAAAACTGGTTTTGGTTTTTCATTTCAGTACTCAGATAGTACCAAAATGAAGAAGGATAATTTCAGCTCTAGATTTAAGAAAATGTATTAGTTATTACAGTTTAGTAACGTATAGAAGCCAAACTGTTTTCAGAAGAAAACACTGAAAATGCTAATTGATCACTTATTTTTTAATGTCCTTTAAATGTCTTTTTTTAAAAAAATTGGCTAGCAAACTTTATGTACATATTTGAGAAGATGGCACACTGGCTTAAAAAAAAGAAAAAAAGAAAAAAGAAAAAAAGCTAAAATGAACCTTAATTACAATCAAAGAAAGCTTAAAGACCCCGACTGCTTGATGCGTGTGCTGCAGCTATGAGGTCGCTGAACGACGGCGAATACTTGTACGACAGTCAGATGACAGCATTCCTACAGATTTTAAACAGCTTTTTTTTTTTTTTTTTTTTAACCATCAAAAGCACTTGAATGAAAATGCTAAAACTACTTCTATCAGCCTGCCCTAACTACAGTGTCGGGCTGGCAAAATGCAGTAACTATCAATTAAGAGATTTCATAGAGAATCCATGCCTTAGGGACCCCTGTTAGCTCGTAGGGCGAGTTAAAACATCAGCAGTTTACTGGCTGTGCAACAGTGAGTTAAGCAAAGGGGCTTCAAGCCTACTTTGATTTTAAATCAAGGTCTAATTCTAATGAAAAAAAAAAACAAAACCAAACCAAAACAACTTGATAAAGCACCCCAACGTACACCTGAAGATACCATATGTTTAGTCTAATGCATTCATTGTGAGCTGCATGTTTCGTATCGAGACGTTATTGCATTGGTAAACCAAACCGCTGCTGAGAGTTCCAATGTGCACGTTCCGGGAAAAGCCGAGCAAATCGTTACCATCGGGAGGGAGGTTTTCAGAATTGTTGAATAGTTGGTCTTGGGCAAACTGGGGTATAATCGATTATGGAAAACACATTTTAAGGCAGACAATTTGTAGCTTTACTGGAGCGTAATGAGTTTCAAAACCAACTATACCCTTGTAAACTACCGCCCATGTCCTCTTCATCCCGTTTGTATGTGCTTTAAGGGTTGGGGCTGTGCTTTTCTCATGGTAGCGGAGCTTGGAATTCTTACATCCCATGTTGGCTAACAATGCAATATGCAGCTTTCCTTTGTAGGGTGGTTAGACATCAACCTCTCCTCTCTATGTAAACATAAACACTTAGCTCATGAAGAAATATGCTCCAAACATTGGCCGTCATAACGTGACGTCTGATTGACTTCCTTCTAAGGATTCCTTTTTAAAGGATTTGTCTCCTAAAAAACCTAAATTGACTAGATGCAGTAAAAGCATGAGCCTGTTCTGTGGCCAAGGGTTTTGGAGACATATTTCTTTCTTTTTTTTTTTTTTTTTTTTTTCTTTCCCCCACAATTACGTTTCAAGACTTGCATTAGAGAGCCAGGTAGCTTTAATTGAAATCTCTATTGGTATCTTCAGTTGCTCACTTACGTGAAGGCTACATTGCCTTATTAAGGTGTGAAATGAACACTCTTCTTCTGTTTCCAAGCAGATGAGCAAAGAAATAAAAATATATATAAAATATATAATATAGAAAAGTATTGCAGTGATGAAACAAAACAAAAAAAATGAGATACTCTAAAGAGGGTTAGTCTTTCATGAAGAGAAGTCTCTGGGCAGTTAACTAATGCCAGTTGGAGCAGGAATTCGTAAGAGACCTCTGCCGGGCAGCTGCGTTTACAGGTTGTATTTAAAGGGGTGCTCAGACCGGGCTTTCAGCCACAAGAGCTTTTGTTTTCATCGAGATACTGCACGTAGCGAGAGTTGTTTAGGAGCGTTACGAAATAACTGCTTCCACCAGGGAAAAGCTGCTTAAACTCCAATTGTGATAGAAGGTGCTGCAACGCCAGCAGCCAAACGGTAAATGTGGTTCCTTCATTTACAGCTGGAGCGAGCTAGCGCAAGGCTCGGCCACGCCTTTGTTCTTTACGTTTTATATAGGTGGAAGTTAATTTTAAATGGGCGAATGGATTAAAAATGTTAAAAGTAATGTCTAAATTATACATGAGATGGAATGGAAGGGAAAATAACTTAAGTTTTGCTTATTCGGTTGCTTACCCTTTTTGCTTTTGTACGCATCGGTGTATCGTGAACGTATCGCGAGGGCGCGTCAGAGAGATAGACTTCAACATCATCAGGCACTTCTTCGAGGAAGTTGGAAGGAACCAGTCCCTTTTGTCCGTTAAGTTCACCCTGCAACATGAAAATTTCAGTTAATGTTATAACTAAAGCAAATGCAGGTTCCCAGGACAGCCAGGAAGGAGTTGTGACTATTTCAGAGCTAGTGCTGAAGAGGAGCTAGATAGCCATCTAAGGTCACTTGGGACCTTAAGAGCTTGCACACTGCTGGAGATCACAAGAGCCAGTGTGGGTAATGGAGAGCATATGAACTTCTGTGTTCTTCATCTACACATGGTGGAGAAGCAGGAACTGAGGTCCCACACAGTTTCTAGACTTGGGGCCTTGGGCCTGCAGTGGCAGAGC
This sequence comes from Eurystomus gularis, assembly GCA_013400335.1. Classification (NCBI taxonomy): domain Eukaryota; kingdom Metazoa; phylum Chordata; class Aves; order Coraciiformes; family Coraciidae; genus Eurystomus; species Eurystomus gularis. Next base: position 159,668 of record VZZY01007612.1, read on the forward strand.
CCTGGGTGGCACTGGGACCTCTGCTGAGGTGATCCAGTTATTGCTTTGGGACTCAACTCCTGAAATGTACCTGACGAGACAGGTGGGCCTGTTTGCTCTGGCCACAGCACCCTGGGAACAGAGAAGGCAAGTTCAAGATGCAGGTTGGCAGCTACTGTCAACTTGAGACAGTTCCCTGGGCAAGCAACACAGGAGCATTGTCTCCCATGATTAAACTCGTCTTAAAGGAATGAGAAAATACTATCCTCGGTTAACCAGGGCTTAAAAGACTACTGAACTATTTGATTTAATGTAATCAAGTAACCCTTTGTCATAGGGCGGGGCTGGGGCGAGGCCTTTACCCCCATCAAAGGCCTTACCCATTAGGTGTCACTCACATGTTCATGTGTGATCAAAATACCCATTTTCCAGCAAACTAAATGGAGTAAATACTGCTTATAAAATGCCAGAGGCAGCTCTGAGCTGTGTGACCAACACTCCCCATGGAGGGGGAAGAGTGACCTTCCTCCGTGTGGTCTCCTCCAGCTGAGGGGGCTTCTCTGGTCCTGCCGCAGTCCTTGCAGCAGCGGGGGCAGTGAGGTCGCACCTGGTGGTGACCTTGGGCTCCAGCGTTCAGAGCGGGAGCGGTGCCGCTGGCCCCGGTGAGCGCCCGCAGGCACGCCGCGCAGTTTGCCGTTTGTCAGCTTAGGATCCCAGCTCTTCTCACAATGCAACGAGCTGGAACTGTGCCTGAAACCCCACCCCGTGCTGGCGAAGGTTGCTCTGACAGGCTGTGGTGGTTTGAAGTGACCAAAGAGAAGCCAACTCACGTAGTAAAATCCATCTTCATCGATTTCACCAAAGACGGTAATGATGTCGCCCGTGCAGAATGTCAGCTCGGCCTGCAGCGACAGGAACACGGGACAGCGCGTGGTTTGGTAGGCAAATGTTAACATTTTCTTTATTAATAGAAAATCCCATAATACTTTTCCCTCACTTTACGTTGAGACACGTTTGGTGAAAATGACTTGAACTTTGAAAGCAAAACTTTTTTTTTTTCTAGATTTCAGTATTTCTATTTTTAGCTTGCTAAACCTGGCACCTCTCCCGCTAGTTCTGAACAGCTCTGGGATTCCGTGACAAGGGAGCCCAGTGCAGTCAGACCTTGGAGACACTCAGAACTCGTCTGCAGGAAGCAGATGAGAGGAGGGAACAGGGCGGGTGGGACACGGTTCAGGTCCACGCTCGGTGCTGAGCTGAGCGCTGGGACCAGTGGGTGCAGGAACAGCCGAGACGGCTCTTCCTGAAACACAAACTTCCTGAACTAGAGTTGTGCAGTTCTACGGGATTCTGCTCAATAACGGCTTCATAGCCGGTGTCTCCAGTCTCCGAGCTGCTAACAGTATACTGGGCTCTTTTTGACCACCTGTGGTTTAAATGTAATTAAATTTGGTTTTTTAACTTATTTTTAATTTTCTGTGGCTGTGGATAGAGAGAGAACAAATGAAGTGTTTGCAGCATAGCAGTAGAATTTATCTGATTTGGTGCCCAAACTACTTTGAAACACCGTAATTTCCAACCAAATTTAAGTGAGAAATGTAAGACAGCTCTGGCTGAGTTTTAAAGCACCAAGTCCCACATATTTCAAAATTCACTTTCTTCTTTAAAAGTTCCAAATCATTCTACAATTCACCAATCAAAAAAAAAACATTTCAAAGGGTAACGGAGGGAGCTCTAAGGTACACAGTATTTTTTTAGAGCTTTGAGCTTATCCTGAGTTATCTTACCACAGCGCACGTATAAATGAAAACTGCATCAAATCTTGAGAGACTTACCAAAGGAACAGCAAAGACAGTGTGGAAAGTGATTCTGTTATTGCTGATAACAAGGATGGGAGACTGCGTGTCGGTAAATGGGAGATAAACCCATAACGAAGATCTAGCTAATGGTCAACTGGTGTTTAAAATAGCCTGACATTGTTATGTAGATACCTATTAAGAAAATTACAGACAAGACGTACGCTCACAAAAGCTGAGATGCATCAGTTTAGAAAAATACAATATATTATTGTATAATACTGTATACAATATAATATTGTATAATTATATTGTATTGTATACAATATAATATTGTATAATGTATAATTGTATATTATGGGTGCTGCTCCGCTGTGCTAGATTGTTCTGGTTCGGGTTATAAAGGAGGGTTGATTTTCAGAGGAATTGTAGGTTACATGAATTTGAAAGCGCGCGTCACTATCAGCTTCAGAATGAGCTAGGCCGCGCCTCCAAAAGAATCCTGTTTCTATGTGGAAATACACAGCAGCAATTTGAAACCAGTAACGGGAAAATAAGAATTACTGTCTGTAAGCCCATGCTTTTTGCCATAAAGACTTTTGTTATATATGTGTGTACACTGAACAACGTATATCCATAGGTGGAGATATAATAATGTACTGTGTAGTGTACTGAGCCATATTAAATAAACCCTACAAAGGGTATTCCTTGATGTTGTTTGAACAAGAACCATAAATCTACTGGTGCAGAAGCCATACGCTCGTCACGTACATCTGCCTGAACACACTGGACCAATGTCTGTAATTCTGAACGACCTTTTTTCCCACACATCCACTGTCAGTGGATGATCGGGCTCCTCTGGTCAGGACCAGCTCTGCTGTGGCTCCGTGAGCAGTAAACACAGGAACTGGTGACGTCAGTACCTCGACATCGACGTTAGGAGAACTTTCTCTCGGATCATAATCGTACAACGCCACCATCCTTCTCGTCGCCGCCGGGTGCTGTCGCCCACTCCGTCTGTTTCTTTCTGTTCCGGGCACAAGGAGAGGAAGGGAAGGAAAGCTATCAAAGTTATTTTGAAAAGAAAAACGCCGTGCAGCTTTTCTCCACATCATTTTAACAATGTTGGTGTTTCTCTAGCGTAGTGCTAGAGGTCACAGATAGCGGTTAAACGCCACCTGCGTGTGTCACAAACAGTTTCACAGGTGACTTGCCCTCTTCATTCTAAGCCACTCCATCCTTTGAGCAGTATTTAACCGCTAAACTAACGCTGCAAAGTTTTCAGCCATTCTTGGCTGGAAGAATCCAAGGTTACCAGGGTGTACAAAGCTCGTGTTGGTTTCATTTTAGTCCACAGTTACTATCTACTCCCTCCCCCCTCCTAACCACAAGGGATTTTGTGCCTGGGATTATTCTTCCACTTTCTGCTGGGAGACTGGAAGGAGAAACGGGCCCTCGGTGGTCCCGAGACAGAAGAGGCCACCCATGGTGCAAGTGGTTTGCGATTTTTTTCAAGGCTCTGACTCACAAAGACACATTCTCAAGTACTGTTTAATTTTACAAGTTTCCTCTGTGGGGAACAGAAGGAAAGGAGTAAAATTTGTAGTCTCCAGGAACCACATGAAACGTTTATTGAATGATATTAAACGTTGACAGAGAAGTCCGAGATGGGCTTCATTTAAATTTGGATGCTATTAGCATGATTCTTGCGGATGATTGCTGCAGCAAGAGAAACATGCTTGTTAGTGCTACTTACAGACAGGCATTGAGGGCAGGCCCGAGGCGCTTGTGCAGCGTGACGGGGACCTGCCGTGAGGAGGCCCCGGGGGCTGCGCAGGGGGGTGAGCGCTGGGGTCAGCTAATGTAGGAGCCAGTCCTGAGAGTAGCATGCACCCACAGCTGCCGCGTCACCCGCCAGCTGACACGGAAGCATTCAGAGGAGGTCACTTTTGCAGGGGGCAGGTTGGTTATTTTCCCAGCTACCAATGCAAGGGATTTACACCGAGCACAAGGAGAGATCAAAGGGAAGGCGGGGCCATAACAGACGTGGGACCCGCTCCCCCTGATTTGAAATGATTGTCTCAGAGGCGCACTCTCCACGTTGAAGTACTGCTCTGGGGCGAGGCATTGCCCATGTTCAGGGTCAAGGGCCCCTCTACAACCAGGAAAAGAATCCAGCGAGGACCCTACACGTAACTGCTATGTGACAATATGTTCCAAATTCTGGTTTCCAAGAGTTCAAAGGCACAAAAAATAAATCTAGACAGCTCAAATCATTTCAGCTAATTACAGCTTGAATCAAATTAGCGGTTCTTAGCACAGACCTCTTTTAGACTTTCTGGATCTGCGGTGTACAGAGCGTGTGCTCTCTTTGAAACGGTCACAGTTGACTTCAGGAAAGGAATGCATACAAATAAAAGAAGAAAAGATATGAAGCTGTTCAAAGTTCTGTTTTTAAGGATTTAATGTGGGCAAAGGATTAAGAAAAAGATGAACACAGCATGTAAAGTGTCTGACACGACATTAAAAATGTAACACGATGAGACAGACTGTCAGTTAGAGCCTGCTTCTGCTGCAGATCCACGTGGGCAGCCTCTGTAGCAGCCAGGGCCCGAGCACGTGGATCTCTGCTAGTCAGAATTGTGATTTAGTTTTAAACGAAGCCAAACTAACGGTTCTTTCCAAATCCATTAGTAAGAGTGTTTGATGATTTGTTTTTCTTTAAATGGCTAACAATTTGAATCCATAGTATAGAGAAAAATCCATGATGCTTTTAAAGTGCTAAAATATTTAAAGGTGAACTGCTGGGGGTAGGTTGCTAACAGCTTGCTCAGAAACATCCCAGAATTGAAAGAATTGCTTAAAAATGGAAGGCAAGGCAACATTTCTTGTCAGAAATCACCTCTCCTTCTTCCTGAGATAAATATTTTCTGATTTCTGAGCTATTTCAGGAGGTGTGGCCAGTTGAGCACAACAATAAAATCCAATTACCTTCACAAAAGACAGCCAAAATATTCAAGTGACGGGGAGCTATGTAGATTAGTGGTTTCATTTCCACAAGTGTTCGGTATCAACAATTTGCTAACTTGGGTAAGAACTGCGAGCTCTGAGCAGGACCTAAAGCAGTAAGATCCAACCAGAGTGTCTTGGGAAGGTATTTTCTGTACCCACACTGCTAGAAGCAGAAACGTATTTAGACACGTCTTAATCCCATCAGGCCCCCAGCTGTGCTTACAGAAGTCCCCAGAGCAGGTTGGGAAGCTCGTTCTGCCAGCGTTGCAGTGCTGCAGGCCCACGCTGACGCGGCTGCTGGAGGCAGCTGAGCTGCTCCGGCCCAGCCGCGGGTCCCACTGTGCCCTGCCCGAGCTGGGCCCTCTGGGTGCACGTGTCGGTGTGTGCGCTACACCTGGAGGAGCGGGTGGGCAGCGGGGTTTGCAAGAGCATCCTAGTGGGAGGCTGTGTTGTGTTGGCATAAAGAAATAAATACGCAGATTGGAATTAAGAACTTAATTAAGCATTGAAGAGCTTAAATCAGCCTTCCTGTCATGGGCAATGAAGAATTAAAAAATATCTCGATAGCTTTAAAAAAAACCCAACTCGTCTCACTTTTGCTGGTATGATTTTGGAAGGGATAAAGTTTTACTCAATCTAAGGAAACAAGTGCGGAAGATTTCTTTGGTTTTTTAGCAACCACTTTTACAGTTCACGTTTAAACAGGACTGAACCAGTTCCAGCCCTTTATACTCTCTGAATCATGTTGAAAATTTTAAAACATATTTAGTTGTATGAAATTTATTCTTAGAAAGCAATCTAAGTTAAGATCTCTGCGTCTGTGTACAGAATTGAACCAATGATGTAACACCAGTGGTTCATGACACACAATTGTTTGGCCAAACTCTGCTTTTTAAAGGGCTCGTTACTGCAATATCCATAAAAATGTCATCATCTGTGGTGCTGTCCCAAATGAGATTACACATAACCCTTTGCCACCATCCCTTTAAATTATTGGTAAAGTAGGAAAATGTAGAAGAGTAAAAATAACAACAAATAAGTGATTCTTTTTATGCTTTGCAGCAGTGAGCGTATCACAAAGCACCTCAGCACAGCACACTCCAAAGCACAGGGATCGTGTTCTGTGTCTAGAAATCTTTCAGGTGACAAAACCTGTTTTTTTTTTTTTAGATAAGAAAGTAACGAGGTGGAGTGGTGAAGATACAAATCCTCATTTGCAGCAAAAGATGTGACCAAGATTAAATATTAGGTGAACAAAATCATCCAGATACTGACACAGAATGTATCCCATGGTGTAGTAAATTGCTGTAAAATTTAAATGCATCTGCAGATAGTAAAAACAAAAGGCAAAGCGGATCCAGCCAAGTTAATAGCACCCAAAAGTTAGGAGGAGTGAAGCATACGTATTTTCCCTTACCAATTTTCTCAACTGGTGTGTTCAGAGGAAGAAAGCCTTGTTTTAGCAGCTGATCCATCATCTCTTCATCATCTGCTTGAATCTCAGAGACCATGTTACACGGGATAAGGCCAATTCTTGTACAGGTTTCTCCACGATAGAATCCATCAGCATCTTTGTCCCCATAAACCTGTAATTCAAAGAGGGATAAGGGTCAGTGAAGGTTTTAGCATTTAGGGGTTGTAATGCAGGCTAAATTGTTACTAAAGCCTAGACAGATGACTACCGTTTGGATGAGGAATTACATTAGGTTTTGACTACTCTGACCATTTTTGGTGCCACGCGAGCTGTATCCAAAATGAAGCATTTGCAGAACTGTGCCAAAGTGGTGTTAGTTTGAATAGAACAACTTGTATATGACCAAAAATGCCTCGCTAATATTTAATATACTTGATACATGTACTTACTTAAGCTCTGCTATTGCCTTTTCAGAAAACATGAATTAAGATATAAAAATAGAATGAATTTTCATCAATAAGAACAGGTAAATCCAAAATTTCTCTTACGTTTTAAAATGCAGTCAATTGATAAAGGCTACTAATGATAGAAAGGCCTAGATCAAGGACTGTACTGAACAAAAGTTATGTTCTTAAGGCCAAACTGGTGACCGTGTTTAGATTGTTCCTTGTGTAGGCTCAATTGTTTTCTTTCTCCTCTTGAAAGACAAACAAAAATCCTCAAACCAATCCCTTCACTTCAAATTTGAGTTAATTAAAAAGGACCATTGAATTGCCTCAACTGTCCAGAGCAGGAACATTTTTCAGTTCTAATCACTGCACGTCCATGACTTGCTTCACACAGTGCAGCGCCTGTGACCCTAACGCCTGTACGGGACACACTTCATAGAGCTCACGGTGGAACTGACCCTCCACATCCCCCTGCTCAGGTAATGTCCGAAAAGCATTTTGAAAATGCAAACTAATCCATCTTCACAACAACTTGGTAAGAAATTCAAAGCAGCAGATCACACAGAAATCGCCATGGTCTCAGATATAAAATATCACTGAAAGTAAATATCTGATGTGGGATCTCTCTAGACATTTCCGTGCCAAGCATGTACATATTTGTGAAGAAATAATTAAAATACCTGAGTGAAATGAACATTCTTGCAAAGAAAACATATGCTCTTAAACAAGTTCGGTATTGTTGGCATAAATCTTCTATCACGTAAGGAGGTAAGCAAAATGTCTAATGAAATATTTAACGTTACAGAATCGTGCTTCAGGATATGGACATTTGTGTTAAGATCGGATCCAACCCAGTGGAAGGCAGGCAGTATTTTAATAGCTTAAGGTACTATTTTATCTTTGAAATGAGGAGTGTAACAAATGAGTCTATATTTTTTCAAGTTCTGTTTCAGATGACACTTAAATCTCAATTACCCTTGGCCTGCCAGCAGCTGTTCCTTCTGCCTCTCTCATTTCTCCCCATTTTGCACCGGACTGATTGGATACAAGGCTGCAGGAGGAGCTGCTTACATTTGCCGATTCAACAGAAAAATCTGCTAGCTTTTCAAAATCAAATCAGCAAACGGAACAAATTTGCCTCACAGCTGCACAACCACAAGATGAGGCGAGCTGGCTAAAAACCTCGTCAGAGCCCAGCGCTGTCCCCATCACCTCGACCTGTCTTCTGTACCCTGGTCAAAAGCAGCTTGTATGTTTTACACCAGTCAGAAAGGGGAGTGATTTTCCCAGTTTCAGAAGAGGATGACTCTGCAAGACACGTATCTAACTTCTGGACTTTAACGGAAGTGCATACTAGCTGGGTGTGCTCAGCAGTTAAAAACCCAGCGGCTCTGGTACGAAGAGGGTACAACACTAAGCCCTGCTCCAGCAGCTCTGTGGGGAAGGACATCCTCTCTGAAGCAGTTTCCTGCAGGTTTTGTGGCAATGGACATGGCGGGCTTCAGAGTCAGAATTTTAGTCTTAGTACCTAAATCTGTAATTGAGCCTGGCCCTAGCTATCTGTAGCAACTCTGAGATTTTTGCCCATTACCTAATTCTTTTTAAGCCATTAGCACTAGATTCTTAGGTGCAGATCCAGTGAGGCTTACAACCTGAAGCTCTGGAGGAAAAAACCCCCTCAGACTCTAATCACACAAGTTGCTTTCTCCACAGGGAATACGTGAGACTTTGTTTATAAAACCAGGTCCTTAGTTTCCTTTGTTTTTAGATCCCACCTTAATGATCTGTCCTTCTTTAAATGGCAGCTCTTCTTCTGCAGCATCAGGATTTGGGGACATTGTCAGCGGATCGTAGTCAAAGAGTGCAACAAATATTCGAGTTGACATATCTTCTGTGCCAGGATCTGTTTCTGATTCTTCATAAATATCTGGAGAAAGATGGTCCTGACCACCATAGCCATCTATGAAAGTAAATTCAGAAAAGAACCATTCAGTAATACAAGCCGGTGGCATCTTTCAACCATTGCAGTTAATATTTGAAAAACGTTTGGCATTTCAGTGAAAATAAACCCCCCAAACTTAATGCATTAATAACTGTTAAGCTTGGTTCTTTGGTTTTTGTGGGGTTTTCTTAATTAGCAAGTTGTTATTTTTGAAAAAAGCATATACAATCTGCATGCACTGGCTGTGGTGTTGATCATCTACACATGGATACAGCTCAGGTAAGAAAGCAATTTTTGTTAGGTTTACTAGAGTTTACCATAAATTAATGAAGCATGTTAAGAGTGACATAATTATGAGTTTGATAAGCTTTATCAGTACTGCAAAAATAACCATGCTTTGGATCCTCCTGTTTTCCAGCACAGCTGCTTCTGCTCTTCATGGACACAAGAAAGCACATCCCAGCTGTGTTGACATACCATGTTTTAGGTACCAGGTTTAAAACATGGTTATAGCCTCTTCTCTCCAGACAGGCAAGAAGAAATGCATTTCAGTAGTGTTAGTGAAGCCAGGGTTGGAACTACTCTGCCTATGATTTTGTTTAAACACAGTCAATAGCTAACGTGGGCAGCAGTGCCCCAAACCAACACAAACGCTATCCAGATGTGTTAAAATCCAGGCGAAATGGTCAGCTCTGACTGCATTTAACCATGAGCTCATTAGGAAGGATCATCCACAAGTATCGCACCTCCAGACACTGCACTGAACTCTGTCCGTTGCAGGGTACCAAATCAATCAGAACATACAAAATTAGAACTGACATTTTGTCTCTTATATCCTTCAGACTTGCATAATGACCTGAAGAATGTGTTTAGTCCATGATTCAACAACATACTTAAAGATGGACTTCAATAAAACTGAATCAGAAAATGAGGCCAAAATGGCTAACAATGAGTGTTTTGATGGACGGGTTTCAAGGGCTTTTAATTTTGTTTTGAAAGAGCACGTGACAGCACTTCCCAAAAAACCAGGCTACTTCCAGCCATATGAAGTTGAAATCCCCAAAAATAAAGCCCTTGAAATCACAAGTCACTTCTGAAAAACTTGGTGTATTGTCCAAGTCCCGCTAACTTCAACGGGAGTCACATGCTTTTGTTCTTTGCTGACTCAACACTTATCATCCAGTTTACAAGATCCTTCACCATGAATAAACTGAGAAAAAGATGTTATGAAATATGAAATGTAGTTCAAATACATCAAAACTTTTCTAAGCAGTTTTCATATTAATACAATTTCTACTTTAATCACTTCTTACGAATGAAATACTCCCATTTTTGGTAACTGAACATTCAACATGGAACATTTTAGATAAAATTCCTCTTTTTGCCTCTACATCAGATGCGTTTTATTCAACATTTGATATTTTTAAACTACCAGAATAAAATTTCAGAGGGTCACAGCTTTAAGGGAACAGCTACTAACTCTTGGGTCCAGAGCGCAAGAAAGAGTGTGAATAGGGAAAAAAAATGCAGAACAGCAGAAGGACAGGGAAAAATTCCAGCCAAGAAGCTTTAGGCAGGCACAAAGCACAGAAAGGAAGTGTGGGAGAAGGGCACATGTGGGACAGAAAGCAATGGGACACAAAGGATGGGATTCTTCTCTGTTCTGTTCTCCTCCCACAGTCGGGTTGCAGTCATTCTGTGGTTCACACTCAGGCCCACCAGCCAGTGTAAAACGGGTGGGTTAGGGGGTGGTTTATTTTGTTTGGGTTTTTTTTTTTAATTAAAAAGATCAAATTTTTGCATTGAACTCCAACTGTGGTCAATGGGCGTTAGGTGCAAACATGAATTATAGTCAGATGTATCTCTGATAAAAACACTGGCCTGTAACAACCTGACTCAGAATAGTCATGTTGGCTTCAGTGAACCAGAAAGCAAATCTCTTGATGAGCTCATTAGCCACTTATCTTATTCTTTCAAGAGGTATAAACATCTACTACAGACATACACACCCACGTAACTGTGTATATAAAATCTTAGTCTTTGGATGCAGCCAGCCAGACTCGCAACGGATCCGTGGTTGCAACCGCAGTTGCAATGAACTCACTCGACATACACCGATACACACAAGCTGAACATCTGGTTGTCAGATGTCTTTGAAACTCAGCATTAAATTACAATTTACCTAAACTTTCAGGGCGACTTTTGTTTCATTTCAGATATCAACAAAATCTTCATGTTTTTCTTAATGCTGTATATGGCCTGGGCTGCTTTTATGGGGTAAGTGTTGGACACTTCAATTTACTGTGTTATGAGCTATGAAAACTGAGTTGTTGATCATGTAATGATTTCTATGTTGATGAAGCAACAAATACTATCAGTAGAAGGTATAATTGCCACATGTAATTATGTCATTATGATGCAATTATTCCTAAGAATAAGAGTAATTTTTGTCTTCAAGTGACACAGCCAAAAGTCCTGGGTGGTCATTGAAAAGCCCCCGAATCTTTGTTTAGCCTAAGCCGTAAATCAGAATAATATTTGGCAACCGCTTCCTATTCTGCGATGTTGGGTTGTCATATACCAGCTACTGTTTGTCCCTGCCCAGTCGGTATGAACTGAGTGGAAACATGGTCACTTTGATGAATGCTCCGGGTGTATACAGTAAATACTGACTGGCAGTAGTAGCAGCATAGCTTCACAGAAGGTCATGCAATGCAGTGTGCTTGGACTCGGTCAAGTATGGAGATGTGGCTGCACAGCAGGTTCAGGACAGGGGACTAAGGGCTGTTTGTCCCTTACAGCTGAGCTGCAGAAACTTACCTGAGCGCAGACAGGACTTGTGAGCTAGTTCCCCTGGCATTCTGCATTGCATGCAATGTTGTCATACAGAAACCGCGCTCGTTAACACGCAGCTCTAAAATGCGTCTGTCACAAAGGAGGAATAATGTTCGGCATACCGTATCTATATTCAGAGGCCATGGTACGCTGCTGAGGCCATTTCTTGTGTCCACCAATGCTGCGATAATAAGCTTCTTCTTTTACAGGTGAAATATTTCCCTCACTACCTGACCGAGACCGACCGCCTTCACTGTTACTGTCCATTGTAATTTCTATGGAGAAAAAGGGAATGATCTATTAAAACATATTGTAGAGTTGCCTTTGCGGAGGCTCCTGCGGGCAGGCTTTGCCTACCTGTTTTTCTGACTTGCATATAGTCGGAAGGCTAAACACTGCATAAGCTTTGCCAGATGTCTCAGCCTCTAGAAATCCTTCTTCAGCAGGGGAATCACAGAAATGTGTATCTCCTTTTTTTAAAGCATCTGAATTTTGTGCTTTAAAAAATTCATACAGTGTAAATATTGTTTGTTTGTCTTTGGATAGGAATAATCTTTTATTATGATGTTTAAACAATCCTACCTGCCAGATCTGCAAGGTCAAGAGCACTGTAAACTGTGTTTCACCTTCTAAAGTATCAACCTAAAAACAAAAATTAATTAATTTACTTAAATCCTACCTGCAAGAAGATACTAATCTAAAGTATTTATAGCTTAATGGAGAAAATACCTCAAAGAATTTAAATTCTGGTACATTTTGGAGAAAGGTTTTATCACCGGAATCCTAAGAACATTAAAATTTCGAGGGTCTTACCCACTAATTTAACCTCCCACAGCTGCCCTAAGAAGTCTCCATCACTAAAATGTCCCCTTAGCTGAACGACTCAGTAAAAACCTCCAAGCATACATCTAAAGGCGTAAGCTGCTGCCAAGAAATTTGAAATCCACATTTTTGAGCTATATGTTGAGGCCAACAACAGCTTTATACATTTAAGCAATCTAAACTTTGGCTCAGTCATATTTATTTTCTTCTTCCCTTTCACTCTACTCTGCTTTTCACTTTGTGGAATGACACATTATAATGACACAGCTATAATAACTTCCTTCTTCAAAACCCAGACTTGCTGCCCTTGTTCATGGGAAACTTCCTCTGTCAGTGGGAGTTCTGAACGGTGGCTTCAAGTTTCTACAATGCTCTACTATATGCTTTCAGATGCCTTACCATATTTTATTTATCTGAACCCTTGACACATTTCATATCTTCTAGATTTTTGCAGCAGGCTCACAGGAAGCAGCTTTTGTGCAGAGTTTTGTCAAGGGTTTATATTTGCTTCACTTATCCTCAAAGTGATTTATTACAGTATGATGCTGAAAGCGAGGAAATATTGCATGCATCTTTCAGCAATTTTAATCACTAGTCTTTTAGTCAGCAAAGTCAGTCTTGAACTCTAAACCACATCAGGAATTTCAACAGCTTCACAGCAAATACATTTTTTTGTTAGATACTGTACAAAATGCTCAGTAGTTTGCCTGTTACCAGCATTGGACAATATTGTAATTTATCCCTAATGGAACTTCCCCAGAGAAGTGGATTGTAGCATTTGTGGATTGCACATAACATAAAATACACAAATTCATTTTTTAAAATCACATGGAAAGAAATAAAATCCGATATTTCATTTTCTATTTCATTATCTGTTAGAGCACAGGTTGACTATCAGAAATGAATTTCTTTATCTGATTCCTAAGTTGTTGCTATTGAACAGCCAAGTCATTACTTAGAGGTTTCTGTCTCCTAACTTTATTCACAGAAAGTGAGCTATGATAGATTTAATCATAGCTTTCCTTTTTTTTTAATTAAAATGAAAATTAAAAAGAAACCAAAAGGATTTATTCAAACAAACCTGTCTACTCTCTCACTATTCATAAAAAATGTTTTAGCAGATAATATAAAAGGAAGAACTTAGATACAGAACTTGCTTTAAGTAATCCAAACATAAACCAGAAATCTTTACTCCTGAGAAAAAAAGGACTGCGTTCAGAGAAAAAGGACATGAAAATCGAACAGTCTTCACACCCTGATTGGAAAGCTGTTTGGTTTAACTCACAATAACCTGTCAGCAGAAGCACAAGAGCCTCCCTGGAGCTGATTCTCCCCCATATCATTTTCATATCAGTGTAATTCCACTGACATCTGTGGAAGATGTGGGACAAGAATCAGCCCCTGACCAGTCACGCTGTATTGAAGACACTTAATTTTTGTGCGTTACAGCTGCGTGTGTTTTCTGATCTATGGTTTCAGTAATGATAGTTACTATCTACTAGATATAAAAATAACTGTGCCCACTGGGGGAATTTTACTTTTAATTTACAGTACGGACATTTTAGTTTGATTCTATGAAAAGGGAAAAAATATGTAATATTTAAAAATAAAAGCATTCCTTAATGATCAGTCTCTTTCCTTCTGATAACCCCATTTGTGACTTCTCTTATTCACATAAATGTCAGGTGAGAATTGTCTGACACTGCTTCCTCCTCCTCCTGATGATCCCTAAAGTATTCTCAAATTAAAGCCCAGGTTAGGGACAGGAGCTGGATTGACTTTACATCTTCATGGAGTAGAGCTCTGCTAAGAGCTCACAGAACTTTTTCTGCAATTGTTTTGCATCTGTTTCCTGATTTTCAGTGTGAATGTTTCTTATTTGTAAGTATAGAGCACAAGTTCTAACAGATACGTATTTGTCAAGAGTGTCTTGATTCCATTATCTTTTCTGCACTACTTTTTGGATAGAGTTTAAGTCAGCATAGAGTTTAAGTCATAAGTAAACCAGAATAGGGATGATTCTGTAAGAATTATGAAATCTTGTAAATATATGCAAGGTCTACTAACTTGTTACATTTAACAGGTTCCATTTTTTCCTGCTAAATTCCAAAAAGTAGTCAAGAAAATGGAAAGTGAATGCAAAATGATGGTCGATGAATGGAAAGATGGATGGCTGAATGGATGGCTGAATGGGCACATTTATTTTACTGATCATGTACTAGCCTGCCTGCCAATTTCTCCTTAGGTAACACCTAACAGTATCTAAGCTTAACCGAGCTTTAGAAAGCTCCAATACCCACTAAACGCAATGAAGAGACTCCCAGTGATGTCAATGACTACTGATTCAGCCCCCTGTGAGACCCTAGTAAACTCATACTTAGATGGAGATGTTTTCAGTTCCATTTCATCCCATTTTAACTAAGAGTAACCATGGTTCAAGACAAGCATCTGTTATTTCTTTTTTAGGGACCCTTCCCAACTGTGAGGCTGCAAAGAACAGAAAGGCACCAATCTGTCCAACTAACCAATGGAAGGGACCAACATTGGTCGAGACCTTTGTGGCACTGCACTGCCATGAGAGGACCTTCGCCCTGCATGCTCCACCCTTTCAGGCCGTCCTGCAGATGGTGGATTACCTAAAAGCTAAAAAACAACAACAGAAAAAACAGGTTTGTAAGTTACATGCATGGTAACATTATGGTTACATGGTTGGACATTAATCAGGTCAATCACATTTGGAAGCAGAAGCTCTAAAGGCAACTAAACTTAGTTTTTAACTGAAAGGTTAGCTGAAAAGCAAATACTGTTGCCTGGCAAACCTGCAAAAGAAAAAAATGGTTCCTTGATTTATGGCAGAGCTTTGTAACCAGCAGTCACACATCAGAACAAAAAGAAAAGAAAAGAATAATTTTTGAAATATTCTTTTGCCTTTGTTGTTGCTGCTAAGATGCTGTTAGAATCTTCTGAAGAGTAGTACGACCAGTCATGAGAGCTGTGGAGATTGGGCTGCACTGAAAAGGCAGGTCTTTTTTGTGTTCAGCTATAGAGCTTTGTCCAGTTTGCAGCATGTGAACAAGTGTACATCCTTCTGTCTTTGAGCACGCTGCTTTTCTATACTGGCCTTCGGTTGTTAAAGCCTTTTAAAGGTCATTGAAACATGTAGAAGGGAAGGTAGACACACACTTCGTCTCACATCACAGCTGTCTCTTTCTGTTCACTACCCTTGCAGAAAATGTTGTTCTTTTAATGACTAAATGGTGCTATTTTAATGCTCTCCAGAGTTTATCATGCAGTCATTGAGATTAATACAGCAACAATTTTAACGGGAGAAATTTTAAAGGATCATTTCAGCATAAACTGCTAGGCTAGAAGAGCAGGCAGCTGATTTCTACTCGTACATGAGACAGATTAGATTTGAGGTTTCCACTCTGGACTGTTGCAGACTGAGGGTGTAAAGAACTTGCTTTGGTCTCTAGGGAGCAGGGAAGCCTACGGATGCATCTATCAAGGTGCGGAGACTCTGCTATAGATTAACGGACAGAAATGCAAATAGGCAAGATCATGCAGAGGCATCCTTGAAAGATATGGAATGGCCCTGGCCTTCTCTTTGGAAGAAGCTGTTTGCTGCATTCTCGTGCAGAGATGCAGTCTGCAACTTCAAAGGCAAGAAGAGATGGTCTAAAAAGGAAGGCAAAGTAGTGACAGTGCAGAGATAAGATAGAAAATGGAAATATGATGAAACCTGTGACTCCATAAATCTGGGTCACTGTCACACTGGGGGAGAAACTTGATTGTCCGGATCTGGATTGTCCAGAGATGTTTCATGATCAAGAGTATATCTTGAAAATTCTGAGGATGAGTTGAATGAAAACAACATGATGAAATGGATTCCTTGACATAAAAAAACCAATAAATTACGGATGAAATATTTTTCCAGTTAAAATGCAGCAGTTTTTTAAAGCAACATTTAGATGGGCAAAATAAGGAAAAACAATCTTTTGGAAAAATTATAGTTCAGCTAACCCTTAATTAAAATTTAGATTCAGTTGTCCTTTAATAAAAGCAGCCATTATTGTAATTTGTTCTGTGGCAAAATCATTGTAAAGCAAATTAAACTGATTTCAGCATGACACAAAAGAGGACTGTAAAGGAAAATGCAGAATAATAGACAAAAATGAATGGGGAGGGAAAAAAAAAAAGGGAAAAATGTAGCAGATAGGTCCAAAGGATGGACTCTAAAAATTAATTCAGGAAAAAAACCCAAAAGAAACAAAAAGAAACCCCCAAAAAAAGAACAAAAGAAAGAAAACAGACTGATTCGGCAAGCAGATGTTAGAAGGAAGATTTATTTCACACACCAGAGAGTCTTCTGCATCTCTGTGGGATGGCCTTGCAAGTAGACCAGCTGCCCTAGAGTCAGCCATTTTAAAGTCGGTCTTCCAGCCTCCCTGAACATCTTCATTAGACAAATTTTCTGTTCTATTACATTTCTGTGTCTCATACTTTTTCTCGTAACTGGACTTGACCTGTTCACTCCTGGGTTCTACAAAGGAAGGACCCAGGTCACCAAAATCTTCTTCGATGCTGATTTGTCTGGTTAAGGTTTTCCTGCGAGCAAGCAATGGCCTCATGCTTTTCCTGCAGGAACAGTTAGCAGTCTCTGCACAACAGCTAGATGCAACGTTGGCAGACACTGAATCGCAAGTATATCTGAAATTAAAACGAGATTCTTCTTCTTCACTTCCACAGTCTAGTCCACTGTCTGGGCTTCTCGACAAGGATCGGCTATATTTACATCCTTTGTCTTCTGCAGCAAAATCCTCCATGCCTGAAATTCTGTGCTTGGCTGGGTACCAGTAGTTGTGCTGCTGGTCTTGATTGTAGGGCCTAGGTGGTCTAGAGTCTCTAGCTATTGTGGGATTCTTTTTATAGGGCATACCTAAACCCTGCTTGTACAGCAGTTCAGAGTATTCACCATCCTCTTCAGCTACTTCTGGAATACTGAACAGCTTTTTACTGTGATGTATCTGCTGTGAAAAGTCAGGCTGTTCCAAAAAAGTGGCTTCAGTGGTCTTATTCTTATCGCATTCCTTAAATTATGTAATGTTAAAAACCAGACAGGGAACAAATAGTGTGTGACAAAAATAAAATGGGAGGGAAAAAGGGAGAAGAAAAGAAAAATAAAGACAGAATTAGTTTTAGAGCAATGGCAAACATAAGACATGCAGCTTATTTAGTGAAAAGGATGTCATGCTTTGAATGAGAATCTGTGAAAAATAAAGACATGATTAAGAAGTTGCTGGGTGTCAGATACAACATGAGAGGTCAGTACAAACAACTGAGTGATGCTCTTAACAAGAATAAACCCATGCATTTAAAACAAAGCAATAAAAGCTGCATACAGGTTCCAGCATGGTGAATGAGAATGGCATTAAAACACAGCACTAATGCTTAGTATGTTTCTTGCCCCATGCCAAATTGCTGTTTAATTTTTCTTTGTAACCAGAACCCATCTCTGAGGATGAAAATTCTGCCCTAGCAAGCTTTCTTGCTTTGCATCTGTTAAAGCATCTGATATAAATAGCAAATACTTCTAAATCTCCTGCCAGAGGAGAGCTGTTCTGCAGACATCATGAAAGGATTCTAGTTTCCTTTGTAAAATTGTAAAAAAACTGCACCATTTTTAAAGCTTGGATTCCACAGAAAGAACCCTGAGAAGCAGGCTGCTCTCTGATGTCACTTGGTCTGCACTGTCATCAAGTCTTTCATCATAACCTCGTACCTGCTTGATAAAACCAATATTTGAAAATCAGCCTATTAGCAGAAGATAGTAAAAGTGTCTGTTCATACCAGAATTAGGCAAAAACTTTCCCTGGGACTGGATAAACTAAGCATTCTGACCATGATAGATACATTTTGCAATTTTTCTATTACATGTACACAAAACACAGGTTGGTGTGATGGGAGAATCCTATGCAGTATCTTTGTTGGACTCTGAGAAGAGAGAGGAGAACAAGGACGCAAGAGGTGTTGGTTTTGATTGACATAGTTTATAAGCTGTACATCACAGAGATCACCTCTCCTTGTGCTTTACTCAACGCTCAGATCAGGTGGGTCTCTGGACACCACAGCACCCATAAATACTGACAGGATCATCTTGGAGACTTCAGCAATACCTCTTTCTCTAAGCACATTAAACTTGACTAGCTTTTGGATGTCTTCTCCTTTCAGGCATTAGAAACTTTCTAAGTTATTTCACGACTATATTTGTTTCACCTATTTTTATTCATTTTTAAAATGCGTGTCACACTTGTGAAACTTGTGAGACATATTGTCATAAAAATGGAAAAAAGTCAATAAACATGAACAAGAATAGTTCTGATTGAAACTCAAATGTCCCACATTCTTAGAATGCTCAGATCACATAAGTGAGTTGAATCTTGCCTTGATCACCCGTGTCAGCCTTTGTTTTAGGGAATCATTGGAGGGAATAATAATCTCCCAATAAAGCAAATATGTATCTGCATGCAAAATGGTTTTTTGTTACTTGGGGGCATCTATTAACCCGGGAGAGAATGCTTGACTGCAGCTGCAAGGGCATGGTTGGCATACTTTCAGAGGCAAGAGGAACAGGAAGCTGATTACATTACAGAAAATTTGGTAAACATGTTTTTCTTTTTTTTGTTAATTACTGACGTGGCAAAGTGAAACTGCATCTAGTGAAAGAGGGGGAAATTGTTAAGCACTTTGGGAGCAGAATCTGACTTGTATTTTATAACAGAAAACGTATCAGCATGATGGGTCATATTCTCCAAATGAGACTCAGTCTTCCATGAGTCCTTCCCAGGAAGAGCTCACATCCTGAATTCTACTTCTGCAGGAAGAGTCAACCAACTATACCCCTCACACACATCAAGAGAATTACGCCTACAGACTTTAACCGGTCTAAAAGGACTTTCTACACCAATTAAGGGTCTGGTCCTTTCTTTTTAAATACCAACATTGGCAATACTAATTTAAAACCAAGAAGTAAATATACTTTCTGATTCCTCAAGAACAAGAACAGTCTAGGAATATGTTGCTTTTTCCCAGAGGAAAGGGATGGAAGCAGCATGCAGAAGGATTTCAGTTTCAACCTTTATGTTAGCAGAATAATAGAAACAATTATTACTTTTTCTTTTGAAAAAGTACCTGTGGCATTCCAGATAGTATCAGAATAAAAGAAGTGAATTCAAAGTACATGAAAGCAGTTACAAAAATGGTCAAAATTATTGTATGCATGAGAAAAGAGTATTGTTTTTTTTTTTGTTAACTAACAGCATATTGAAAGAAAAATCCACCTGTGGGTTTCCATATTGTTCAAGTGATCCAACTTTCTAAGAAAACACAATTCAGTGCAATTGCTAGACACATAAAAAGCAAATACAATTTACACATACAAATATACTATGGGAAATGCATAATTCTGTACTGGGTAGGTTCAACATTTTACATATCCTTTAACTGTTATACTAAAGGTGTCTTTCATGATGAATATTCCTGAGTAGTGTTAAAGCAATATTTCTGACTGGTATTTCCTACTATTGCTGGTGATTCCTTAATAATCAGAGCATGAGGATTTCTTATAATGCATTTATTAAACAAAGCTTACCCAACTCCCTTTCTTACAAGCCCACTTTAAAGCCTGTGGAAGAGACAGCACTGGGAACAGGGACAAATTACTCAGACATGAAAAACCCAAGTTGTTTTTTTCTGTGTGTAAGTATGTTTATAGAAATCTCCTTGCTTAGAAACAATTAATTCTCTGGGTAGCACATGTAGTATATAGTCTCTAGATACAGAAAAGAAATTGTAACTTCAACAATTATATATAGGAAAATAGTCCATTAGTGAAAAGATTAGCTGCCAAATAATGAAAAACAAACAAACAAAAAAGTAATAAAATGTACCAAAGTGGCCTTGACGTCACGAACAATGTTCACCCCAGTTCTGTACCACTGTGAGTTTTAATGGGCTACGTAATCCACAACTGACTTCAAGAAATGCTTTGAAGGAACAATCATAATATGGAGATATTCCTAAGGTTTCTCTGCAGTCACACTTACCTTAAGAGCATTGTGTGAAGTCACACTGACTCGTCGCCTTCCTCCATCCTCCAGCTGCATTTCAGAGTACAGCTCTTCCTCATCTTCCTCCATAATATCAGACAAGTCGGAACCTCTGCTGCTCTCTGTATGGTACTCTTCACCATGGCAATAGTGAGGCTAAATGACAGGGTGAGAGAGAAAAATCTTCACTGACTGTAAAGTTGAAAATCCTTGTGTAACACCAATGAGGACTAGAGCATTTCCTAGGTTTGAATCTCAGGCTAATAACCCCATACAAATTACATCATGCGGCTCGCTGCTCTGTTCTAGTGGAGAGATCATGTATAAACCTTTTTTGCCCACTTATGCTCCTAATTTAAGAAATCTAATCTTAATCCCATAGGTGATACAAAAAAGGATGTCTGCATTCACAGCACCAAATCTAGTTTTACTCTTGATTATATTCCCTTGATTTAAAGAGGTCGTTCATGCATCAATGGACTTGCTGACCAAATTGTGAAAGCCCTAGGATAATTCACACATCATCTGTTCTTCACAGCTGTTTGTTACATCACATTGGAATTTAAAAGTGATCAGCATTTAAGTCTTGCAGAATGTTACCATCACTGTATGATATAGCTGGCTGATGGAATTTCAAGCTTTCATTCTCTTAAACATTGAAGGAATAGACTGGCTAGAACTGTAATTATGTTTTAAAATTAGTCCAAATATTTCAAGTTCCTATAATTTTCCAATTAGTTGGAAGATAAGGAGGGAAAAGTATGTCCTACTGGATTGCTAATGTTAAATAGGAGTGGCCTCTGTTAAACATGGTATCTAACAAGTCAGATCATGGACAAAACTAGCTGTATTTCCAAGGGCAGATTTTCAAATGGAGTCGCCTGACTCTCAGATTGCGGTAGAGTGTTTGAAGTACTCGAATGCTAGAAATTACCATGTTCCTTCCCCCAGCAATACTAATGAAGAAGTAATTTCCATGGTATCAGATCAATTCCCACAGCTATGTAACATGCTGATATCAATCAGTCCCAGCAATGAGTAGAAAAAGTCTACAATAAGCAGTTTCTCCAAAGTGAATATGGATTTGCCCTCAAATACAAAAGACAATTTATCTTCTTTTAATTCTTTGTTCTGGAGGTAAAACACGTTGTAGGGTGAAGTCTTTAGTAGTAATTCTCGGTGCCAAGCTCATAAGTGTTTTCAGATCCTTCAGATGCATTATATTAGGATCATCTTAGAAAAAAAGCCTCTGTAGTTTCACAATGGTTTTGGTTTCTTTTTGAAGTTAAAAGATCAGAGTATATTCTAAGGCTTTGTTTTTCCCGTCTAATGGAGAAAACCACTACAGGTGAGGTTTCTCTAATTTTCTCAAATTATTTCTTCACTAACCAACCAAGTGGTAAAAGTGATCACCTTTCATAAACAGTGAGCAATTAAACTGCAAGTAGGTATATCTCTGAAGCTAGAAAATAAACATTTAATAATCAATTTACACTGAACACACTGCAGCTGTTTTGCCCGACATAATTTAACCGCTGTTTCTCAAAGTGCATTTTTTGATTGTTTCAGCCTTGCATGGAAACTAAATTTGAAACTTAATCAGATCTGAGAATACTTTTAGCCAGAGAGATTAAAAATCTAGCTTTGAGGATGTTTCTAGTAGATAATAGAGCTTAATCTTTTTTAGTCTTCAAGGAACATAAGTTAAGGGTTCACAGCCTTCCAATGTTCATATCCCAACCTTCTATTTTGTAGAGCTTGGTGAAGCAGACACACTCCAAATGATCCTTTAATGATCTGAGGTAGAAAGTCCACATGGAGCCGCAACTTTGTACTCACATGGTAGATACCCCCAAGTTTATTTACCAAGGTTACATATGAAGTATGTTTATCAGAAAAATGAAGTTGGTCTTGCTCCCTTACAAACACTAAACTTTTTACACTGTGCCTTCTTAGTAAGATCACAGCTCCTGTTAGAGAATCTTGGCCTCTCTGTGTCCAGAACAATTTTAATTATATACAGAGGTATAGCTGCACCTCACCCACAAGCACGTTGTGAGCACAACATGACTGAGTGTGTTCTAAAAATGGGAACCACTGTATGTGAAGATGCAACCAAGCCAAATCCTGAAGCCACATACTTAGAACACTGGAAATTTGAAGAACATTTATACATTTATAAATGTCTGAACTTCTATAATAAATTGAACCAAAATTCCAGAAAGTCTCTGAACTGGTATGAGAAGGAGCGTCATTGCCTGGACCCTTCTACACGGGAGGCCAGGTGCTTGGCTAACAAGATTATTCGACCATGCTAAGATATAAGAAAGTACCTCTCTGCTAGATTTTACACCTCTCTTGTAAGTAATGTAATAAATTACATTTGTTTTCAGTGAGATTAGACTAAAAGCTGCACAGAGAAGCAAAATTGTGTGAAAATTCTTCTGGCAATATCTTTCACTTCATTATGGCACACCAAGTACATACGGTGTTGGTTTGCTGCTAATTAGGACTAGAGGCTATAGCTTTTATGGAACACAAAAATCCTTCCCCCTTTCCCTTTTTTTTTGCAGCATGTTTTCACATGCAGTAGTAACACATCATACAGAAAAAGCCCAGAGCTCAAACATGACATTCCAGTCACCTTTTCTATTTCAATCTTTTCAGCTTCAGGTTTTTCTGTTTCCAGTGCTTAAGACTGCTGCACGGGATGACGATTTGTAGGCGCATGGTGCCAAGCACTCAGTTCCCAGCAGACAGCGTTATGCTCCAGTAACAGCCTGTTCATCTGGCTTCCGACAGTTTAGCTGCTTGTCTCTATGGTTTACCAACATGGCTACAATAAGGGGATGGTGACCTGGATAGCCTGCTGAGCTTCATAAAATACTTGTTTCAAGTTGGACACCTGATAAAATAACAAGAGCAGGCTACTTACTTGCTTTCCAAGTTCTGATCCTTTCAGGAAATCATCAACTGAAGCCCCCCTTCTCTTGACATTAGGAGAATCATAGCCATCTTCCTCCTCATCTGAGTTAGCGTACTGGGCTGCATTACTCCTTTCGCTAAAAACACTCCTCCTCTCCATCTAGAAAAGCAACAAAAAATGGAAAATTGTGAAGCAGACTTGTTCCTGCAACCAGTGGTAGAAATACAAGACATAAGGAATCAAGAACAAAACATTTAAATGCAGTCATGGTTTAAGGCAATGTTAGTTTCCTCTGACTGTAATATTTTAGTTTTCAGTAATTTTCTGTTTGTTGCCTTATTCGCACTCATAAACAAATACATGCTTTCGTGTGACCAACAGCTTTCTTCTCTGTACTATTTATGGCAAAATTCTCAGTATTCTATAGTCACAGGCTGCTGATGAAGACACTGATTTCCCTTTGCAGAGGGTTGGTGGATGACCTACCCACTATGGCATTTTTAACCTCAGTACCAAAAAAGCTATAGAATGAGACTTTGTGCTCTTCCTTTGCTCTGAGGTGACTTTTGCCCTCAAGTACTGATTCCTGCTGCTTACTCTTGTGACAATAACCAACAGGCTGGATGAATGGCAGGTGATGAACACAGCTTCTTCTGCAGCAGCCTACTGTGAGGAACGAATTTCTACTACTGGGGACTAAACATTAAAAATATCATTAGCAGAATTTGATTTAATTTACAGTGAATCCATCTGTAAACTTCTGTCCAGATCCTTGAATTAAACATTTCAAGCATCACTAAAATTAATGTAATTAAACATGGTTTGGAGCATGTGTTATGTTAGTAATTTTCAATACTAGAAAAAGTATTTCAGTAGTCTTTCCTTATATGGTTAAATCAACTTACAACCTCAGAGTGCCAAAGAAGCTTACTCAAAGAGGGCCTTCAAAGAGGGCCTTCTCTCCCTCTATTACATTTATCCCAGTTTGCTTTATTTATAAACCAAACAAAGAAATACACACATATATGTATTCAGCAGACCTCATTGCTCTAGAATTATTCAGCTTCCCAAAAGCTCTATCATGAACCACTGGCTCAATTCAGCCCCAAAACAGGAACAGTCGTAAGTTTGGGTGGTTAAGACATGTGTGAACCGTCAAAATTAATGGAGTTATTTTGGAGATACAATAGGAGACCAAAGACTGGACATAACATCTGATGACTGCCAGATGAAGGACCAAGAGAACGTATGAAAAAAAAGTGACACCAGAGCTTGAGACAAGTAACGGACAGTTGTGAGCAGCTTGTGATGAGAAAGTAACTGCCCAAGGCACTGGTAGTATTTGCATGTTATATGCTTGGGTAGGAAAACTAGAGCATGTTGTCAGGATGCATACCCATCAGCTAGGCTGACCCAAGAGCTTCAAACAGAGGATTTAAATTAAGTAGCAAACATCTGAGTCACCATAGCAGCCATGGGTCATAATGGTCTCAAAACCAGAGCATCTCCTTTGGGCAGTGGTGCTTCTAGCAGCTGCAAAAGGAGCTGCAAAGAAAAGCTTTCATGTGGCAGCACTGTTGAAGCAGTTGTAAACATCTGTGAAGGCGCAGCACTGAGAAGGGGGCACTCTTGAAGGGCAAACATGTAAAAGTGCCTGTGGATCCGTGACAGTACACAAAACAGTGCTTCGTGTGCATCTAAACTGATATTTGTTATTTTGAAAAAGCAAATGGTTTTAGAATCCAAACTTGTCTCTTATCTGATTGCTTGTTAGATTCCCTTAGAGAAAGGAGGCTCTGTCCTCATTTTGTAAATTGTCAAAAAGATTAGCTCTCACATCAAGTCTGCTGAGCACTTTTGCCTATTTGCCTATTTCTGGACTCATTTTTAAACTGCCTTTTATTGTTTTGGGCTCTTTCAAAGTACTTCAGAACTTGGTTGACTTGTCTCAGGCACAAGCACAAACTTTGATTATTAATTTTTTTTTTTTTTTCAGAAGTAAGGCTCTGCATTTTTTGAGACCTTTCCAGTGATGTTATGGGGTTTCTATGCTGATCAAAGTCTGATCAATGTTCTTTATGGTTACAAGTATATTTGTGGAAGAAGGCACAGAACTTCAGCATACTGCTTTTTCTCAAACTACAGATCTGCAGGGTTTAGGAATGATTAAGCTGGTCCTTAAAGCATATGATGAAAAAGTTCTTTGATGGAAAGTTTGATAATGAATAAAGTCAGCCCAAAAAAGCCATAAGAAAAGGTTTGCTTTTACCCTATTGCTCTCTGCAACTCGTTGTGCAGCTTCTCTTGCCATGGCTTTTGCGACAGTATTTGGGACAGGTGTGCCTTGAGGTTGAGGGAGTATTCGGTTAGGTGATGGAGACCTTCTCCCCTGAAGTGGGCTGTGAAAGTTAGGAGCAGGTGGCTCAAGCATGTGTCCATGAACAGGGGATGCCGAACGAGTCTGCTCCCAGGACTCATCCATTTTTAAATGTGGACCTAAGTGTTCTTCTTTGGTTTCTGGGGCTCCGGCACTTGCTAATGGCTTAGATTTGGGAGCAGTTCTGGGGTGAGGGGTTGGAGGCACCAGTAGATCAGATGGAATGGCAGCAACAGAAGAGTCCACCGATTCCCCTTGTGCAGAGAGTGTTCGAACTGTAAGTTCCTTTGCTTCCAAATTCCTTAGTCTCATTAGCTCCACCAATGTGTTCTCTGCTGTTGGAAAGATCACCTCTGCCACCTGAGTACACAAACAAGTAGTTTACTAGCATGAATGCATCAATTTCCCTCCTCTCAACCCCACTAAAGTACCACCTTCGAAGTCTTAACATGGAGTGAATTATTGCCAACAAGAGCCCACATTAGAGCTCCCCACCAATCAGTACCAGTTGCTTTTAAACCTTTCAACCCATTTGTCCAAAATCTTAAGTGCTTATAGAAAGGAAGATAATGAGCAAATTATCCACAAACAAAAGAGTAGGTTCCTCTGAAAGCTGAGAACACCCTGCACACCTTCAAGTGCTGTCACATGTTTATTTTTGCCTTCACGTGTCACTTGAAATTCACCTAATGCAGATGGTCACTGTAACGCTGGAAGGAGAACTCACCCGTTGACCCTTCGCATAAACACCATAGCCTGTGACATTGGCGCCATGGGAGGTCCCTGTTGCTGTCAGGGTTGGTGGTTTCCAGGACACCTGTATGGTTGCTGGGGTGGACCCAGCCCGTACAGTAACATCTTGAGGTGGAGCTGGGGGACCTAAGGCAGACAAGACTGGTCACTCTTGATTCTTAAATCCGAAGTATGTACATCAACTGATATACCTACAAGTTGGAAACTACAGATCTCAAAGCACTTTTAATAAAAATTTGCTTCAAGGTGATAAAATATCCTTATTGTAGTTATTGTGTAAAAACAGAAGCATATGCTCAGCAGGTCATGGAGCCAGGAACAGACCCCCAGCTTACGGCCATTAACTAAGCTATATTTCTTTGTAAGATGGTCTTTACTTGCAGCTTCCTCTGGACCTATTTTTATCCCACTAGGCTGCCTAACTGCTACTTAGTCTGAATGCTGGAGATGTTAAAAGAAAAATGCAGGGAGAGAAAGGCCCAGAACTGGTACTGTTAGCAGAAAACTGCTGCAGGTGACAGTGACCGACCTTTTGGTATATACCTCTGCACCGAATGCACACTACATACTCAGATATCACTTACAAATTCTATCTCTCTGGACCATCAGTGGCTCCAAGTAATGATTTACTGGCTAGAAGCACATTGACACTAAGGTGCAGTGTGGACTGCAAGCCAAAGCTTTAACCTTTTCAACCAGCAGCTCACTAATTTAAAGGACAACCGGACTCAAAATCTTTACTCTGCACTGAAGAAGAAAATATCCCTACTAACCTTTTAAGGCATTTACAGTATGTTAGTGTAATAGCACACCAAACTCATCCTTAATTAAAAGATATTATTATCCTACTATAAATAGCTTTACTGTGGACAGAAAGTCAAAGTGAAAATATCATAGAGATTATTAGTTCATTAATATCTCAGGCAACCTGCTGTGTTAATTTAACAGTCAAACCCTGAGAAGCGTTTCTTGCTAAAACATTTCAGAAGCAGGGTTCTGCTGTAGCCATCTCTGCATGATAGCTGGGACAATACAAACCCTGGTTGCTGTGAATTTGCTGATGCCAGTGAACTAAGGACAACCAAATTCTGTTCATCTACCAAAAAAACTACAAATATTTTAACTGTGTGCATTCGTTGCTACCAAACAGATCATGACACAAGTGTAAATATCAAACAAATCTCAGCCTCCAGATATGCTGGCAAACTGTCAGTGCATTTCAGTAGTTTGCTGTCACTGAATTTCATCCTCTAGTGGGCATGGAAATAAAATTATCATCATGTTTAGGACAATACAGGCACAAGATGAAATTTTTGCCTATACCATCCCTTGCATCGGTGGTGTATTTTTAACTTGCAAAGCCAAAGTTTGCAAACTGAGCTAATACTATTTTTGACCAAGACATAGATTTTTATTTGGGATTGAATTTCAGCTTCCCTGACCATCTTATTTTATTGACAGCCAGCACTCCCAATCCAGCAAAGCTCCTCAGCTTACAAGAAAGAATGCATCTGATCTATTCCAGTATCTTGTCAATGACATCAACACTAGTCTGCTCCTGCAGGAGAAGCCACTTTCCTCCCATTCTCCCAAAGCCAAACAATCCCCAGGGAGTCTATCTTGACCTTCACAGGCTGTAGCAGAGATAGGTTTAATAAACTGTAATGCCCAAGGCTTAGTATGGTTTCTATTTTCCCCCATCATTAAATGGACGATTACTCTCAGTGACTTTTCATAGGCTTGGTCATCAACATAAATGTTTGTTGCAGAATTTAACTAGTTTGGTCTTCATGAATTTATTACCTAAATAAACTCAAACCCCATAACAATCCCTTTGGTCCCAAATCCTGTCTATTTTCAGATCTGAGTACCCAAAAGAGAACTATTCTTGTTTTATCTTAAGCAATTCCAGTGCTTTGATGAATCAAGAAAAGGAGTTCAATTGCTCAGCAGCTAAAGGGCTGTCACTCAGCTTTGGTCTGGTAGGAAGCAATGTGTTTTCAAGTATAAATCATGCAAAACATTATATATCTATGCAAAGAGAAAAATGAAATTGTGACCTCTAATTGTCCTGTGCTTCTCACACAACTGCTCTCTCTAGCTTTGAAATATGAGCAGTTATTTCCAGTTCATTTTTGCTTAATGTATTCCTAAAAAAAAAAATCCCGAGATTGATACAGTGTGAAAATTTTAAAATATTCACTGATCCCCACTCCCTTTTTGGTCTAAGTGGCTGATGGTATCCTCTTCTATAGGGATATCACCGAACCCACCAGTAAAGAGCAGAGCTTCTCAGCTTCAACTAAAGCGAGCACATGTATTCATTTGTAAACATTTCTGAAGCCCTTAGAAAAATGTCAGGACAACCACTGGCAGCTGCCTGTGGCCAGTTATGTTGCAGTTCATGCTGCACTGTCTGCTAAACTTGACATTCACCACACAGAAAGGTTTATGTGATGTCACTCCCCCCCGCATCCTCTAGAGAAGCACAATAACAAAAGATTCCCTTCAGATTCCCCAGAATACCTGTATTACCCTCTCAGCATACTCTAAAATAATCTTTGTAACATGTCTCTTACAACAAAGATCAGCTGAAGGTATTTAAGGTGGAAAAATAAACCAGAGTATTAGTCACGTTAAAGACAATTTCTCTATTTTTTTTCTTTTAACTTTCTTTTAACTCTGGTTTTGAAGAAGAGAGATGTGATTACTCGAAGCCAGTAGTATTTGCAAGACAAAATGATGGCACACTATGATGGCAACTCCCCTTGCTGACTCTGATTTCATGGGCATCCTTTTCCCTTAGTTTCACTGACTTTAGCATCTAAGCCTCTAATCACATCAATAGTTTTTTATTTTGCTATGTAATAGTGAAAAGTTGACGTGGTTTTGTAAAATGTGCACTGTGATCTGAAGTGGTGGGGAAGATTCTGGAATGTCTGGATCTAAAAGCAGAGGCTTTGCTGCATTTTAGCTTTTCAACAGAGAACAGTTCATTTGTTACTATAGCATTACTATGCTTCAGCAACTAGAGGGAGATACAGCATGGTAAGTGTTTGGCCTGAAAAAGTCTTACTGGAAAGGTCTTTCCCAAATAACAAAGAAGTCAACATATCTAATAAGCTCAAGCATGATGATAAGCATGACTTTCCCTAGTTTATCTCCCCAAAATGCTTCAGTCCTTACCCAGGAACAATGAAGAGAATAACTCAGAAGAGCAATTAATTTTAGATACCATAAAGCAATCTAATAATCCTCAGTCTGATCATGAAAGTGACTGGGATCACAGCATAAAGATAATGGTTAGATTATTTATCTAGTATTTTCAGAGAAACTTAACTGGAGAGTTTTGAGGTAGGGAGGAAAATATCAAACCTGCTGGCAACGTAGAAAATTCCACAAAGGCTTCCTTTTTTTCTCGTTGTTCCAGGGGGAGCTGCCAGGGCATCTGATGGGGCTTTGCCATAACCTTCACCTTGTAGGCCATATTGGGCTTCAAATTAAAAAAATGGTACTTGTAGCTAGCAGCCTTGACAATGTCAAATTCCTCTTCATTAAGAAAGATCACATGACTGTAATTACTATTTGTAGGGAGCCAGGACAGCTCAGCAGAAATCTGGGTTATATTGTCCACTTTAAGATTAGAGGGGGCTACTATGACATCTTTCCCAACTAACAAAGTGCACTGCAGTTCATCTGAGTTACCCTTGTTTGTAATGCTCTGAACTGATATTCGGTATGTACAAGTAGAAATGTTAAGCTTTTCTATAAGAGCTTTCGTTCTGCTTCCCAAGGCTATGTTCATCCGTACTTCCTTGTCAACCAGAACATTGTAGCTGCTAATGGTTCCCCATCCGGGTGGCACTACCGGTGGCTCCCAGCCCACAATGACACTTTTGGCTAGTTGTTTAATAAGGGTGATTTTTCTAGGATAAGGCACAATGTCTTCTCCAATTTCATCAATGTTCACATCCAGAGTCCCTGCGCCATTGCTGATTACACTAGACTCTATGTGACTTGGTGGACTTATCTCCAAGAGATCTCCTTCCAAAGCAGGCCCCGAATGGTTGACAAAATTCTGATCTTGTTCACTGCTTAATGTGCTTGATAATCGGGTCTCATTGTCTTGAACAAAATCCACAAAATTTGAAGGGACTAGTCCTCTTTGTCCATCTAGAAGTTCACCTGGTAAGAAAAAACAATGTCATTAAAATCCTCAAAGAAGCATACCTCTTGCACATCAATGCCTTGCAAGTGGACAAAATAAGGAGGAAGATATAAGTGAAAACTGTACATAAACAACATTCACAGTTTGAGAATGCAAAGGCTCAGTGAGGCAAAAACCAAAACTGCTAGTAAGCTTTTTTTATCAACTTAAATCTCACCAGTAGGAAAAGCTGACAATATAAAATATCTTATAATTAGCTTTGCCTGCAAGGAGCAGCTTTGCTGGTGCAGAAACGCTCTTAATTAACACAATGATGATAGGGGTAATTTTAGCAACTGATTTGGTAGTAGATGAAGGAAAGAATTTGGAGCATGTTTGACAGATGAACTTATTTGAATCTCTATGAATTAGCAGGAATTAAAAAAAAATACCTTCATAAAAGCCATCTTCATCCATATCTCCATACACATAAAGGTACTTTCCTGCCGTAAGAGGGAGCTCTGCTTCTGGATTTTCATTTGGTCCATCAAAAGGGTTGTAACTGCAATGGAGTACAGAAGGAAAATGTGTGTTCACTTACAACCCCCCAACAACTGAATACTAATCAGAAAAACAGTACAGTTCTAGGGCTGCACAGGAAGGTAATTCCTCAGCTCAATCTTTTTGCTTCCCATCTGAAATGTATTCTACGCCATGTTAAATTTCTCTGACAATCAAAGCACATGGAAATGGCACTATTTTGCAGGCAGTACAGGCAGGAAAGGGGTCTGCTATGCATAGCATTGGTTCCAGGTAACAATTCAGTGCACGAATAAAAGTGAAGCAAAATCAAATGTTGAATATCACAAATATGTATTACGTAATGAGCTGGATTATTTACCTATAACGGGCAATGCAAAGATGGACTTTCCCAGAATATCTCTGCTTTGAGGTATTGGAATTCTGATCATTATCCATCTGTAGAGAAATTTTAAAAAAGACAATGTAATTTCGAAAAGATGCATGCACTGTTTTCCTGACAGGTGATATAAATCAGACAGTCAACCTGTAACATATATATATAAAAATATTAAATTCTAACATGGAACAGAACTGGTTAATTTTACTTAGAGGGGCTTAGGTTAAAATGGAATTGCAAATCAGATTCTCACAGGGCAAAGAAATTGAGCCAATTCCTTGACATCTTGCTAGAGATCCAGGTCAGCTGTCTGAGACTGGATGTTGGTGCTTTGTCATCTGGTCAGTGGAGATAGCTGAAGGACAAGGATATTGACCCTAGTGCTCCCTTTCATGCTGTTGACTAAAGAAATAGTCATGGCTTAACCATACCAGTCTCACTGACCACCTCACCCTCTGGACTAAACTTTCACTAAAGTCTTCATTAAAGTAAGGTAAACTCAGTTACTCCAAGATGACCTGTTGTAAGTGATAACACCTAGTGTTTCTGGGCATAGTACAGCTATATGATCACACGGACAACCTGGGGTGGTACCCTAATATTTTAATGAGAAAACAATAGTAGAAACCAAATACCATTGACTAAGTACTTAAGACAAATGCTGAGTTTAGAGCTTGTACAAATGTCAACTTCCAAACACTTGGAAACAGTATTGCATCGCATAAAATGTACCCCCTTGTCAATCCAACCCACAGCAGCAGCATCTGTTAAATCCCACCCTTTCTACTGAAAGAAATAATGTATTTCCTCATCATACTTAATTCAATTCTGCAAAGCCACACATTTATTCCATTATAAATCTGGTCTACAAAACCTGGAGATTAAATTGTGGTGCTGAATCGACACAGACCTCACCTACTTTAGCTCTGTGGTAAGTATCTCACTGGTAAAATAGTAATTCTTTCTGCTGTGCTTCAAGCCTAGCAGAACTTGTAAAGTGAGAGATGCAGTTCTGTCCTCTGCTTATTTTACAGTATGCTGTGAACCCTTTTAGCATTTTTTAGGAAAAATGAGCAATTTTTCACTTGACCTTGAGAGAACTTTAAGGTGGAAATACTAGGTTTAACAGTGGGATCAAATAAGTTGTCAAGAAATTCACCAATATTTTACACAATATGGGCAGAGTGAATATTGAACTGCAACTTTCAGGCATAAAATGGTCCCTGCTTGGCTCCTAGTATGGAACCAAAGAGCACCAGAAAAATATTGAGTCAAGTCACTTTTCCTCTGGATTAACTCCTAGGAGGTGGGTTAGCTTGTTGGGTTAGCAGAGCACACACTACACTGCCAACACTCCACTTCCAGTGGGGAGGGCAGTAACAGCCAGCTATGAGTGTTCTCCCCTGTCCAGCATTTGAGGATGCAGGTAAATGTTAAAGGGTTATCATCCTGACACCTTTTTATGGGCACCTCACAAAGCTCATTAACTAACCCATTAATGCTTATTCTGGAAGACTTTGTTACTAGTAATACTCAGGGAAATTGCAGATATATTTTTGCAGAGTAACAATGTGTAAAAAGGGGCTTGACATTCTCAGTGAGAGATAACTCAAAAATAATAGAAAAAGGGAATTAAATTTGACGTGTGCTTCTTCTGTTCCTTGCTGTTAGTTCTGCTTCCCTAAGTCTCGTTGCTAAGCTGCTTTTTCTGGTTTGAATACTTTGAGCTGTTTTTTCTGTGGTCTCTTCAAAAAGCAGTGAATGTTCCCACTTTTCAGCAATGCTGCTACGCATAAATATACACTTATTTATTTGTGGGTAATCCTTAGATATGTCCATTGAATTCCTACTGTACAAGAATCTAATATTTTGTTGAATATCCCACACCATACTCAGGCTTGTGATTAATTTAAAAACCTTCTGATTCTATCAACTTTCACAGGTTCAGTAGCAATGAATATAAAATAGATAGAAAATATGCACGCAGTTTCAATTTATTTACTTCTGTGAAGATGAAGAATGGGATTCAGGCCTACGAGGTGAGAGGTAAAATCGGAAGATCCATTTCCTCATGGTTGTTTGCCCATATAAAACAGGCTTACTGTATTTGATAGAAAATAATACCCTCCTATAAAGCTTTTAAAATGTGTCCTATACCTCCTTGTGTTTAACATTTACCCTAAATATCAACAACCAACTTGCTATGACACCTTTGTAAAGCTCTTCTGAGCTTCCCATCGGCTTTCCATTAGAATTTTACCGAAAACTATAAAACCTTTCTAAGAGATGAAGAAGAGAACCTTTCAAAAGTACAGTTCAATACAGGTTGTAAAGGTGAATGGTGGAAAAGTCTCGTGACAACTTCCTGCAACTTTCACTTCCAGGTTAGAGGCTCAATATCAGTTTAGGAGCGTGTGCTGGAAACTGCTGTTAGCAGGTGGTATCAGCCTAGTTGTAGTGAGAAGATTCACACATCACAAAAACTAGGCAAAGAACAAGTCCTGTGGAACAAGCTACTTCTCTGTCAGAGTGTACCTGCCTGGACTGGGCACCGCATGCAATTTCTCATCCGTTTGCCCAGGCAGAATCAAAGTCACACCTTTTGATAGATGTAATAAAAGACTAATAAAGCAGCATAACATAGACACCACCAAAGCAGACATAGAAATGCTGACTTACACCTCTTGTGCACAGAAGCAGTACAACACTCTGAATGCATCATTGAAGGCTGAGGTTTTCATTGTAGTTGAGGGTCTCACACACCCACTTTTTATGCTGCGTAACTAGGATGTTAGCTGAGACTTCTTTGAAAGTATCAGTTAAACTCCCCCTGGTCACATTCCTAAGTTGTCTCAGAAAATGAGAACATGAATGTATTGACTTTTTACAAGTAGGTGGATCAACCTCCATCGTTCCCCTGGAGAAGAGATGTCTTGGCCCCATAACATACATTTTCAGTAACAAATTGAAAAAGACTCACGTCGGAATCAAATCTGCATCTTGGGGTACCAGATCTGGACTTGGACAGGAATGTAGGTTTGACAGACAATTGTTCTGGTTTATCTCCAGATATTTGAAGGGGTCGTATAAACTCTGAAATCACACAACGACTTCCAGAAGGACTTTCATGACCTGGCAGTGAACAAAACACATACGAGAATAAATAACTATTCTCAAGCAGAAGCACTGCCAACTAATAAGCACCAGTGTGTTATTTTCTCCTTGTTAGAAATTACTATAGAAAAAGACTAAGAAAGGTAGACTGCAGAGTATAAAAGTAGCTAAGCTATTAGTTCCCAGGCTTTGGGTAAATTACATACGTCAACAATATGTAATGGAACATAGTGTGGAAAGTGAAGGTATTTTAATTCAAAAAAATAAAAGTTAAAGTTTCCTGTAATGTAAAAAAAGTTCACCTTTGTTCTGAGCACCTTGCCATCTTTGGAGAAGTTATCTGACATGCTTTTTGACATGCCAAGCACTAAAAAGCTTCTGTTGGAACCTTTCTGTGTCTTTTGGGGACTTTTTCATGTACTGGAAAGTACATGACTTGATTCTTCAAGTCATGTACTTATCGTCTAAGAAAGTGACCAAAATGCTAATAATTTAGCTGGCAGGATATTGATTTTGAAATGAAAGGAAGTGGTTTGGCTTTTTGCAGGGTATTAATTTCCAAGAGCTCCGGCTTCATTTTTCTTAAGAGCTCCTTGTTAACACCGGTACTAAAACAACAATCTGACCACAGTGTCATGTCTTCAGTTTCTAAAAAACAGAAACAGAAGATGTAGGCTATGAAAAAAGGAAAAATCTCCAGAAATGCTGTTTTGAAGATTTTGATTGTGCTTTTTAAAAACACTTAAAAATAAAAAGGAAAGGAGAGTTTATATTGCGCATTGGAAGGACCTAAGGAGGCAGCTTTACAAGAGGCTGAAGGCTCTATCTCCTGTTGACTCAAGTGAAAGACAGGCCTAACGATGAGGGGAGACAAGTAAAAAGAACAACTTCCTCAAGGTTGCAAGAGAGACTAATAAAGTGTAAGATAAAATAGGTCTACATTTTTTCCCTTTTACTGTTAGTTTTGTCTCCAAACCACATCAAAACAAGCAGGAAATTGTAACCTGAGCCTAATTATTCTTGCAGCATCAGCAGAAGTTATAGCAAAGCACAGAGTCTAGGGCACTGCTGACACAATCAGATATGCAGAGTGCCTTCTCCTTTCTCTCTCTCTCATTAACATAACGAACCTATGCTCTGATATTTCAGACCCTGGATATGTGTAGGTTCAGCATTTCCTCCCTGGTTCTGCCACAAATCTGGGCAGCAACGTTTTGCCACTGAATTGCAAGCTTCCCAGACACGTGTCACCAGGAATTATCAGTGGAACCTCTTTATTCATATTGCAGAGGAAAATAAACTCTAATTTTCTCTGCATCACTGTGATTTACAGCAGGACAGCTTAAGCACATTGACAGCAAGGAAACATCCAAGTCATCATACAAAAGATTAATTACAACCAGCCTCACTTACAGCAGTCCCCAGGCTGGAAAAGGGCACATTTTTTATTCTTGGAACCTTTCTCACATATATAACAGAAAAGTCATCCCTGTTCAGAAACCTTTAGCCAATTTAGCTCCTTCTGTTTGCTGTTAATGTGCTTGCCATACCAGCCTGTCAGTGCCAAGCCTATAAATAATTAGTCCAACTGTGATTATTCATTCAAAGGAAACTGCTGTTTGGTCTCATACCCCCTGGATTTTTCAGGCTTTGTTATTGAAGCAGTTGCACTACATACAAAATGTGGAGAAAGATTCTTGGACAGATGGAAAGGTGTGGAAAGATTCTAGTCCAATTCTTGGACAATATAGCCTTTCTTTGCAGACAGATAGGATAATAACCAGGATAGGAACACATTATCAAGAACTCCAGGAATATTAAGATACTGGAAGATACTCAACTGCCTTATTTTTTCCATGTGTAAAACAGGTTACATAAAACATACCTTGAGTCTTTAATACATAGAAGAGAAAACTGAGTGGTAGCTGTCACTGCATCAACGTGACATAGATGCATCTATGGCTCCATGTGGTGCCAATAACCAGATACAGCCTACTCAGATACCTCACTTCCCATCAGAAGTGAGGTAAGTCTGTATCGCTATCCACAAATGTATGTGGATTCTGTCCCAAATCCAGCTATGCAAAGTGGGTCTGTCTTCCTAACTGGACTTATTGCTGCCTCAGTGTCATCTGCTTCTCTATT
Source organism: Eurystomus gularis (assembly GCA_013400335.1). Lineage (NCBI taxonomy): Eukaryota > Metazoa > Chordata > Aves > Coraciiformes > Coraciidae > Eurystomus > Eurystomus gularis. Next base: position 196,406 of record VZZY01007612.1, read on the forward strand.
CATTTGGCTACTGGTGCCATGTAACATCTTCCTGCTCAATAAAATCTGCACAGAGTGCCATCAACTCCTGCCACTTTATGAAAAAGTGTGTGAAATAGCAGAAGCAGATCCTCTAAGGCTCTCTCCCATGCTGTGGGACTGCTTTTATATAGGATTACAATGGGATCTATTTCTTAAAGCACCTTAAAAATGACTGCATTTTCAAAGTATTCTAATATCTGCAATAAGTTGGAAAGAACAGAATATTCGGGCTAGCCGAATCAAACATTAGCCGTTAGTTCCTGTGTATCCTTTTTCACAAAGGTTATGAGCTGCTTAAATAAGGTATGTAAACTCATGCTGGTTCTGTGTATGTAGAGCTACAGTTGGATTAAAAAAATTCAAACCCCAACACAAGCATCATCAAGCAATGCCTTTGCAAAAAGTGAAACTGAGATTCACTGTGCGTGAAGAACATTCCTCCTGAAACCTCCTGAATTTGGATCGTGTCCTGATCATTTCAATACAGGATATCTATTTTTGAGGATCATGAATAACTGAAAATGGCTGAACTTAAAAACTGGCCTAACTTTATCACCAAAATAGGAAACAATTTCAGACTAGGTTCTCCTGTTCATCCAAGGCAATTTCAGTGATGTCCCTTGGCTTGAACAACAGAATGTGGAGGAACAGACCTATAAAAACTGTTTTAAATTTTTGTTCACTGGAAACTATGAAAAAAAAAAAAAGCACCTTTCCTTTTAGATCTGCATTCTGGAAAAAACTAAGAGTTAAAAATGAAAAACAAACGCGGTCAGTTCATAAGAACATGCAGCAACTTTTAGAAATGTCTGTTTTTTTCTGCAAATACTAGAGAAGGACCTTACAAAGCCTCAGGATTTCTGTCTGTAAAGTCTAAAAAATCTATACACTCTCAAAACACCCTTCATTTTCCCATGACTGGCAAATATCTGTTGAGAGAGGGTGAAGAACACCCTTTCCAGGAAAGATGCAAGGAAGAGCACCAGACTTAATTTAAATGTCTCAGCAGAATTAAAGCTGGCCTTACTTGTGTCACAATTAGACTCTCATTTTATTTATTGGGAGTGCTGATTCATTATGGACTACCTAAATTACCTAGAAAGGCCACTTAAACAAGACTTTATCTGATGAATAATAAATCTTAAGGTTTCTATATCTGATTGTGACATTATTATATGCTTAGAGTGAACTTTTTATGTTCTAATCTATTCTAGCTAGGTTTATTTCGTTTCCTGATACATTCAAACATCACCAATTAAGGCAAAGCAGCTGGTCATAAACTGATCTCATTTCCGTCATTTGCTTTGCTTTGAAAGCTGTCCTTGTGTTCCCTCTTGTGTTCTTTCTTCCTCACACATAATAAAAATAATTACACTTCTGATCTGAAGAACTTGCTGTAGCATTACCGTCATTATCGTCAAATGGTTGATTTCAATAATTAGAAATCCTGCCCACTTGCTCAAACATTACTTTATTGTTATCAGTGCATTCATTCTGCAAATGAATACTGTCCAAGGATTTCTGATGTTTATACACGAGTGCTGCAGGCCTTGAATTCTAAGTTGCATAAAAATCAGTAAGTTGTGAGAAAAGGTCTACAGAGCAAGGATTGTAAATTACTTCAGTACAGACCTAGCTATGTTCTCTGTGCTTTCAGTTAAGGATATCTTGGAAGATTTCTGTTTGTTATGTTTTTAAGGTTTTTTAAAAAGCTGTTTCCATTAGTATTTCAGGGATAAATAGCAGTTAGTTTGGAGAGTTTGACTAGGGACCTAAAAAAGTTTAGTTTATTTTTATGTGAGGATTGGGATCTATTAAGTCAATTCCAGAGATACAGACCGGACCTTCACTAGCTGCCTAAAGGACATTTCAATACCTAATTACCTTTCCTTTAAAATTAATTGTTGCTTTGAAAATCCTGTCCTTAGAGATGTGAGGAGCTAATCCTGTTGATATTAAGGAAATTTGTACTAAATTCTTAAGGCTATCAGGTAATGCCTTCTGAATTCTCTGTTTAGTGCAATTTAATATCCGCTTAGGTAAGTCTTGCAGCTCCAGAAAAGCCTCTAAACTAATATGCACCACAGTGGGCAAGACTGCAAACAGCTTGAATTTTGAGTTCAAAACCCCAAGGCATACAATGTACAAAGTTACTGAAGTGAAATGAAAGAAGGATGCCACCTTGGCTCCTTTTGACTTGGTTTCCACATTGAGTTTAGCACCCTTCACTGAACATAACTGCTCATCTGTAACAATAGGGAAATGATTTGTGGTTTCTAAGCCCTACGCCCCCGAATTTTTCTAGAAGCTTAGGAAGATGAAAAAAAAAAAAAAGAAAGGTCGAGACTCTTTCTTTTTCCAGTTCCTCTTCATACTTCATACTTATTTTAAAACAACTTTGAGGGAATTTCTAACTAATGAAATTTACCTGACAAGTAAAATGGAAGTAAAAGACAAGGAAAGGAAAAAACCTGACAAGTTCCTCCTGCAAAAGAACGAGTTGTTGAAATAATTCTAGCACAGGAGATACTGAGCTGGTGTGCATGCTCTTCAGCCTTGATAACAACATAGTTATAATACACAGTTTAACATGTGAGCTACTTTCAAGTGTCCTCAGGTAACCTCTTGCCTCAGTCTTTGCAATTTTCTTATGCATAATGAATCCTGGCAACAGGAGATGACCTGATGAAAGTTCACCACAGATCTTGGAAAAACACTGTGTTGAAGATATTAGGCACTATAATTTCAAGAACATCAATACAAATATAACTTTCTTTTTTTTAACATTCTACACTTCTTTAAAAACTCAAATCAACAATATTTTTGTTGTGACTTTTCTGTTTCTAAAACATCTGGCAGTTAAACACACCTTTGCACTCCTTAGTAAGAAAATGTAGGTATTATCCCTATTCAGTTCTGTTAAAATATAACCCATTAAACTCCTTTCCAACCAAAATCACTTTGTGACAGAATTTGTGTTTTTGTAGAGAGTGTTTGCTTCCATGGAATTTTTTTGGTAATGTTTTACTTTTAAGTTTTCATGGAGAAGTGCATATTTGCTGTTGAACAAATGCAACTAAATCAAAAATATTTTCATAATTTTCAAAATATTCCCTTCAGTTTTCCCATTTTCTACCCAGCTCTATTTACAAGTTTCTTTTATGTAATGGCTAATGCAGTGTGGGGGTCTCTGTGCTTTCTTTCCCCATGAACTGCTACTTTAACAAGACAGCAGACCTACTCCTGGAAAAGTGAAGGTTTTACAACAAAGCCTGTGTATGCAGACAGTTTTTCTTCTTCCAGCAGAAGTAGATACTTACATAAGCAATACATCAATTAGCACTGAACAGGTTTCTCATCACTGCACCCAACAACAGTCAGAGAGAATTCTGCTTGCAGCAGGGCCCAAATAAAACTCAAACAACCTCAGTGAAGGTTTAAGAGACACTCTGAAATTTAACGAGTCACAAAACAGGAACAGGAGCAAATTCTATCCTCCATTCATACAATCAAACTCTAGCTACATCACTGAGTTTCATCTTAAAACCTACACGGTAGAACAGATACCTGTAAATAAAATGTTGGTCCTTACCTTTGCCTATAGAAGTGGCTATTCCATTCATTAACTGGGATAGAGATTTACCGGGAGAACCAGGGATATCTGAGGATACCACCGAGTTGCTGCTCAGGAGATCAATCTTCCCTGCTTGCTGTCGAAACTTCTCCAGTTCTCTGGACAAGAGGTTAAACTGTTCGCTCTGTGTCCGACATTTCTCCTCTAACTCGCGGACCTTGGCCTGCACAAGCAAGACATAACACAGACATTTGACTGGGATCAGAACAAGCTGTGACTGCATCAGAAGTGTCTAAAGTACCAGGAAGCCAGGATAGGCAAACTATTTGGGATAAAGAGGCCCATAATCACACTTTTCTCTCCCGAAGTTCTCACCTAGATTTAGAACAAATTAGTAGCCCTGTCATATTGAGGCAAGTTCTCCTTTCATCCTCAATTTCTAAAGGGGAAATTCCCCATCATATTTGGCAGTGCTGAAAAAGTCACTGCCAAGAACACTTGCAAACAGATCCTACAGCATTCTGACTTCTACACACATCTGAATGTCACTTTTGTGCACTTTTCCAACTTTTTCTAAAACTCAGGTATACCTCTGATGTTTGCCCATCCTCTGCTACTAAGTTGAAGCCTCCTGAATTGCTAGATTAACATTTATATATTTAAAAACAACAACAACAAAAACCCCACAGTGGTTCATGCAGAATGTGGGCCTAACTACTGGCTGAATTCCCTCTCAAAATAATGCTTCTCACTATAGATGCCAAACCACACAGAAGTAATTCAGACACCAGCCAAGAGGATATTCTTTACAAGCTTATGAGAAGTACCAAAATGTCATTGTTGGCAAACAATTCTGTTTTAATTTTGAGAATTCAAGCTTTAACAAAAGAGAACTTAAAATATAAGTTTCTGAGCTGAATTGGGAAATTTGCCTACATATATTTTATAAATTCCTGATGTGAAAAAAATGGTGATGGAAAGGAAAAATTCACTGTCCACAAGGAATGACAAGGGGAGTGGGAATTTAGGATTTCTTCTAGTTTTTAATCAAAACATATAGAAGGCTAGTGAAGAAACTAAAGTATGAAAAAGCCCTTTTATTCAAATCTGCACATTCATTTTACCAGCTAAATAAAGGACAAAACAATGTTTTCAAAATAATGTAGTTAAGTTTCAATCTGCATTTATAAACAGCCTGTATATCTGTTTGCATACACTATCAGATATTCCTAAGATAAAACAACAAATCTAGAGCACCCAGAGAGTTGGAAAGAGTACAGTAACAACTGTTGCAAAGACTGAAGAGCCAGCGAAGCTCCTGAGAATTTCCTTTATGAGGTTTGGTTTCCCCACAGGGGTGAACAGTTGGGCTGTACTCTGCCAACGTGCCATTAGAGACCTAGGGAGCTCTTGTGTCTTATGTGCCTCGACCCAAACACTGCAAACAGAGGTAGCTCAACAGAGGCAGTAACAGCCTCCTTACATGAAATGCGAATGCATTATAACCTAATCTGATGCTTTATGATGAACAAACATCACTTTTCTTCATTAAAAGCCCCTTTATCATATATGCCTCACTAAACAGCTGTACTAACAAAGGCCATCTGGATATCCATTAGATTCTTCGAACCGTACTACAGGCTTCTTTTTCTTGAACTATGAAAATGTTCTCAGTTCATATAAGAAAAACTGGACATATTACATATCAAGAAAACAACACATGTAACATACCACCTGTTCAAAGACCTTAGTACAACTAAAGATGAACAAAATACTTCTAGCCCCGAGAAGAACATGAAAGTCCAAGTTTCCTGCTACAGAAGGCAGTACTACTTATTCCTTTCTTTGTAACAAATAGATTTTTAAAGATACAATTAATTTTCAGGATATAATTTCTTTAGATCCATAAAACACAAATTAATTTAGTTCTGCTAAAGAAGTCTCAGGGTATCTATCTGTCTGATTATGAAACAAAACACTAAGATACAGAGACATTGTGGGAGTTTTACGCAAACATTAAATGCTTTGATTTTGGGGTGTTTTTTTTGGTTTTCATCTTTCACTGCGGTTTTGAGCTACTGAAACGTAAGCCTTTGTTACTTGTTAATTTGTTGCGTGAATTAGGCATCTAGGTACAATTTAAAAAGAACATTAAACAGACAAAGCAATAAAGTGGTTTGGGTTTTTAGGCCCCCTCTTTCCACTGGAAAGTTTGAGGACAAGCTATTCAGCTCTCTAAGAATAGATACTGACCTTTCCACATGCAGTTATGGAAACTCTAGCATAAAATAAAAAATAAAAACATCACAATCCAGACCCCAACAAGATGCTAAGGCTGCCTGAAAAATTTAAAATTTATTTGCATGCCAGTATATGCTTTCTTTGCCTTTTCTTTTGAGTGTCTTGTATCTTCAAGTTGTTCTCTTGTTTTGATATGACGCATGGAAGAAAAATGACTTTACTACCTTATTTTTTAATGTAGGTTGTGAGTCAGAAGTGAGCACAAAGTTGGTACTACCTCAAGAAAAAACGGGCATAAGATTCACAATAGTATTAACAGGACAGACATCCCCACACCCATCTTTGCTGACTTCAGGCAGGTGTTTGGTTCATTGTTAGCCAGCCAAACTCTCTTGACTGAAAATCTATGTATTCACATATTTTGCTGAAGAGCAATGCATGTGCTCATGCTCCCAGAAGTACTGAATCTCCATTCTGTATCATGGTTCTGCCCATACAGCCTCTGTCCTAGTAATGATGGCACAAAAGTGCCAAGACTATCAGATCTGCCTAAAACTGGCTCTGCCGGTAGCAGTGGTTGTATGAAAAGACATTCTCTACTGCAGGCCACACTGAATGAATAGCACTTAGGACTTGAAAAACTTCTATACAATACATAGTGCTATTTCTAAAATTTTAACCATTTCTTAAATGGAAAATGAAGCAGAATTGATCCATCACAAGACAGATACTGTTCACACAAGACAGACAGGACGATGAGCAACTTTCCAGGTGGACAGGCTTGAATTCAGACTAGCAATTAGCTTACATATTCTGCCATGGAGATACCACTTCAGAGCTTAACTGTTTACTTAGCAGCAATGGCTTTCAGTAGGTGCCTCAGTAAATCATCCTCAGGTGAAAATATATAAAATTATCTCTGTATTAACAAAGGCACAATCTGAATTCAGACGAAATCCACACAGTCAGAAAGCTACAATCTTGAATAAACTACCAAACCATTCTTACTGGGCATGCTCATAAAAAATGAACTTTCAAAACCAGTGCCTGTGTTCTCACTAAATTGTGCCACATCTGAATATTAATCTCTTGGAGAAAAAAATTCTGATTTTGGTCACTTGGTATTAGGCTGATAAATGCCAAGCATGCTTGCATAACAATGGTTCGAGCACGCATCCCATGCAAGGTTAGGCAGGATATTGTAAGCATTTTAAAGGGAAAAGTGCAGGATTCAGGACAAGGAAAGGAAAATTTGTGCCCTAAAATACCTGCATGCTGTCCAAGGTGTTCTGGATGAAGTGCAAAGCAATAAATTTCAAACAAGACACAGTAAACAAAGAGATGTGAAATAAACAAAGAAATAAAACCAGTTTTGAACACTTTTACATTTCAAAGCAAAAATATTAGAACAGTTAACACGTATAAAACCATGCATTAACACAAACCACGCTATAGAACATTTCAGAAATCAATACCACTGCTGAGCTTCAATTGAAAAAGGCAGATTAAATAAAACGCTAAAAATTAATGGGATTGTGGCAATAAAAAGCAAAAGCTTAGGCAACTTTGCTGGGGTTATGCAAATCTGAGGTCAAAGACAAATCGGCTAAATAGGAGTTTTGATTAGCTTGAGCGGGGTAAATAACAACCTGCCTGCTTTGTTTCTAGTTATATTTTCCTGCATCATATACCTTCCATCAGGCATTAAATAATTATTTGATCTTATATTCTTTAAGGCAAAACAAATCTAATATATATGCATTAATGCATATATATGCATTAATTTCTATGGGAATATTAACTTCTGTAGATATAAATAAAGAAAAAAATAATAAAAAACTCAAAATATGATCAAGGCACCAGAAAATCCACCTTCCATCAATGCATGACTAGTAAGTACACAGACAGAAGAATTACTGTGAGAAGGTAAAGAAACAGATTTCTAAACAACGTATTGACAATCCACTTGCTATAATCAATCTATGATACTGGGTGGTTTTTATGATATGTACGTTATGTTAAGACTTAATAACCATTTAATGTTTTTTCCTCATGCAGAAAAACTCATTTAAAAAGAAAAAACTATTTTGCATGAAAAAATTAAGAACAAAAAAGAGGAAAAGGAAATCTGGATGCAGTTAGTGTATTATTTACTTGTTATCTTTATTTTCTGACACTTCACCTTACCCAAGTACATCAAATGATTTGGAACTTCAAGAATCTGTTGAGCTTAGTTTTGAAAAACTGGGGAGGAATTGTTTGCTTTAGGAACATTCTTACAGGGGTTCTAATTTCTGCTACATGTTGTTGCCATTTGTCCTATCAAGGAATAAAAGGTTTTGTCAGCACCACGTGCATTCCTTTATTTCAATTCTCCTTTGATATTTTGTTGTTTTCCTATGTAATTTAACCACAAATGCATCTATCCATTATAAAGGGTCCATTACTATAAGAGTCTCAGTTTAAAATCTCTAAAAATTTCACACCAAGGTTTTGCAAACCTTGCCCTATTCCAAGCAAAATTGACAGCAAAGCTCATGGTTTTAAATGGCAGTAAGAATTTGCTCCTGTTTTTCATGTAACTTCTATACAAGACACAAGCAATTCTGTATCATTAGGCACAGAAGACTAAATTGCTAGATTTTTTTTTTTTTAGGATTAATGATTTGAAGGATGTCTGGAGATATGATGCAAAGTCTATGAACACAACTAGTAATGAATTCACAGGTAATACCTCGTACCAAGGTCATAATTGCTATGGGCAATTGCTAATGAAAATGCTAACATTTTTTGATGTATCCCTATCAATGATATTGCCTTTATGGATGACATCAGTATGTACAGGTATTTAGTGCCTTAAAAGTTAGTAAATCAGATCACTTGAATTAGAATTTAATTTATTTAATAGTATTTACTTACTAAATCCAATATTCACTTGCAAATTCTAAAAACCTGATGCAGCATAGTTGGGAAATGCTAAAGGCCATGGCTGGTGATAAACAGCAATAGGATTAGAGGCAATGGACATAGGTAACATCCAGAGAAAAATTCTGATGGGATACAAGAATAATATTCTTCATAATGAAAGTGCTCAAGAGCTGAAAGAGGCTGCCCATGGAGGGTGACATATCTCCATTCCCAGAGATATTTTAAAATGGACTGGACAAGTTCTTGAGCAGCCTACAGTAATTTTGAAGAGGGCCTTTCTCTGAGCACGGAGTTGGGTCAGATAGCCAGAGGTCTCTTCCAAACAGAATGACTCTATGTTTCTAATTAAAAATGTGAGCGTGTTTCTGGTGCCCTTGATTTTCAAATGCCCAGTTCAGACTACCTTGCAAAGATACAGTTTTCCAATAAAAAGTGTTCTCTCTTTACCACACCCTTTGAAGGTTTTTTTGAAGTATCCACATTCTTTCATTAGGTTTAAAAATTTTGGCTCTTTAGCATGCTGCTTTATGTTTACTAGACAGTACTTAATTAGGAACCCAAGGTAATTGATTGGTATTTGCAGCTATATTTCCAGCCTAAATGATAAAAATTCTCAGAAGAAATTGCTTCTTTTTTATATATCCGACAGTGTTTTACAAAAAAATGGTACCAAAATTTCCTTTCTATGCAAACAGAAACACACATAACTTCCAACAGCTCAGCTTAATGCACTCCTTACTGAATTATTATCTTTAAAGGTCACAATTACACTAGAAAAGAAATACACCCACCACCCCCCCTTTCCCTATGTGTTACTTGAAACTTTCAAAAGGGATGAAACTGTAAAGTTATCACATTCAGAGTGGAACTTCAACGAGCAATGGGAACACAAAGGACATCTTCTTACCTCTAGCAACTGAACTGCTCCTTCATGTTCCTTCTTAGCTTCAACCTGAGCCTTGTTTTTATAATAAGGGAAGGGGAAAGGGAAAAAGGAAAGGAAAAAGGAAAAAAGAAACAAAAAAAAAGACAAGAAAGAAAAGAAAAATCAATTAGTCATGCTACATATAGTATTCTGTAACCACATGAAGTAGCATACTGTACACTCAAATCCAAAGCCAATTACAGCCTTGAAGGGATGGCTCTGCCAATATTACTACAGCGCTTCGGTTCCAAGCCACTGAAATAACTGCTTATTTTTAGAAGATTAAATCTCAGTGAAGCTTAATAGCATTGGTATTTTGTTGGGCCAAGACAAGCATGCTCAACACATTGCAAGAACACATCAGAAGTTATCTCTGAAACCCTCTGAATTAAAACTGAAAAAATAAGCTTATTTTTCTACATTGCAGAAGGGTCACAGTATAGAAACCTACCACAACAGCTAGGAGAAAGCAATGCAAACATTAGGCTCATTCTTGACATGCAGCAACAGTATTTATCCTCTATGAAAATGGCTCACAATACAATGGCCACAAGAAAGGTTGTCTGTAAACAGGAGTGCAATATTTAGGATCCAATCAATTGAGTCAAAGAAGAAAAGAGGGAATCAATAAAGAGCAGAAAAGTGTATTTTATGTAGCTCAGAAACTCGGTTATCAAATTTTGGTCAGGAGAAGTCTAAACCTTAAAAAGTGAAAAAAGAAAATAGCACTCAGTAACTTCATGTTGTCCTCACTTTATTTCCATTTCAGTTTTCACTATCTTGGCTCCTTATTACTGTAACCTGAAGAGCACATTCTGCACATTCCTCATCAGAGAAAATTCTTGAAACCCGCCAGTTTAGCAGAAGGAAACACCTCACAGACTTTCTCATTTAATGGGCCAGACAGTCCCATGCTGCACACCAACACAGCAATATTAACTTCATTTTTCTCACCAGTGAGTGTTATCGTACTCCATTACTGGTTTCACTAGAAGCTGGGTCAGGCCATAAAGTCACAACAAAAAACATGTACCCAAACTGCACTTCACTGTCATGCGTGGTAGTAAAGTCTCCTTCAGTCCTGCAAGCACAGTTGCATTTCTTCCTGGTCTACAGCAGTAAGAGTTATTGCTAGTATCTGATTAAATATTACTTCCTCAACAGAAAGCTTTGTGTTATCCATCATTACAAGTTTAATAAAATCTACCCAGAATATGAGTTCTTGATAAATGATTAGAAAACCTGCATCAGTAGCTATCTCCCTTTTACATCGAACGGTCTTGTATTAAGGCTTTCTTGGAGAAAACGACCATCTGATTTCCTATCAACACAAAACTTCAATGAACAATATTACATTCTTCCTTTCAGGCTGAAGATCTGATCAGTCTGTACATATATTAAAAACACAATGAATTTTTATTTATAATATCAAAATATGACAGCAAATGCATCAGTCTGTACCAGTAACTTGCTTTGTTTCAAGGTGCACATTTCTATGGTTCACCAGTAACTTTACGACAGTAACAAGATAGGCTGTGAAACGTCATCCTGTTACTGCCTGGAGTTACTACTTCCATTTCATGGCACTTTTTCAAGTAATTAAATGACTCTAATAAAAAAAAAGAAGGGATTTAACACGCACATACAAGGTACGTTGGGAGGTCAGCTCCTCCTGTTTAATGATCGAAACAAAGTTTTATAGTTACTGAGGTTAAAGATCTACTGAAATTATTTTTCTGACAATATCACTGCATTATAATGTTGAAAAGGAGGTGTGTTGGGTACCAGCAGTCTAGAGGCTAAAGCAGGATAAATTAGTCTGTGCTCATCTCCACTACCAGGCCTAGAGAACTACAGGTTGCTTGGATCTCTCTCTGCAAGGTAGAACAGTGCACAGTCTAGACATCCTCTCAGAATCTTTCAATGTTTTGAATACTTTCCCTCTTCTACCTATACAGTGTACCAGTCTGGTCTTCATTCTTACTCTACAGCATTCCTAATAGCATTACAGAAGCAACTAAGCATCTCAATCAAACTGGGATCCCAACATGTCACAATGGAAAAGAATCTGAGCCTGAAATGGTTGAAAATATTTTTTTTTCTTTTTTAACAAGCCCTTTTTTCTTTTTGAGTGATATCTATAATGAATTTCACATGCAGATTTTGTCAAGAGATGTGATGGATAGAATGCTCATTTAAGTTGTCACAGATCCTTATCATGAAAGGCAATAATAATTTTAAAAGATATGATAGCAACTTATTCCCAAAGAATTAGATGTTTCAAATTGCAAATGGATGTCTGTGCAAAGTCCTAGACAGAATATTTGAGCCTAATAAATAAAACCAGTAAGAAGGATTATTTCTTAAATAGAGGAATTGTTACAGTGGATTTCAGTACAGAAATTCGAAGCTAAAATTCTAGTGGAAGCCAGTGGTAAATGATTATTAGATAATAATTTTAAACATAAATGATCTTGTATTCCACGCTACTTCAGGTCCATTGAACAAGAATTTAATCAGTGGCTACGGATGCTGAGCTATTGCACTGAGTAAAATACCAAATACAAGACAACTTTGTTTGTGCTTGAAGTCTATCAAACTACAGCTTAGCAAAAATGACTGGAGAAAACATTATGACAGAGATCTGTCTCCTGTTGCCAATCTGTTGCCAAAAAGACCCATGTAATGTAGATTTACTGGAAGAACATAGAAAAAAAAATAGCAAGAATAGAAACTGTACCTTTCTTTAATTTCTTTGCCTTTCCATGAAATTTAAGTCCAAAATTTATGTGGACGTTCAAATAATAACAGCTGAATATAACTAGAAATAGCATTTTGAAATACGCCTAGATAGATTAATTGTGAAAGGCTAAAAGAAAATTAGCTGGAAGATTTCATTTGGTTGAGTGAAGCTTTCTATTTCAAGCAAACTATATTAGATACATCTTTTTATTCTGCTGAGAGTGTCCCTCCATGCCAATTCCCTACCAAATTATCATTAGCATTATTATTTCTGTGTTTTGATCTTTTCAAGCAATTGGAAAAATCAACATTAGTACTGAGACAATTGCAGCTTTAAGTGACTTTGGTAAGATTGAAACTCAATATTATGTTTTTTCTATTCTAATGAATACTGAGAAGTTACAGTGTGAAAAAAAAATATCTTAAAAGTTATTTGTGAATTAGAGAAAGAGCTTGGAAATGAGGTACTTTATAAACTTTAGTTTATGAAAAATGGGATCAACTGTGATGTGTTAGTATGTTGACAAGAACCTACTTTAACCTAATTTAGTGGAAAAGGTAGTAAGAATTGGTAATGTCTTGAGGAGGAAGTAAAAGAAATCCTAAAAATACATAAATATGTCATTGTGAATGATTAACTGTTCCAGCAAACTGACAAGGAAATGGTGGATTGCCCATATTTTGGTTATCATGAAACTAAGACTCAATTCCTTCCTGGCATTTAAGGAATGCACAAATATTTCTGAGCCCAACGTAGAAGGAAGCAAAGGAAATACTTGCATTTGTATAACTCTTTTCCCTCTTGGGAAATGCAAGGACTTACATATACTCGTCAGGTTAATCTTCACTGGCATAAGCATTTATAAGTCAATTAGCACAGTCATGTAAGTCCAACAGTAAACATTCGCTTGTCACCACTGCACCAACAGTCACGCCGAAGGATCCGGGACAGGAATCAGTTTCGTGGTTGCGCTTTAAGTCCCTTTAAAGCAGGAGATTTTTTTCTTGTGCTCTGTCACTGCAATCTGCTATTTCACCTGCCTTTGCCTTCCTCCACTTACCTTCTGCAGGAGTTCAATTTCCTGCTGTTTGGCGTTGAGAACAGCCAAGGCTTGCTCATGCTCCAACTCCAGCTGTTGCCGCCGTTCAGCAGCCTCTCGCATATGCTGTTTCAAAGGAAGCAGAAGAACTATCAGGAGATTTTAACACATTCTACCTGCAGCCAAACATGCTGCCATTCCCAGGCTTGCAGATGTTCACCTCAACATGAAAGTTCTCTGATATTACTGATAGGCAAGCAGGAAACTGGATGAGATTTTAATTCGGTCAGTACTTGGAGGCATATTGCCAATGCTAAACTCTGGCCCATTGACAGCAATCTCTTTTAGGATACATGACTGTCCTTGCCACCAATGCGGCCTCTGTGATGCACAAGTGTACAGTACTCATTCCATCCATCAGGCACACATTTATGTGTGGCATTGTGCTGAAGAATTAAAGCTTGGAAAAAGATCAGCTTGACAATTCCCTAAATGTCTTTTTATCTAGGATATGGTTTTGTGATGTGGTTTGCAAATGATGACCTAAAAGAACTAGCTTACCTTTGCTAATCTCTCCCTACTATTTATAGCAAATTAGACAGACCAAAACTAAGACAGGTGGACTCAGACAAAAGTGACTATGCAGTACTCAAAACCAGCTTTCAAAGTACAGTGGCTACTAATGATTCAAAGCAATATGAGAAAGGCTCCTGGGACAGCACAAGCTGAACAATGTCAAGATACCCTTTCCAGATACAAATCTTTTTCATTATCGGTTAATATTATTCTCCCAGTATCACTACAACTTTCAAACACCCTGTTAATAAATGGGAGTTAAGAAAGATCTCTTTATAGATTCTGGTCTCTTCTCCGCTGAAACCCATATTAAAGATTTTTATTTTCAAAATTACATATTATTCCCATAATACTCAGAACAGAGGCACAATACCTTATCTGCAGTACCATGAGTTATTACAGACAAACCTATTAGGAATCAGCACTTGGAAACACAAATATGTGCCTAAAATTGACAAGAACGGTCCAAAATATCTCTTACTGTGTACGAGAGAATTTTATGAACCATATTGCTAACCTTTAATGAGCTGCTATTCTCTGCTGCATTACTCATAACAAAGAGGGACAGCACAGTGAGGGTGACTTCTCTCAATCAGGATACGTTTGCAAGGGAAGCAGAAATGTCTCTCATACTCCATTTCACCTCTGCTTGGGATTTATTTCTTTTCATTTGATGTGTTCATTAATAACAACAACAAAATAATAAAAGATCTTTCTAATTCATGAGCTCTGGCTCTCAACTATAGCTCATTTTCTAGGATTTTTGTGAGGATTCAGGATTTTGACTGTAGACATTTTTAAACTGTGTGTATTGTACATAAGTTAAATGGATCTGTTCACGGGTAATATGTGTTCTCAGTATTTAATAATGACCAAAAATAATGGTTCTGATTCTCCTTTCACATGAATGAATATTCATAACTTATTTTGCTAACTAGTATTACTCCTGTTTTAAATTAGCGTGAAGCTACATTTGCTGAGCTCAGCAGCTTCCATCAAGTCTTACGTAAAACTTGACACAAACAGAGCATCAGCACATTTCTTATATTCAAGAAATAGTGAGGCAATCAAGACATCCTCACACCTTTAATTAAAGCCTTTAATTAGCAAAAAAAATAACACAGATCTCACTTCACCTGTTTTAAATTTAGTATCAGATTTGGTACAGCATATTTTGATACCATTAAGTTCTGACTACTTTTACAAAAGCTACTACAGAACATTTCTAGTCCTTTGCAGAGATCAATATATAATTAATACCATGACCATATAGCAAATCAATAAAATGGAATGAAGAATCAGATTGTAGTACATGATCTGTGATTCTCCTAAGCTTTTAATTTCTCTGCTACCTAAAATACGTATCTAATGATCTAGAGTTCACAGATTTTAAGATCAGAAAAGACCATTGGTCATCCATGTTAACCTAAAAGCATCTCTTAGACATTTTAGTATTGTCATGATCTACTTAAAGCAGCAAAGATCTCTTCACCCAAGCATCTCTCCCTCCCCTGGCACAGCAATTAAATCTCCCCCAAACCAGAAGCAATTCGTCCTGTCCCACTCTGCTCTTAAATCAGTTCTGTCTGCAAATCTGTTTTGTGTTTCCTCTTTGCAGATCAGCCGCTGTCGCTTCTTCTGTCAAGCCTGAAGGGAATAGGTTAGGGCAGTGCAGGAGGACTGCAGAGATCACCAGAGAACATTAGGGAGAAAGCTCTGAGCTGCTAAATTCTTCCTGCATCTTCCTTCAGGATTGACTTCCACAGTGATCACATCACCATGGTTTGTATAGGTGGTGGCAATCCATTTGTCCATGTTATCACTGTCCTTAATGTGAGGCAGGTTAGACTTTCTAAACGTGCAAATTTGCACTTGCCTTTTTGTACCCTTTCTAGAGGTCCTCATAAAGCTACTGTAACATTAGAAAGCAAACCCACATCTAAAAGAGCATAGAAAAAAATATAGTAAGAACTTTGTATTTCAAACCAATTGGCAAATAATGACCTGCCCTTCAAAGAGCGTGTGAAAAAGGAACCTTTTGAGTTTATCTTTCAGATCAAAGGCAAGAATCCTGCCATGCAGCAAAAAATGAATGGGGGACATCATGCATATCTCAGTTTCCTCTCAAACTATGGAGCTAGACAGCTGTATAGCATAAACTCTTTCTGAAATAGCACTTAAGGGACCTGCTCAAACAGTTCTTGTTTTTCCAGCTTCCTCATGGGCAGCAGATGGATTTGACAATGAATAGCCCATCCTAGCTCCAACTGTTTCAGTGCTTGCACCATATTATCTCCAGCTGCAAACAAAACAAAGAAACCTATTCCTTCCTATAGCAGTGACTTTTACAGTTCTAAAATGTGCAACTGGTTAATGCTAGAACAAGCTCAAATGGCTTTCAAGTAATAAAGTCTTGTTTATGAGACAGAACTCATACATGAAGCTGAATGGGGAGCAGATTTAATTCTCACCCAAGTACTCTTATCAAAGAACTTGTCATCTGTGTTTGCAGGTGGGTGGGCACCATTACAGTGGAATGAATGGGAGAAGCTGGCTGAACAGATCAGAAAATCAGAACTGTTCTATGTGAGAGGCACTGTGACGATTCTCAGAAGTTAGCTAATTCAGCAGTTCTTCATCTTCCCTTTTCTGCTCTGTTGATACGTCCTGAAGTTCTCAAAAGAGAAACTGAATTTCTCTTTTCACAAGGGAACTAGGCTAAACATTTCTCAAAACTTTCCAATGGTTGGAAAGCTGCAAAGCATTTTTTCAAACTACTAATTTCCCGAGCATACAAGGACATACATGAAGTACGTAATTAACTGCATCTGCTTGGGCTTAGTTTAAGTGCTAAAAGGGAGGTTTAGGGTTTCAAGTCTGCTCAAGGTACTTTGCAATCTCAGAAGTGAATTGCTCAAGGGAGAGAACAACTGAAAATGAAAAATCAGGATCTCTATATCCACCAGACAATTTGTGATTCAGTGAAGGAAAAGTTTTGAAGGACTTCTTAAGTGGAACAGCAAGATTTACAGAATGTTTCTCGCACTTCCATTAGAAGTATTATTGCAAAATCAGTTAATGAACCAGATTCAGCTCTTTTACAGCATAAATTTGGAGGACTCATCAAGCCAAATGTCAGTAAATAACCTAATTAAAGAGTGCAGAAATGCACATTGTTTGATATGGCCAAAGAAGAAAGTACATCCTTTAATTTGTTCTAAGAAAATGGAACAGTCCCCGATTAGAGTTTCAAGTGTTCAAAAACACATAAGGCTAGCAAAACCAGTATCTGAACAGGGTACAAAAAATGAGTTTATTTCTCATGAAAGTGAAGTTTTTAGGAGCATAAGAGCCAAGTCAATAATATTTGATTTGATGAAATGAGAATTAATGCCAATTTACTTAAAGTCGAATCCTCAGCTGGTTTATGGATTCATTAAGCCATGAATCCATGGATTCATAGTTCATTTCTAGACTTTTTTCCTCTTGTCTTTCTACTATGTGCTCCTTGAAGAAGTTTAATTTCTGGAGTTAGCAAGCTGGAATCCCACAATCATTATATAGGGGGCAAAGGCATATCTATAGAAATAGCTTCTAGGTGTTGATCCTACTTTCTGTAGGTACTAGCACATGGCTCACAGTAAAATAGCAAACTAGTGATATAGGTCTGTAGAACTGTCAGTTTTGAATTCCCCAGAAGAAAAGGAAGGAAATAAAAGTAAATTTTCATCCGTTGCTAGGGAAAAGCTTCCTACTTGTTCCTGGGGAAATTTGTATTAGTCTAAAGGCAAATTCTATTTAGTTAAGCAGTTTAATTTTCCTTTCCCAGCAGATGTATTTCTTATTTGCACATAACTCTAGGTTTATTCCATCAGTGCTACCTATTGACTGGTAAGTAGGACTTTGATAATTTACTGTACAACAATACACGTAACAGTTAACTCCCCTTGGCATTGCCTAGAATGTGATTTCAACAGCTCACACTTCCACAAGCTTCTGGAATAAGTTGGTTTATGGAGCAGTCAGCTCACTTTTGGTAACCCCAGAGTCTTTTCTAGATACACAGCTATGTATCTATTGAAAAACCATGGCTAGACACCAATGTATTAAGCTTCTCCATAAGCATGTTAAAAGAAATGTGGTTCTGTACCAGGCACTACAATTCTTTCAGTATTGTTATACTGTCTTTTTTAGCAGGTTTTGTAACCCTGTCCAGACAATGAGATACACCCTGCACAGACAATATGAGCTGGTAGCAACAGCTTGTTTCACAAGACCACAATAATATTTTGCATCAAGTTAGACCGACAGACATAGTTCTTCTTAAGTAAAATACCTTGGCCGTTGTTCGTATTTCCTTCATCAGCATATTCACCTCTCTTGACTTACTTCCAGTAACTGCACAGTGAAAACCTCCATCCATTTACTTAAAATGTATCAGATAAAGATCCCTAAAGATGTCTCTCCTCGGATGATTTGAGATTCCTTGTAGATACTTGGTCCACTGTGTTCCATATGTTTTGTTGTAACTAATAGGGGCATTCAGTCCCCTAGTTTGTAATGCACTTCTGCTTCTGTGACTCACTGAATGAGCATCAGGAATATTAAACAAGCAATAGATGTATTGGATTGTTGGACTTTATGGAACTATGCATACCTTTAGGACCTGCTCTAAGTTCTCCAGCTTGGCTTGGAGCTGGTGTTTTCCCTTTATAGCCAAATCTCGTTCTTTGGTCACTCTGAGAAGAGTTTCTCTAAGACGGTCATAGTCTGATTTTACCTAGAACAAAAATAAAATATGTTTATTGCCTAAACAGCTAATTAATGAAGAGAAAACTATATCTGATACAAATATTTCTGCATGTTAAAAATTTGCTTTCCACAAGGACTACAATCTGGCAACCAAACTTAAGTGTAAGTT
The DNA here is from genome assembly GCA_013400335.1 of Eurystomus gularis. Classification (NCBI taxonomy): domain Eukaryota; kingdom Metazoa; phylum Chordata; class Aves; order Coraciiformes; family Coraciidae; genus Eurystomus; species Eurystomus gularis. The sequence continues at coordinate 215,374 of VZZY01007612.1, forward strand.
ATGCAAATTTAAATAAATATAATATATAATGCACAAGATAAATTACAATCAAACAATTCCTAATTTCTCTGGATCTCAAATGCATCAGAGATGGGTGTGCTATACACAGAGATAGAGATCTAACATATATATAGAAATATAACTCAAACATACATTTTTCAGGACCATTCCTTAGTGTAAATTGACTTCAGAAAAAACCTAAATACTCATAATCAGCCTGTGCTAACATTTGAAATTAACGTCTCCACAATTAAAAACTAGGTATCAGAAAGTGCAATTTTTACATTAAGAATGAAAACCCACCAGTGTTTATTGCTGATGTTTTTCACTGGGGTAAAAAAATACATAAAGTTCACATACTATTTCCACTTCTCTGCAATGGTGACAGAAAGTAAGAGAGCAAAAGAAACAGGCATAATATTTTTAGTGAGCAGTGTTCCAGGAAGTATCTGTTTTCCTTTGTTAAGTGCAACTCGGTGCAGAAGCATGAGCAATGCTGGCAGGAGTACAGACTAGGGAGAGGCGAAGCTGCACGAGGTACGGGGACAAGGCACAGGCGTTAATCTCAGTGCAGCTCATGTTTCCTTCCAACTTCAGTTAATGAAGTGAAAAGATTTTTTTTTTTCCTATTTAATTACTGTAATTTCTTGGTTTTCTTGAAGAACAAATGGCATGACGCCATCTCTGACACGGATATCGCCTGGACATTTTCTAAAGTGATGTTTTGGAAACTGATTCAGCCTTTCTATTTGCCTTCTGGCTCCAGTTTGTTAACTTGCAAATTTTGCCAGGGACCAAACAATCTAAATGGTTGCAGCCAATCCTCGTATTCATCTTTGCAAGAGGGCTCTTTAGAGTGCAGCGGACTAGAAAAAAAAAGACCAAAATGGAACAAATCATGTTTTCCACAAGAACTGATGCAATTATTGTCAACCTCAGGATTTTTTTTTCTTTGCACTGATTTTTCTTTTCCTCTCCCCTAATTTCTTTATAGCTAAGGAAACTATTAAACAATGGATTTTCAGAATCCATTACCTTCCTTCATCCTTTGCATTGTCTTTCATTACTCAGATCAGTCAGTGTATATTGTTGAAGAATAATGGAGTGGAAAGAGGAAAGCAATGAGGTATCACTACCAATGATTCAAATTTTTTATTTTCTGTGATTCTCAATGAATTTACTGAGGATTAGTAAGTACGGTATTTTGAACAAGTTTCAAGAAAATGTTGTTTTCCTCAGGCTTTAGTTTTTCTTTCAGTCTCCAACCAACTGACTACCTTTGTAAAGAATTTTCTAAAACTTACTAGTCATCATAGTCTGTATCATATTTGGGAGCCACTGAGCACAGTACCTTCCTGCTCTGTGTTTTTTCCTGTTGGCAGTGAAGGGGTTATCACTACAAATGGTACCTATCAGGGTGCTGATGTAGTTTTAGACAGGTAAAAATGTAGATATTTCACACACCTCAGGATCTTTCAGTTAGGATCTCAAAGCACATACCTAAATTAGATAAAGTTTAGAAATACTATTCTGGTAATTCCTCTACTTTCGCTTTTGGCAGATCAGCTTTTGAACAACGTTCTGTGTATATTTTCATTGTGCAGGTTGGAAAGAACACAACCAATTGTACCAACCACATTCCAATAACTACTCTTGTTACTTTCAGAAACACTGATTTCTTTTAATATTTCTACAAGGCACTCTTGCCACCACTTTCTCCTCTGAAGATTGTGTACCACACAGAACGCTGCAATATACACATTTATATAACCCATAAGGCAGCATCAAAATTGACAAGTCTATTATTTGCTTTTTTTGTTTAGACATTTGTTCTGTATACGAATTGAATGCACTCTCCAACAGGCTGTTTAAGAACATATGGGATATACGCGAATTTGAATTACACACAGAGCACATCAAAACATCAGTGTTCCCAGTGGCAAAAACAGTTGACCTAAATAGAGTGCCATCTTAAACAGCTCTAATTTGCTGGCTGAACATTGGTATTTGTGATGGTTTTCTGTTCAATGCATCAACTAATTTATTTTTCACCCCATATCTTCACACGGAACTAAATGCGCTTTCATTTGAGTCAATTATGAAAGCCAGAACCCTGCTAAAATGTCTTCCACTTTCCTGAACAGTTAAACAGAAACCATTTATTGAAAACCAGCACATCAAAACAAACCAGCAATTTATTTCATCGATGAAAGGCCCCATGAGCCATATAAGCCCCCATTTGCCTTCATTCTAGACTTTAGAGACCTGCCGATTTCTCAAACAAGTGACATTCTTCAGAAAACATTATTCAGAAACTACCATGAAAATGGTATGACTTCAAGTATTGTGGAAATAAATTCTGAATGTATAATGCCTATTTTATTTTTACATGAAAACACTAGCCCATATATGCTCAGATGAGCAGAAAAACAGTCAGAGCCCAGTGCCATAGCACTCCTAAGGACAGAAAATATTTTCACCAGTACTTCACTCTAGGAATGCAACTATGGTTCTCTGATGCAGAGCACAAAAACCAAATCATGTAAGTTCTCTACAATTTTTGCTTTCTTTTGTGGATTTAAAGGCAGTCAGCCCCATATCTACTTCTTCCTAATTCAAATTTCAGAAACTACATTGTGCAAAAATGAGCAGCAGTTTTATCTGTGCTACATAAATGCATAAACTCTCCGCCAGCCTCATTTGCTCGGATAAAGTTGGTGTGTTTTTGAGGCCAGCTCTCAAGGGTGAAAAAGAATAAATTATTTTAGGCAGGTTTTCCCCTTTGGTGCTGAGCCTTAACTCTGTTAAAATTCTGCTCCAGTGTCCACATCCAAAGTTGTACAGTTTCACACTTTGAGTAGCAAAATGTAATCTAAACCACAGAATCTACCCTCAGCCTCATTGTGTGGGGTAAAAAAATCCAAAGAAAAACCCCAAGTAATCACCTAAGGAAACCTGGTATGCAAGAAGGAAAACACAAGGTTTGTTGACATAGAGAATATTGCAAAGATTGCATATTGTTAAAATCCTTACAGCTGAGAAGGCACACTTAAAGAAAGGCTTTGATCCTACTGGGGCTGTGATATTAAATTGGTATCACAGGCATGCAGAATTGTTGCACTGTGCCTTTCACAGTTTTTAATATATTTGAAGAAAAAAACACCCATAGTATGACAAATTCTGACGCTACAGTAGTACAAGGTAATTTTATTACTTAGTGGCTAATGTGTCAAAAGTTGACATTTTACCCTTCTATTTTTAATTCTTTTTACTAGGTTTTTCAATGTACCTCAAGCTCTGCACTATAGTAAGAGACAAACATCTATAAAAAAGCATTAACTACATCGTTCTTCATTTTCTGATAGTAAGAGGGCTAATATTTTTAGCGTCACCAGTGCACTGAGCCTTCACTGCATTAATGCTATTCCTCGAACATAAAACTGCGTAAGTAAGACTTTATCTTTATGTGCCTTGTGAAGGAAAGAGTAAAGGCAATGTGTAAATAACAACAAGGAGAAGAAAAAAACATTAGGAAAGGGAGAAATTCTAGACAGATGGATGAATAAAATTAAGTGATGCTGTGATACACATGGCTTCCTCCTATCAAGTATTGTTATACTGTCTTTTTATATAATAACAATTCAAATTCTCCAGCAACAGGAAATTTCAGCTCTGCTTCAATACCAGGTGCTACACAGAAAACGTAGAGTACGTGCACAACCATCTCTCAATTTTGGTAAATTGCATTGTCTCAGGGACTTCATCTGACCTCCTTAGGTTTAGAGATTCAGCAGTGGGCTACTCTGTGACACATGCACGTCAGAGATATCAAAGCATACGGTCACCACTGTTTTTGCAAGCTTTGAGGATGGGCTTTTATCAGAGCCTATGTGAGTTACAGCTCTTCTGATATGAATGAGGTTGCCGAGCAACTCACTTAAGCCCTGTAGAAATCCCAGATTGGAGTTTTATTTATAGCTAAATGTAGCCTTGGAAAGTGGCTGGTTCATGATGTTTCTCGCACCAAATGCATATGAGGTGATGTAAGACACATCAGCCTCTCCTCCATGCTAGTCATGCCAGGCAGTCTTTGCCATATATATATAATCCCACTGTAGTCAGAAAGATATTTTTTTGTCCCATAAAAGGCACAAAAAAAAAAAAATGAAGAAAAATGCTTACTATTAAAGCTGTTTTTATATCAGGACATGGAATAGCTGAGGCTGTGCCATGTGCTGTGTTAAAAGGGAAAGAACAACAGCTAAATAGAGTTTTGGGTATAGAATCATAGAATCATTATAGTTGGAAAGGACCTCTAGGATTGTCACGTCCAACCTTCGTCCTAACATCTCTCTAACTACTAGACCATAGCCTCAAGTGCCACATCTACTCGGTTTTAAAACATCTCCAGGGTTGGTGACTCCACCACTGCCCTGCGCAGTCTGTTCCAGTGCCCGACCACATGTTCTGCTGGACAAGAGATTTTCAACATTTGCAATGAAAACAATGCAAAAGGGGAAGGAAAAACATCTACTAGGTAGCAATTATTTCTAACAGTATTTTTCAGGAAGAGAATTTTACAATAAAGTCTCATCAAAATCACCGAAAAAAGTCTTTTTACCAAAGAATAACACCAATTTACAATACTAAGCAAATATGCATGAGAGGAATGATGTACTTCCCTAAAGTCTATTAGTGTGTTTTAAATTTTCACTTGAACAGAGCGTTGTTCATAAAACAAATGTTTGTTATCTATTTTTAATAAAAACATTTTATGTTCTCAAGTACGATCAAGCAAATCAGAAAAAAAATGACTCTACAGTCTACTCTTATCCCCTCTGCAGCCTGTTTCCTGTAACAAATGAATGTGTGAGATCCATGCTCGTGATGTTACCTGGTCATATTGCAGTGCTTTGCGGGACACACTTGCATACTGAAGGCTCAGGCGATTCTTTTCTTGCACAGCATCCTTCAGTTCATTTTCCTAAAACAGAAGTAAGAGCGTTAGGGACCATTTGTCTCCATTACAGTACATCCTATTAAGTGCTTAAGGAAGCAGTGTTTTTGCATTATTTGGTATTAACAAACTATTAAGAGTAATATTGGGCACAGAGCCAAAGGCACTGAAGGTGCAGAAGCAGCAGATTAGTTTGCAATTACAGTTGGCTCTACTGTAAACGCGTATGTTTTCAGTAGATGATCTGATTAAAGATGTGCAAGCAAAGAGAGGTGACCTGACTTCAAAGGCCTGGTGCCTTTCAAAATGACAATAAAAAAATCTCCCTGTGGATGTAGCAAAGAGCTCGAACCTGGCTGCCTCACTTGGAGCTGGGAAGAGACAGAGAGATTTGGCTCCCAGAAAAAAGGTAAAGCCGTCAAACTTAGGTCTTCAGAAGACACTTTGAGGGCAGAAAGCTAACAACTGAATTGTATACTCATATACACATTTTCTAATTTACATATTTCTCTTTTCTTATAATGTATATCTATGTATAAATATACGTATATATACACATTCTAACACCAACATTTTTAGAATCTGTGTAGAGCATCTATGTATTACTATGGCAAGCAAATCAGAAGTGCAGGTCAAAGTCAAAAGGTAAGTAACCTACGTCTAAAGATCAAGGTATTAACTACAACCTCAGGAATGTATTTTTATTTATTTAGACAGCACTATAAGGATGAGAAAAGGAAAAGTAAATAAAACTCATATACAGCCAAAGGTTAAACTAGAGGGGTGGAAATGCTTTGTCAGGTCACACAAATCAAAATACATGCAGCTCAGGAAAAAACAGTAGCATCCTTTGATATTTCTGACATTTTTGCACAGATTCACAAAGGTAGTTGTCTGAGATTAAATCTTGAATTCAATTCCTTATGACAGTTGCAATCATCATGCTGGGCAACCTGTAATCTTTCCATTCCACAGTGTACATCATCCATTATCTTCTAAAAATATCAGTTATATTTGTGAAGAACTATACTAAGGTGGGCAAAACTGGGCCCACTTCTGAGTGATTTGAAATAATTTGTAATTTCGCACCATTAAAATCCACACTATCAGTAGATTTCTCTAATACTTCTGTGATATCTTAAGAAAAACTGTTTGAGTAATGCTTTATCACAATTTCTCTTTAAAATTCTCAGTATGAAAAAAAATTAAATAGCCAATTTATTTACCAGTGTAAGCACTAAAAGAGAAATTTAAAGATTCTGATATTTAAACGGTTTTCAAATTTGCTAGATTAAGCATACCTTCCTTAAATCAATTTCAGAACTCTCTGCACACAAGATCTATGTTTTAAATAGAAAACTAGGGTTTTCAATGAGCAAAAGTTGCTAAAATGTTTATCTAAATTATTTCCTACACTTCATTACCTGAGTATTAGAACTAGCGAAGTTTATAGATTTCTGCCTAATGGCTACTTGACTATTTTCTAAGAAGGTGTGACATCCAGATCTGATGAAAGTCAACCACTGGGTTCAAAATTAAAAGGGTTAGCTAAATAAATAGTAGGAATAATTATTTTCTATAGAAAATGAGATTAAAATGTCAGTTTTAGAAAACATTTCACAGAGAAAAGGCAAATTCTGATTAATTTTAACACACCAGTTAATTCCTCAGAAGATACTGTATTCCTGCCCACACCTGAATGCCAGTCTGATAGTTAAATTTGAACATAAACAAAGGATAGCGAAAATTAGTTCAGCTTAAGTAATGACATGTTACAGCACCACCATCATACAATATCAGAACATCTCTGTGGGAGGCCATTCTCTTGACTAAGCGTGAAGCGCTACTGCACTGAACCGAACTAAGATGACAAACTGCAGAATATTCAGTCTCCTAATTGCAGATACACCTATCATCTTGCACATAAGAAGCTCAGCAATTATAATTTCTCAAGTCTGTTAAATCTGTTGTTCAGGATGCAATTAAACATGGCAGTCAGGCTCTGTGAGATGCTAGACAGTTCTGAAGGCCAACATGAGGAGAATTTCTTAGCTCCTGTTGCATTTTCAAAGGTGTGAATTAATTCAGTAAATATTTTTATAATATTAACAAACTGCACAGAACAGTTCCGTGGATATGTAAATAAATCATTGCATCCTATTAATTGCTGAAAGTCACTTGTAAAGCATCGTGTGTCTCTTCTGCACTTTACAAGGTGAAATAAGCTACACTACCTGCTCTGAAACCCTTACGACTGCAGGCTTTTGTCAAGCCAGATTTCACGTTGACTTCAATGGCTCAACCTGCATTTGTTACAAATCAACGCTGCTCTGCTGACCTTAATGGAGAACAAGTGACAATGAGTAACCAGGTTTTAATAAAGTTATTCAAAAGAATTCAAGCAAAAACAGGGGGGATGGGGAGGAGGAGGAGAGGAGGAGTAGTTGATGGCAATCTGGGCCGGCATCTTTCACACCCTGCTTAAATTCTCCAGAATGGAAAACAGTTTATGAGAGATGGCATAGCAACTGGGTGGCTGTTAGTCCTACCTGAAGGAAATGTATTTGACCATGTTATTTCCAAGGATGAATAGAAGTAGGGCAGTAACTATTGCAATTTCATTGGTCTTTAGTTATAAGCCTACTTCTTTTCACTTATATCTCTGTTCAACATTAGTGACAATTTCTCTCAATATTATTTTGCATTTGCCGGGGCAACCCCATCCCGACTAGAGCCACAAAGATCAAGAATCACCTGAAACAGTAGTAGGAATTCCTGGCATGCTTCTAGCCTGGAAAATACACAGAGGCACAGCAACTGAAACTCAGGTGCAAAATTTCCACTTACAGTATTTGCAATAAGGATAGAATGTATTTGTATATATTATCAGTGCATTTTGAAGTGACATAAATACATGCACACTTATAATATTTAGATTACTTGCTCTCAGAAAAAGCATTGAGGAACAAAGAATAAATGACTCATCAAAGGTCTCAGAGCAATAACGTGGTAAACACCAGAAACTGAACCAGTGTCTTGTAAATTTTAGCCAAGTTCCTTTATTAGGATATGTTGTCTGGAAATAACCCAAGTGATAATTACTGTCAACTCAGAAATTGCCACAACATTAGTTTCAATTTGTTGACTGGAATCATCCCTCAACAACAACGAACCCTTACAACAGGGGCTCTGACAGAAGAATTCTGGTGCATTCAGCTGCCATAGTTTAGCTACTGCATAATACGATCAGTCCTGTCCCTGAAAGCAACCCATGATGTGGTCAACTGAAGCAGCACATACTACTGCCCAAAGGCGAACACAAGCTAGTTTGTGTAGTATACATGAATAGTACTTCAACAAACAGTTATGTTCTCTCTCAAAATTCCTCATGACCAGTTTCTCCAGTGTTGATTGTTTGCAGATGCTAACTGTCACTTGGAGAAACACACTTAGAATACTCACTATCCATCTCCTCTTCTCACCATCTCCTCTTCTCTTGTGGCTGTGAAATACCACTTGGATTTTTGCAAATGACAGTTATGCATCATTACAATTTGTGGATTTCTGTCTAATCCATTGGCTTCTGTGACATGGTCCCTTAACAATATCCACCTCAATGTTTTCCAGGTTAGTTAAACATAAACCCTCAACAAAAAAAAAAGACCAAAGTTAATCCCAGCTACCCCAGAACTAAATTCCATCCATCAGGAAATTCTTACATTAAAAAAGAGAATTTGAAGTCATGTAGAGAAAAATGACATTTTTACTGTTTTTTTCCATGTACAAACCAGAAAACTCAATTTTCTGGTATAAATCCTTATTGGCCCACAGTCAGTTTCTGAGGGTTGCCAGTTCGTGGCTGTTCTTCTCAAAAGTGGTGTCATACCACCGTTGTGGATAAACCCATTTGACTGGAGCCAGAGCGGCACACACATTTGAAGGGAAATCCAACACCTTTGATTATCATTTTACTATGTTGTGACTTGTCTTCATTAGAATTATAAGGTTGGATCCTGAAAGAGCTTTAAAACTTCAAACACATTTTAAGGGAGACAGATGCTTTTTGAAAATCCCAGCTTCTCGCACATGAAGGTTATGCTTCCTTAAGATGCTATACTGAAAAAAATAGAGCATTTTCCCATTCTCTCTCCTTTACTTGGCAGCTAGCGCTGAATGCATTAACAACAGAGCAACACTTTTCACTTTAGCTCTTAAAACTGCCAATTCCAAACAAAACCTCCAAGTCAACAGCAAGAAGAGGTCAGCAAATACATAGGGCAGCCATCACAAATGACAGACATTCTGGCAATAGGCTGGATCTGTGCTTCTTGCCTGTAGCTTGCCTGTGAATGCCAGGGATTCTCTACCACAGGCTTCCCTGCTCCCCGTGTAACGCTACCAAATTCCGAAGGGAACAGGCATCATTCTGTTATTACCTATAAGGAGATTTTATAGATTTCACAACTAATTTCAGAGCTTGACATGATCAAGATTTACAAACTTCTTGACAATAAACCAGTACCAGTCCAAAAAACAAACCTGTGGAAAGCATTACCATGCACTCTTCCCTCATACTTTTAATTTTTCTATACAAATAGCTTTTGACCTTTTTTTTTTACAAATTTAATGAGAGTTTTGTCTTTTTTTCCCCCCTGTTGCACTCTCCCCTGTTCATCATTTATTCACTGCATGTAAAAATACTGACAATTAAATTGTGCCTAAGAAGCAACATTTTACCAGAGTCAGATGAGGTTTACCATGTAACCTATGCAAGTGAGTCCACTGCAGCTGTTTATACAGACAGGTAGAGTGCAGATTAAGAACATATCAAGCCACTTAGTCCAAGATACAGTATAAAGGCAAATGTTGACCGAATATTAGCAGACTAATGTGCAAGTGGAAAGGAAGCAGTACTTCATACTTTTAAAAAAGGTCCTCACCAGTCTCCAGAGTCTTGACATTGGGTTTCAGCTTAGTCGAACAGTCTGTCACCCCCTTTCTAATGATGTTGCTACACAGCACCCATTTTAAAATATCACTGGCTTCCACAGATTTAATTACTAGGCTAACATGTACCCAAAAATTGTACAGGGAAATGAATGTGGAAATTAATAAGGAAAGAAGCAATAGAAGCTGTATGTAGAACTATTTCACCTTCCCCCAGAAAATATTGTCACAGATTAGCATCAACTAGCTACAACCAAACCCAAACTTTTTCTAATGTGTGTGGGCAGAAGTTGCACAGAGTTTAGATTGCTCCTGCTTAAGCTTTTTTACCAAGTTTAATACAAGTAGCATAAATCATACTTACGTGTATTACATATGCAGTGGTACGTCAATCAAGCTATATTCATGTCAGGACCATAAGCAGGATAATTTGCAAAAAGACTCTGAAATGTCATTAGCGTGTCAGACAAAATTCCAAACAGCAAGAGCATTTCCTGCTGGAAGTAAGGAATGCTTCAGGCATTCTCAGCTCAGACAGGCATTTTGATTCAAGAAAACAACACTAAGGATGATCTTTTCAGAATCTGCGAAGTAAACTGAATCAGAAAATTGACAGCCCTCCCAAATGTATACAAGCATAAGCAGTCCTGGCCTGTGCTATTTTTAAAGGGGTGCCCAGAGCCCTTCACGGATTTAAAGACTCACACACCCATACATACTTCACAAAACATGAGACAATTAATAAAGAAACAGCCATGAAAAATTAAAAATAGAAGACATTAAATATAAATAGTGTTACCTTATATATAAGTTGCATCTTTTTAAGGGCAGAAATGAAGGCAAAAATGTGTGTTTGTAACAGAGCAAATGTAAAAATTCTCCTATGGATGTGAAGACAGACTGTAAAAATTCATGGTAGAGGATGACTTCTGTAGATTTAATACAATCTGACACCACTGTCTGGGTAACAAGGTTCTACATTGCCTGGAGAAAGGCATCTGTTGCCCTGTGTGCTAGTTTGCTCACCCATCAATTATTTTTGTT
>VZZY01007612.1:226335-329346 GCA_013400335.1 Eurystomus gularis
TTTTTGTTTAAAAAAAAAAAAAAGGTTATACACTATTCAGTTATTTGGAGCTCTCTTTCTTTGAGACTCGTTCCTGCCAGTAACATGGAATGACTGTATTAGAACACTCTGATTATAATCCCCTGTGATAGTTCTCTATTTTGATGATACATGAATAGAATTAGTCCAAGAGAAAAGCAAAACCTCTAGTCTACAGGTACTTATAAAGCAAAAACGAAGAATCTTCTGATCTTTTTTCATGTGTTTTTGCCCTGTAAATGACTCACTTCCGAGGTCAGGTTCATCGCCATCAATTCTTTTTTTCCTTCTTGCAAGAGCTAGATTTTAAAGGCAAAGCTGACTCATCCTGAATAGTACGCAGTAGAACTATTTAAGAACCTCAACATGGACAAGCTAACAGAGCTAGGCTGAGGCACAGCCTGTACAACAAGCTGCCATTAAGACCTTCCTGGTTTTCTCTGTGCTTGATGCAGGAAACATACGGGCTGTCCTATGTAATTCTAACCACTGTATAACATAGCACCGAGCAAAGTGGAACCAGAAGCAGGCAGAGAAAAATGGCTTTTGCAAGAGATGCCGCTGTTCTGTCACTGTTAATGTTCTGATAACACTTCTATTATATTCGGCAGCTTTGGGTGCATACCTTAAAGATAAAAGTGGGCTCAAAGAAAGCACTGAAGAAAGATGCTGAAGGTCCTGTCCCTGTCCCATGGAAGGCACAGTTCTACTCAGTACTGGCTTCCACAGCCATCAGCTTTGATGGTAGAAGGTTGCATGTTTAATAAATTACAAATTATAAGTGAGTGGAAAACTAATAAATGCAACGAAAAATAATCAAACTAAAAAGGCTCTTTCAAAATATGTTTTACTATTTCAATTTGATTCTTCCTTTCAAATATCATGATGAAGCATATGTTAGTAAGGAGTACAGGAAAGTAGTCAGAGATTTTATTATACTAATAAGGAATTTCTACAGAGAACATTAACAAGCTTATGTAAGTTTTTTCTGCTACCACTCTTAATATAAAGGAAGATCTACTAGAAATGCTTCCATTTTAATTAGATCACTTCATCATTTGATTTTCTTCATTTTAAAAATAGGAACTTTTCCATGCAAATTATACTTCGTTCTAACAAAGGAAAATAAATGCAGCTTTACCCCTCTAATCACTAAGCTGAATTTAGCATAAGAAACACTATTTAAAAATAGCACTTCTTAAAAAGTACTACTAAATACGGAACACAGGAACTGTGGCAGTTCATTGGACTTGGAAATCACCAGTGTCTTGGCACCACAGCGAGGAGGACCAGATGTTATGGAGGAAGCACAAACAATTATTTTTCACTCCAGTAAGACTCTTAAGATAACAAGCTTTGTGCTACCAACTCATTTCATTCACACTCTTGCCTTGGTCTTTGGAATGTTGGCTTTTCATGCAGCTGTTCCTCATAACTTATGCACACAATATTCCTAATACCTCAAATCCATCATCTCCGTAAGAACACTGACTTGTATTATGAGGTACTCACTGCCATATTTTCCAGGAACAGAGAGGAAAAGGACAGATCAAGGTTACATTCACCTGAACATCTGCAAGGGTCTCCCATTTTAGAATCACACATAACCACATGTGATTTACTACTGCTCTGACTATGGCCATCACTGAAACTTGTCCATCACACTCTCCATCTGACTTTCTTTACTTGTGGCACATACTACGAACATGACAAGACTCTCTCATCTCTTCTAATAATGAAAACGGGTAACGTGATAACTTTAGATATATCTTAGTGCAATGTTTTTTTTATATCATCCATACTCATGAATAAATAATGCAGCAGACTTTCTAGCGGAAGCTGCTTATAATGAATTAACAAATATGCAAGTTCTCTTCAAGACATTACTTTTAGACTTTATACCTACCCTGGCTAAGAAAAGTAATCATGAAGAGGGTAAAAACACAGACATTCCCCATGATAACATTACTTAGTCATTATTTTATGATGCCTTGCTTCCTCCATGAGGTCTGTGGAATGCATCGGCTAGACTCTATAGTTAAAAGCAAAAGACCAAGTGTCTTTGCACATTTCCAGGTCACAACACAGACAGAATGAAGCCTCTAACTGGCAGTAGGTGGCATCACCTTTTTCTTGTAAAATTCTGCAGAAAGTATCAAACACTATCCCAACAAGCAAAGAAAGCAATTGTGTAACTAAGATTTTCTTTTAAAACCTTTTCAGCATTTGCAATGAAATGTTATTATTGGATAGCTGCTTAAATCCTTAAAGACAAAATAATCCATAATCTTGTGGAAAAGTTGCATACAAATGCATTAGTTGATAACTGAAGAATCAATCCAAGGTAATTTTAGTCCTATCAGCTTCAAAGAAAAATAAGGGGTAAGGGATAGGTCAAGTTTCATCAATAATGATTTATTTATATATGTTAACACTGTAATACTTGCAGTCTAAGGCTGTTCCAATAACTAAAATGATGCAATACTGATACTGCTTTCATCAGTGGTCGTATAAACATTATTTTGATAGGCATCAATTATTATAAGATCTTCATACCAAAGTAATTTCTACCACTGACAACACAGCTCTTCCTGTCTCAGACACCCCTTCACCTCACATTAGCCCAATTACTAGTTAATATTTCTTTTTAAAAACAAACATATTTGTATTCCACCTTTCGAATAACATCCGGGTGCTGGGAACATGAACATAATGAAAGATGCAATGAAATACATTTCTGCAGCCTTTAGTAGTAATTAATCTTAAGCCTAATATTACAACAGTATTTTCCCCTGGACAGTGTTAGAAAGTTAATCAATTTGATTTGTGGGCTGAAGCAAAATCAATATTTATTTAGGGTTTTTCCTTTCAATTATTTTTACACTCATTTCTCAACACAATAAATTAATCTGTGTGTCTGGGAGACTGAGGGTCTAATTCTCATTTACCAAGGCACAGTTCTAGTGCCTTCAGGGACAACTTATATCCAAAGGAAAGAAAAATTACCCACTGCTAAGGGAGAAAGGAGTGAACAAGCTTCCTGGTCTTGTATAAAGGCACAAAGAAAACACAGTGTGGCATAAATATTAACCCCATTTGAATGCTGATATCAAGCTGGCACAGTCTTGAGGGGATATTAATTGCTGCCTCCTTAACAAATATTTTCGTTTTATTTTACCATCATACTTTTTGTTTCACTTCTCCAATTGGTAGTAAACAGTTCTTTCGCCTTGGGTCGAGTGGATGTGTTGAAGATCTAACTTATTTTTGTAAGTCAAACCAAATGCCACCAAATATTTAAAAACAATTAAAATGCATAGTGTGGTTTTAGTGGTTTCTGCCCATGTGTGAATTTCCACTTGCACTTTGTGGTAATTCATAAGGAACTTGCTATCTACATTTTCCACTGACTACTGACTTCACCAGTGGCAGAACAAACAAAATACATCGGGTAAAAAACATGAAGCAAGTTGTTGTGATCACCACTGAAGCTCATTAAGGATAAGACTGCAAGAGGGAGCATCCATTCAGTTATCTACTACAGCATTAAGGTTTCCATTTGCTGATCAACAGAACATAGATAGAAGACAGGTGAATAGCAATGTGGACTTGGAGATCTCTCTGTACAATATCTTATAGGATCTTCTAAAGGCCGTGTACGTTAGTATTCTGCTAACACACCAGTTGCAGATGCTTTTGTATAGGAACAACTCACAGAGAGACCTTGTCCACTTTGATTAAATTGTCAAGTTCGTTGTGCTATTTCTTACAACAGAAATTTCTTATTCTTCCTGAAATAGAGCAAGCCATTCCTTGTTCTATTCCACTGATAATTAAAATGTAATTAGTTAGATCAGCTTTCACAAATATTTCTCAAAAAGCTTTCCTTTTTGTCATGCACAAAGAGAAGAGAATAGCAAACAAGATCAGCTGTTGTCATGGTAACGTCATGCCCCAGCAGGTGAAAGACAGTCCTGTGGCACTAGAAAAGGATGAAATGTACGGAACCTAAGCATAACATCAACCAAAGCTCAACAAGCTGAATGTTGTTTCATAGATTGACATTTTCAAGCAGTATGTTTAGAGAGGCAAATGTTAAAAGAGAAGTGTGAACTCTGGTGACATGAGTCAATATTCTCAGAGTAATTTTATTAGGCAGAAATTTATATGGCTGCATAATTCTGAAAATCTCTTGGCAAAGTTTAGCACAATTTTTAAAAAATACAAGTGTCTTGAAAACAGAAAATAACTTTCCATTTCAAGACAGACATAAGAAAAATATGCTGAATAATTTTAAGGGTTTGATGCCAGAAGCATCATTCAAAACCAGCTCTTCATGCTCCAGAAGTCCTGTTTTCAGAACAGATAATATTACAGCCTTCAAGTAAGACTGTGCAATCAATTTTTCATCTTCTGCTAAGCTAAAATGGTATAAATAAACACTAAATAGATTTCTGAGTTAACCAAAACAAAGTATTATGGGCCACTGCTTCCCCTGCAAGGTTTTTAATGAAAAGCTGTACAAAACTATATGTCAGTCCTTCTATGGTCCAACCAAATCTTCCTGAACTAAACTAAAATTATCTACAAGTGTCCACCTCAAAACACTTCATTCCCATTTACAGAGATCAGAGTAACGCTTTGCATTCCTTCCTTTGGGAGAACAAACATGCAGGGAAGTCACAAAGGCTTCTTTTTATCCGCGGAGCTCTCAAACAATGGGAAATCTCCATCTATCATATTCTATTAATCAAAGCTGTTTTCAAAACATTTTCAACACAATTCGAAAACCAGAAAACAATGGAGCTTTATGTGATTTCTTACATACCACAACATCAAATCTGAAAGGGTTACGTAGTTTGTTCTAAACAATACAGATATTTTCTCCATCCATTTAGCAATATGTAATGACTTTCACAAAGCTTAATAGCAATAGGTGTGCATACGCAGGTGTGAAAACTTACACATAGTATTTTTCTAAGGATTCTCAGGAAAAATACATCACAACACAATGAGTTTAAACAGTTTGCCGGTCAGAATTTGAAATGCATTCATTACTCACTGTCCCTGAGCGAGCAATGAGTGAACTGTGCATTCACCCTTCCTAAGTGCCAAAAAAGAGATGATGGTTCTATTAACTAACTAAAGCAATGCTCTTTCTTATCCTTCTAACTCAATATCATCAAAAGTGATGCAAGGACATCAAGGAGAAATGCAATAGCTAGCAAACACTAGAATTCACAAAAAAAAAGATGATTTTTTGCAAATAACATGTCATTATTTTATTGCTTGAACTTTAGTTCAATCTTGAATATCAGTAACGTACCAAACTTCATATTAGACACTACCCCAAGAGAAGAAAATCTCTGCCTAAATATATTATATTTTTTAAAGCATAAGACAAAATAGGAGCTAGAATAAAGCCTAATTAATATATAATTTTGGAGGCAAGAAATACTCTGCACATAGAAGAAGGAAAGTAGCTTTACAGTTTCTAAACAGAGGCTGCTTGAAGACACCGCAGCTTGGAGTTACAAAAATGATAATAGGAAAGGTTATTTGACAGAGTGCAAATGAAGAGGATGACAGCAGTATCTCCAAGGGAATAGAATTTATATATGATATAAATTTATATATGATATAAATTCTGAGGATGTCAATACTTTGTACGGTAAACATGGGAGAAATACAAGACACCTGTTTTTCACAAAGAGAAACTCAGTAATTAAGACCAAAAAAAATGTTCATTGATTTTGGATTCCTCTGCTGGTTATATCGCAGAAAAGCTGGGGCAGTCACCAGCAATGAATGCTTTGGAAATGTGGTTTTAGCTGGTCTATCTGGGACTGAACAGAAGCATGAAACCAGAGTCAGGGGTAGATACTAAAGCAAAAATCCTCCTGTACATCACACTCTACACAAACATACAGGTCTTTTAAGCTTTTAAGAACTACAGCGTCTTATTTTGCTGTCATAAATCTGCTCTACATCTCTGCAGTCTATAAGGACAATTTCCCAGGCATTTCTGAAGAGAGTAGAACATAGACAAAATACTTCCTGTTAACATGTCATAAGAAACAAAACAAAATTGAAACAATGTTTCTTTAGAATGATGTTCTAAAGCCACTTTACTTTTCCTTATCTTCTCTTTCCTAAATGTACTCAATGCTGCCAGGAAGATATCTAGATACTGTTCTTAGTATAGAAGCAAAAGAAAACTAAATCACCAAGGCCCCAATTCAGGCAAGGAACTGCTAAAGAGCAGTGGAATACTGAATCAATTTATCCAAACCGCCTAGTATTTTCCCCTTCACTAAGCTCTGACACAAATCCAAAGAGAGTCCTGACTCCTTTCAACAGGGTAGAAAAGCATCGGCTAGAAATCGTCATTCAAGTTGCAATCAGACTTATTTCTTCGCTGTTTCCGAGTCCTAGCAAACATTATTTGGCATCTCCAATTAATCTTAAATTTGCTTCAACATGACTAATTAGTTGTATATTGCCCTCAGTCTTCAACCATTAATTATTTCATTACTTAGAGTTACATTATTTCATTACTTAGAGTATTTCACCCCCACTTACTCAGAAAGCAGTCCTGCATAAGTGCAATTGCATCCATCTTCCCTCCTTAACGACACAGGCAAACAGAGAGGCAGTTTCTTTCTGCTCATTCAAGCTGTACGGCATCATACTCTTAAATTAAAATTAATCTTCCTTACTAGCTGAAGCTGACCTTTTAGCCACTGCCTGGAAAGAGAACATCACTCCCCCGGGGGCTGTCCGAGGGGAGGGCCTTCTTGTGCCCTACACCTCTCAGCCACCAGATGAGATGAGGCAAAAACACATTAAACCGGGTCATTTGCTAAGGTGTGATTAATATTATTTATACAAGGAAGGCTGGCAAGCCATGCTCAGCTTCTGGCTCCCTTAAGTACCTGAGGCAGGGAAGCATTTTGTGATCTGTAGCATCAGCAAATATTTACATTTTGGTTTATTCTTTAAAAGTTGATATTTAACTGCTTGAGGCTGAACAGAAAGATTCTGTAAAGCTTTCACTCGGTTTCTGGCTTGCTATTGCTACATCCCTGAACTAGAGCAGGACATTCTGGGACTTAAGGCATTTGTATTCATTTAGAAAACCAAATTTTATTCATAGTTGTTTCCAAGATAAAACCTTGACACATTAGGGAAGAACAGAGTTTATGTTTTTGCCACTTGCTTATTTATAAATGAGTTGTGTAAAATAGTTACAGAAGCTGCAAAAGGATTTTGCCTTCTGACACTCGAAGCAATCTGAGCAGTGGGAAATTCAACCTCTCTTAGCCCACAAAACCTTTTTAATATAAGCATGCATTACTCATATCCTGAATATAGCTTTTAAAATATCTTTCTCGCTGTCACTTCATATAAAATTCACATTGTTTTACGTTCAAATCACAGCAACAAAGATTGTATATTTGCTGATATTTAATCCAAGTTTTATACTTAAAATATAAATAACCTGAAAACAGCTCATAAGTCTAAAGACCATTAGGGCAACCAAACAGGAAGAGTCTAATCAGAGCACAGAATTCATCTTCTGCATAAAATACCAGTTGATTAGCAAATAATCTTCCTTAAATAGAGAAATGGAAATGGGAGAATTAATAATGCAAAATATTTTTGATATATTAAGTGACTGAAAATAAATCTTGACTCAAGTGGTATATAAATGAGAAATAAATAAATAAATAAATTGAACTCTGGACAGTGGAAATAATCCTAATCAAGGAAAACTCTGAAAATGGTGGGACAATGTAAAGGATTACTGCCACTACTGGATATAGTATTCCACTTTACTAAATTAAGTGTTGGAAATTTCTTATGCTGAATTAAAGATCAAAAAGAAATAATTCCAATGTTAATAATATTTAGCTTTAGGGCTTGCTGTATGTAATTTGTTCAACTCATAAAAATCAATTGTTGTGGCAGGTACAAATTTAAAGTGTTGTGGAAGTTCTCAGGAAAGGCTTTGAAGATGAAAAAAATAAGAAATACTGAAAAGCACTAGCCACAAAGAATGTCTTGTTTTCTATATTTCATATTGCTACTCACCAAAACAATGGAAAAAAAATTGATGGGATACTTATGGATTTAAAAACTTAGTTTTTTTCAGGAGACTGCATCAACAATGGCCAACTGATCAAACAAATTTTAATTGATCATAATTTTTTTAGAAATTAATTTAAAGTTGTAAATAAATGATGGAGTATGTACCTCTGATCTGGTTTGAGCCACTGAGGAGTTTTTAAAATAATTCAAATACTGTACAGCCTGGACCAAAAGGCCAGTGTCCAAGTTTATTTCAAGTTTTAAGCAAGTACAAGGCCAGTATGAGAAATAGCTTAATAAAATCATTCTGCTGTTTAATAAAGGGTATGGTTTGGTATAAACCCTAATGTGTTAGGATTGCAATCAACGCCAGAAATAGCAAGACCAACTCATGGTACTGGCTACTTCACCCATTTTCTTCTTTTTTTCCCACAGGCATACAAAGGGACAAGCCTATTTTTAAAAATGCTTACAGCAATATGCACCAACTCAAAACCTGAAAGAAAATGAACTTATTCTCAGTTCCCAGTTTCTGATCCTTACATGCTGTGCATTATCAGTAAAACTGAAGAAAAAACGATGGATAGAAATAATTACTTTATTAAAGATAAAATTTGCTGTGTTTCTTAAAACTATCAAAATTATGTTTTCTCTTGAATCAGCTGAAAAAATAGAGAAAATATTATATTTGATTAAAATAAGCCTCATGTTTCACCTTTGTATAGCAGCCTCCTAAGTTATACACAGACAGTATCAGTGTAATTTTTGACCTATCCCAACTCATCAATTAAAACAATCCTACAGCTGAAAAAAATCTATTCCCGAGGTAAGAAATGGATCTGTCACCAAGTAACTATAATTCTGTATGCAAAACACATCCTTGGAGAATATTTTAAAACTACACAAAAAGTTCCAGCACTTTAGGCACTTGAGACCAGATACTGTAATCTGTATTTCTACCTGTCTACTGTGAATTTTATTAACATCTATTTTTCATTCATGTTGAAGTAGTTTTCAATTATTGCTTTTATTTCTTTTTCCTGATGTATTTATTTGTAACAACTGAGAGATCCTCAAGCAAACTAATTAGCTCTGATATATCCAAAGGAAATTAGTTTTGGTTAAATATTAACAGATAACAAATTTAAGTGATGCTTCTGAATTGCAGTAGGCTGAATTTCAAAGAAAGTTAATCAAAGGGGAGGCTCAATTTGTCTCCCATTATGAAGAAAGATTTTTGAAATTAGGTAGCGTTTCTAGACACATGAAGAATGGAAAAAGACAGTGAGAAAGTATGTGTTCATACGATGGCTATCAGGAAAAATAAAAGTAGACCACAAGATAGTGGGGAATATTCTGAAGAACATAGCTTAGCTGCGTTTCTGAACATAGTAATTCAAAAGTATCATTAATATTAGCTGAAGATCAACTCTTCCCTTATGCTTCCAAGGGACACTACATGGTGTCTCATCTGTCACTTTAACAGAGACATAAAGGCAGCTAGCTACCCTCTGCATTTTAAATTGGCTGTGATAATAGTCATGCATGCATTCAAAATGTTGTAGCATAGGGACGTCAAATGCAAACGATGTCAAGCTTTTTCTCTTCTTGAGATCTAGATGAAATCTCATCATATTGACACAAGGTTTTTAATGAAGTTGAGCATCACTGACTTCTCTCTGATAGGGCTATCAGCAAAGTGAAGAATGAAACTGAAAATTAAAGATAGCCTCAGATGGCTGCACATTTACGAAGTTTCCTAAAACATAAATTTCATATCACTGATTCTTTTTTCCAACTATCTATTGAAGAATGATGCCTGCCTGTAAAAAAAGTAATTACTAGAGATCACTGTGGCACCAGAGATCAGATGTCTTGACAGATCCAGTGACAATCAAAATGTCTGTCATTCTGATAGGCATAATAGCACATAAAAGATTAATATTTATTCTAAATTTCCTAATGCAGAATATGTAACTCTGGAACTGCTATTTAAAGTATTTCCATTGCCTGTGGCAGTAAACTAACTTCTATTTTCACAAAAACATTTTGACATCTATGAGAACTATTTCTTGGCACCTCATTGCAAATGATACCTACATTTATGAGGAGGATGCCTTTTGGTGAGCTATCATTTCAGCATTTATGTGCATTTTAAAATGGAGGAACCATGATTTTGGAAAATCTGATGTAAATATGTGAAAATCACGGGCTTACTCTCATGATCTATTGAGGGAAAAGCAGCGGTTAAACAGGCTGCTTTTGATTAAATGCTTTACATTTCCTCATATATACTCAGTTTTGATTTAACACACCTTCATGGTAAACTATTGATTTCAGCTCCATTCTCAAGCAGAGGCTCAACGGAAGTCATCAACCTGCTGATTCTGGAGTTTTTATAGATTAGACTTAAAGATTGCTTCTAGGCCAATCAAAAAGAAGTACTAAACATAAAGAATTGTTACTAGCACCATTAATGTGAGTGTAAAAATCTCATTTAACCTCATGAAAATCTTGTGACCCTATAGGTAATAACC
The DNA here is from genome assembly GCA_013400335.1 of Eurystomus gularis. Classification (NCBI taxonomy): domain Eukaryota; kingdom Metazoa; phylum Chordata; class Aves; order Coraciiformes; family Coraciidae; genus Eurystomus; species Eurystomus gularis. Next base: position 236,982 of record VZZY01007612.1, read on the forward strand.
TACCCTTGCCTATATGGTCACAGGACAGTCACAATCATGTATTTAAAATCAAGTGAACCTCAGCAAAATAAAACTAAGGGATCCAACATACCCAGCAGCAAATTAAGACTGAATACAGAACCTCTTCACAGCAGAGGCAGGGAAAGAGCAAATGGTAAACAAAGGGAAAAAAAAGTCATGTAACTACCAGCTTAAAGCATACCATGGAATTTGCAATTTTGTGAAAAACAAGTACGTTGTAAAATACATCATAGACAAAATTCAAACACCTGTCTCTACCTGCAAGATAAAACACATATTCTTTCTCTCTCCCTCCATGAAGGACTCCATGAAACCTTCTAGACTGCAGGATGTAAATACAGGACCCAGCACTTACCATTTACCTCAACAACAGTGATAAGTGTTTTGACTTGCTCCTAAATTTGCATGTCCCCTCAGCAGCAATCCTTTCCCTCCATTAGTGGTTTACTGTTGGTCTATTTTGTAAGCTTCCAGCAAATTAACACTAAATTGAATTCCATAGAGAAAGATGTTACAGGTTTTCTCCCCCATGCCTGATTTAATCACATTTTCTTCTCCTTCAATTTATGCTACGTTTAATGGTGTAAATTATTTGTAAGATTGATTCCTGATGATTATGCTTATTATAGTTCAGAGGACTATTCTTCCTGTCTACCCTTGGCTAATTCTCAATGAAAAGATTTGATCTGGAACAACTTGTGAAGGCCAAAAGTGGTATTTACACAAAAGACAATTTCTTTTCCCTTCTACTTCCCCTTTAGAGCACTACACCCAAGGTGTGACAGAAGGCACAAAGACCTCACATATTTCCTTCTTTCACAAAAAATACTAACAAATAGTGGAGAATGAAGAACTGGAAATAAATGAGAATTATTCATTTGAATTAGATGCAGAATGAATTATCACTATGGCCAAGCAATCTATCCATGGCCAAGCCTGCATGTAAAGGCATTCTTTTACTGTTTTAAAATGCTCTGAAATTCTTTTAAGAAAAGAAAATGATTATTTATTGGTATTATGTCATGAATATAACCTTCCTTCTTTAAAAAAAATTCTCCATATAAAATTATTGCTTTTAAAACCCCTATGCTTCAAATTGTTCGAAGTATGATAAGAGATTATCTGCTTAATCCATTTCTTTCATTCAGGCATTTCAGATTTCATGCAGCTATGAAAAGTTCAGTTCTGCTTAACAGACCTGTGAAGCTCTCCACAAAGCAGAAAATGAGTCAGGAGAAAAAATATACAGCCTTAGGGGGGTTTAAAAAAAAAAAAAAGTGTGGTGAAATCAAACCACAAAGGAGAAATTTTGAGTTACATTTCTTATTGACTCTGTAACTAGCTAGAGAATCTATGTTACCTTTCTCCTTTTATTTTCTGCTGAAAAGGCAGCAACTGAAGGAAGCTTGTTAACTCCATTTCTTCAAACTTATGATTCTCTTTCAGTCCTTGTCAAAATGGAAACTGCCACTTGATTAGGAGCTTGACCACATGGAAACTTCTGCAGCCCTCAAACACTCAGATGATGCTTTATTTATCCAGAGACATGAAACTCTCTGCTAGCATGTTTTGTGTTCATTTTTTGTGCCTGATTCAGAGGATCAGAATCTGTATCTTTTCTTTACAGTTTTCAACATAATTCACAGTATGATTCAGTCTTGGTGCTGCCAAGACTATAGCACCTTAAATGGGCTTTAACTACATAATTAACCAAATGACTTAACATCAATTTATTCTTGCTTTGATAATGACCGGATTTAAGTTAATGCTGTCTCCTAAACTCAGTCTCTTAACTCAACCATTGCTAGCTGAACCACATGCAGAAAATGAAAGAGCAATTTTCCCTGAGGGTCCCAAATTGCCCACAATGAAGTGATACGCCTCTGCAGAGTAAAGATGGCAAACTGAATGTTATGGCAATCTGCATCACTGCCATCAAAAACCAGAAAATCCCTGTGCTGTTCCCTGGACAGGCTGGAAAACAATCCAAATTTTGAACATTTTTTCTCTGCCAGATTGTCAAATGGCATTATTTCTTCTTATGTGCAAAATGCGTGTTGAAAGTTGCTCAAATGCCAAATGTGTCTAATCCTGCTATAATGTGGTAGAGAATAATTTCTAAATTTAGGGAGTAATTGCTTTCTTGTCCAGTGAAATGTACACTAAAAAAATGATCTCCTCTAGGCAAGTCCTCATTCTGATTCAGAACTTCAGTGAACACAAGCTCTAAACCTTCGGAAAAAAACGAAGCTCTACAATTCCATTGTTGCAGTTTACTGTTTTCATTGGTGCTTGCTCTGTGTCACAACACAATAAAAAATAACAATATTCAGTGCTTAGATGTCATCCAATACATAGTCACAAAGTGCTTTGCAAAAATCCCATACAATTCTCTTGGGTAATTGTCCCAAAGATTTTTCCTTTCCCAATTGTGGTTTTATTAGAATTTTGAACAAAAACTTGACATTTCAAACTTCTTTGCGCAAATGAAATGAAGGAAAGATTCTTGTTTTAAACACGATCTACCTGACACTGCTGCCTCTGAGTGTTCCTTGCCAACTTGAACCTTGGGAGCACTAAGTCTGATTTCAGGAATTTTAGAGGACTGAATTCTTAGCTTCTAAAATCTGAAAGAGGCTAGAGTGAACAACCAAACAAACAAGCTGGCAACAGAATAGTTTGCCATCTGCCAATTTAAATTTCTCTCTCAGTAGCCCTACAATGTGGTTTCAACCACACTGCCAAATCCCCAACCAGCTAATTAGTATCATTCCTGATTTTAAGAAGGTGTCAGCAGTAGTCTACTTATCATGTACAAGTTTTAGCTTCACATATTTTTTATATTCTATGAATTAACAGAGATTCTAAACAGGAATCACAGAGGAAGAAAATGGGAAAGAAAAAATATTAAAGCTGTTGTTCCTTAGCAGACATAACCATCTCACTTTCATTCACTAACTGGATGTTTGCAACTGAAAAAAAAAAAAAAAAGAACACTTTCCATTTCGTCCAAGGCACCACTTATAAGTGCAATCCAGTTAATACAGAATGGTTATTCATATTAAATGTCTGTATCCTTCATTCCATTGATGGGCTGAGACTATGAGCAAGCAGCACTTTCCCATAGGATAAGCCCCCATTCTCTTGCAGAAACCTACTCATTCATTTGCTACTGCACCGAACATCCCAACCCTACCCCCAGCTTCTTTGTGATCATCCAGGTCACAGTTGGATCAGATCACTGCAACTGCTGACTGGGACACAAGTTCCCTTCTCCTTCATTGACAGATGTTCTTAGAACTATAAAGTTTGAAGAAGGACATGGCTGATGGAAACCACACGGAGAAACCACCAATGTGCCCAGAGGACTTCACTGATCACAGTCTGCAACTTGGCCTTGGAAAATTGTAATAAACACATTATTTCAAGTCTTCTGCAGCTTTTGATTTCATCTGTATTTCAGAATGTTATTATAGAAATTTAAAAATAACTCAGAGTGTTTTTAAAATTATTAATCAAGTTAAAACACCTATTTTGAATTTGCAAAAATGAACATTTCAAAAAACTTCTGCTTTTCTTCAAAGCCACCATTATACTATACTTCAGTATTTACCATCATATATCTATTACTTTAAATAAATTTGAAGCATATACCTCCAAATCCACACATTAAATTTGGCACTGAACTCAATCATCAAATTTCACTAAATACTGTCAACTTGAAATGACTAAACACTTTTTTGGATTTTAGTTGGTAGCTTTATCAAAATCCTCCTTCTGAGAAGAATTCACAGAAAATTCTGACATTACCAAATCTATGCTTTCTCTAAGAGGAACTACAACCCTAAAATATCCAGTGTGCTAAAGCACAGATGACTTTCTTATGCACCACCCAAGATAGCAAGATTAAAATCCTGAGTGGTTTCAAATAGTGAATATTCACTGAAGAAAAAGGGCTTCACTCCCTATAATATTAGATAAACTACCCCATCAAGCTAAACACCCCTTGGTGTTCAGCTACATAAACCTGGTTTAATACAGTGCTTTCCTGACTATTCTCTTTAGCTTACTAAATATGGTGCTACTTTTTCCCCAGAGGTAGAGATTTCCCAGTCACGCTTGAGGGGTTGTCTTGGTTTTAAAATTAATTATATGGTAATGCGCTAAAAATACTGTTACATGGGAGTGCTGCAGTCTTATTCATTTTACAGATAAGGACACAGTCCTATTTCAGGAAAATTATTTCCAGAATCTGAATAGTTGAGATCTTGTAAAGGGTATGTCCCAGCTCATCTGTCAGTCTAATTTGGTGAGAAGATGCACTAGAATCCAAGAAACAGAACTGAACTTAAATTCCATAATTGAAATCTAAAAAAAAAAATAATCCACAAAACAAACAAAACCCCCAATGAGACAGCAGCAAAGGGGAGTGGAGTGGGGAAAACTCATAGTAATTTTCTGTATTGCTGATGTTCTGCAAAGGTAGTTTTTCCCCCTCAGTTATCTGCCAAGGAGAAACACACAAATTGCAGTTCACAGAAAATAACAAGCGAAGTCAGGCTTTTGATTCACCAACTTTTTCTGCTCTTCAAATCATGATCTACAAGTCTGTAGCTCTAAGGCTGGCAAGGGTTTCATTGCAGACATAAAAGCAGACAGAATTTACATGGCATGCAGACATTGCAAAGACATGAAGAAAACCAGACAGGTTTCTGAACATATTTCCATAATTTCCCTTTAGTAAGTGAAGAGCTAAGAGAACATTTTTCACTTTCAAGGTAATGCTTAGCTGCATTACACATTATTAACTATTCTGCAACTGAACTAGATGAGGTTTCCATAGAATAAATATGTGGTTGGTTCAGAGGCCTGAAATAATTCAGGAAGAATCAGCTCGTTCCTTTATATTAACTCTGTTTTTCAAAATACTCCCACAACCAGTAGAGATCTCTGAGTCCTCTCCCACCACCACAACATACACAGAAAGGTACGAGCCCAAAGGCCCTTCCCCAATGTACTACCTCCCACATCAAGGACTCTGTAGGAACAGTGAAGGAGAATGGGCCACAGAACTCTTTTAAACAATTATGTTCAGAAAGTCAGAGTAAACGCTTTCTTTCCCAATTGCCTTCCACTGCTGGTGACAACCAAATGGTTTTCTATTCGGTTGGAATAACAGAAACAACTATAGCCCAGAACAACCAAACTGCACTAATACTTGAGAAGATAGTGGCCATGTAAACTAAGAACATGGTAAATTATCATCTGTATGCTCACTGAAACGACTCTTACTGATTTATCAGCGCTGCTATTTATTAGCATCACTTTCTGGAAATCGTTAGAGCCAGTGCTTTGCCATTAATGCTTGTGACAACATTCCTGCTTACAAACCTGACCTGAAGTAGACTTTTCCACAGCTATATGAACTCACATACAACAGAAATGCAAAAGCCACACACCACACTACCTGTTGCTCTTCACCAGAGAAGCCAAATTTACTTTTGTCCTAGGGAAGATGTCTCATTCTTACTAAATAACTACTTCAATAATCTGAAATTTTAGAAAAATATCTGCAGTACTAAAAAAAGCAAAGGTCATGTTTTTATAAAACTTTGGACCCAGTGCAGTGGCAGTCTGCATGTTGGTTCTGGAACTGATGTCAGTGTGCTTGGAGAATGTTCACATGACAGGAAATCCAGGATTAAAGGCACTAACCTTAGTATGGGGGGTATTGCAGCCTGCTGCCTTGTTCAGCTCTTTGAACCACCCAACTGTAGTATATACGCAGCACTGTGAGACAGAAAGCTTTCAGGGAAGAACCTGTTATAGCCAAGAGCTTCTCTTTGGAACATGGCTTAACTCAATGTTTCTTGGGCACAGATTTCTTTTAAGTGGTGCCAGACGGTGACGTAATGCACAAGCAGTAAGCAGCAGGTGCTTCTGAGCCCGAGCCCTCTAAAATGGGGTTCCAGTGTGGGCTTTATGGTCACTACAGAATACATAACGCTTAACATATTCAGGACAGTTTTTCACATATATTCCTTCTATTTGACGTGTCATTTGGAATTCTGTATATCTGGATTCATGAAAGGAAAGAGCTCCTTCAGAGTAGTCTACAGCATGGTGATTATGGGACTAATCAGGGATCATAATTTATAAATTCACTCCAAAACATCAGCTGGATTCCCAAATCGACAAAATAGATTATTTCATTTCCACAGGACATCTAGGATGGGAGAAGGCTTTGTTTAATAATGCTTTAGCACTGTAGAAAATCTAGGAGGCATCAATTATTCAGTCAGCCAGTCTATAAAAATTACATTACTTTTAACACACTTTTTAATTGCTTTTAATTATTAACATTTACATTGCTCTCAAAATGACAAAGTTTCTCAGCTGGAGACATGGTTATATTTTTGATAACACTAGAAAGCAAAGCAACAAACCTCAGACTGTGGATTTTAAACATACACAATATTACATGCATGTGTACTTATAGATATTATCTATATAAATATGTATAAAATTATCTCTCTCTATATATATATGATATATAAGCATAAAAACAAATATATGTTTTCATGCATGTATCCTTAATGAAATGTCATGATCATGCTGTTCAGAAGATAAAAAATAGATTAAGCTTAGAAGGTGATAACACGATCAGATATCTTTCATTTTATATGACCTGCTCATTTCAGGTGAAGCTTATAGACGTGTTTGCTGCCAAGCAAACCTTTTACTTTCTGATGTTTCCAAACATCTGTTTGCAAGAGCTCAGTTCTGCCTGCAATGTTAACCACGAAAGAGTAAATGAGCCACAACACTGCTCAAGATAATATCATTAGGTTGCCAAGAGACACCTTGAATATAATTCAGACTGAGTCAAAGACGGCCAGCCAGTAATGCTGTTAAAATAGCCCCACAAGCTTCTTGTTCCATCTTTTCTAGGAAATTATTCACACAATTACAAAATAGTTTAAACAATTTTAAGAAGAGTACTAGAAAGCAATGAAGATAGTTCCCACCACTATTTGGATATGGACGTATCTGATTGTTCATGCTCAATCCTTTCTCTAGGCATCCTTTTTTTCCCCCTGGTCACTCACACCATCCTCTCAAAAGAATATGTCACAAATTTGACCTCCCTCTTGCTATATCATTTTCCGTTTGAACCCTGGATGAGCCACAACCCGCTGATGGGAATCTTAGGAGTACATAAAGGAAAGTCAGACTCTCTGTGAAAGACTTGAACCGGTTTGGAGAGCTGCAAGTACCCCTAAACTCTTAAGATACCAAAACCCATTTATCACAGGGAAGTAATGTGGAGAAATTTGCTTCTCTCTTTACTGAGTACTAGGAGGCATCCTTCCTTCACAAGGGAGTGAGTCCCACGGTTATCCAATTTTCAGGACTTTAAGGAAATGGAAAAACTGTGCAAGAAAAGTAGGAAAACTGAGTTTGATTTAAAGGAATGGAAAGAGAATAGTGATAATACAGTGCTAACAAACACGGTTCTCGTTTCCTTCTAATACTTCTGAATAAAACCTGCAAATAATATGCCTTGGCTCAAGTACAAACAATTAAAAACCCTTGTGTGACAACAAATGCACAACTCTAGATGCACCAGGGATGATCAATCAGTTAAAATTACCTCCTGAAGCTGTAAAGTTGGGCCATAAGGGATTAATTACATAATAGAGAAATTCCCAGAACATATCTTGCCACTATTGTTACTTTTCCTATACTCAGGGGTTTTTAAACTTTTCTTTTCTACATTGACTTCAGATCAAAGTATTGCCAAATTTGCAAGCTAGCCAAAGTTTTTACAGAGTGAAATAAGAACAAATTCTCTTATGAATACATTTTTGTCGGCTTTCTTTATCTTTTACTTGCTCTCCACTTCAGCGCCTCGGTTTACATTTCAGAATCTGACAGGAGCAGGGCTTATTCCACTAAACCAAATTACAGGTATTAATTAATGGCTCTCGCTTGTTTGCCAACTCCTGCAAGCAGAAGGGTAGATAAAAATGTATTTGCAGCAGAATTTAATTACCCATTTTCAAGCCACTGGCCTCCTGGCAAAAGTTTCCCAATGTAGTGCAGAATAGGACTTGGATTAAGAATTAATTTACTGTCAGCAACGATCTGCAATTTAATGGCTTAATCAAGTTTGCTATGAAATGGGTAGGGAGCTCTGGAGCCTAATATTGCCCCAGAGTCTGCTGCATCTAAAGACAGGTTTCAGAGATCTATAATGTAATCACCATCCAGCAAATCCAAGATCTTTCTCATGTAATCAGGAACTGCCTCTAGCAAGCTTATTACTCACATTATAAAGTTATAGCTCCTGGGTTTGAAGTTCAGTGCATACATTTGACTTATTCCTTCTCTTCCAGCTACATCTCCGAAAGAAACTATATTTGCATGAATACCAAGATTAGCATGCAAATACAGGCCAGCGTGACTAACACATTCTCTCTTGTCTTTTCAAATTATAATACAAATATAGAAAACTGTTAATAAAAAAAGACAAAAGGTTTTAACACACAAATGCTTCATTTAGCTCTATTCAGAATTCTCCCTACAGTGGGCAGTACGATTACAGAATTATTTCTATGAGAGCACAGCTAAAGATGGAAATAAGAGATTACGACTGAAAATCAGAGATAAAATTAGGCGTGAAGCAAGTCTTTTATTTGTTAAAATTTTGAAGTTTAGAAGATCTTGATTATCTTTAAAAATAAAATCCAACCACATTTTCTGCTAGAGGCCAATTTATAGAATAATAAAAGTCCAAGTGCTGAAACAGAAATTGTTATGCCAGAAATAGAGGCTTAAAAACTATTCTCTTGAGCTTTCAAGGCCAGATTTTCATGATCTCAAAGGCTTCAACCATTCAAAAAATATGAATAAGCTTCCATATGGGGTGTTTAGCTTGGCTGAAATATTCCAATCTCTCTGCAAATTATAATCAGTTGTCAAAGTATGCTGGGGGAAACTCCTAGAAGTGCTTTGAACATCATACCATCACAGCAGCTTACCTATTTTATTACTTTCTCCCTGCTAAGATTATGAATCATTCTTATGTCTCCCATTCTGTCTCCCATCCACATTTACATCACATTTGGACGTACTAGTAGCATTTTGCCAGATGCTTCTTTTCACAGCACTGAGGACTGTTTTTTTTTCCTTTTTTCTTTCATTTTCTTTCTTTTTTTTTTTTCTCATTTTTCCATCTTTTTTTCTTATTTTCCCTCTTTTTTTCTTTCCTTTTGTATCTTATTAAAAAGTAACCCCAAATCTTTCCCCCCTCATTTCTTCTCAAAACAAAGTAATACACAATACCTCTGAAGAAGCACTACATCACTATGTGGAATGATACTTTATAAACCGATTTTTAGAAAAAAGGATGCAGACGTTTTGGTTCTTAACTCCTAAGTATGAAAATGAACATAGATACATTCAGAATTGTAGAGACAGGACCATACATCTTCACCAATAGCTGACGTGTGCACATGTGGTGGAAAAGGACACTCCCTATTTTAACATCCAGAAACATCTCATTAAGCATTTGACCACATCCATTCTAAAAGAAAAAAAGTTATGAGAGAATTGCTCTTTCTGTACCTTAATTTAAAAGGTTAATTAGGTTTCACTTGTAAGACCGAGCTTTAGTCCTCTAGCCTTGCATCCATTCAGCTGAGTTACCAGCTAATAATAATTTCATAACATCTGTATAGATCGCTGGACTTCCTATACATCATTTTCTTAACAAACGCATTGTTCCGATATATTCTACACCACTGCAATGACATGTTTCTGATACCATGAAAACTTGTTCAGAACCAAGAAAACTCTACTTTTTTACTCTAGTTCTAGATGGCTCCTGCACAGTCTCCTTTTAAATTCTATAGACTGTGTATTACAAGGATATGTTATGAATTATTATGGCATTTATTCTCTGAATTTTAAGCCTGGGCTTCCCTCCAAATACAGCTGAGAGTATAGTTGTTAAACTCTTCAGCATCTTAACAAATAAGTGTATACTTCCTCAGAAAAGCAGAATGTTAATTCATTAAAAATATGCAAAAATCTCTTTTACAGCATTTTATCTTTTCTCTGTCAGCGCAGTGCACATGCTAGGACAGTCCTGCTCATCCAGAAACTGCAAATTACCAAAGGACACGTACAGGTCTTAGAGCACACAGCAATGATGGCAATGAGAATACTAGCAGGTTCCAGTTACAGCTGTTCTAATAACCATCTCCCTGCCCATTATGATACTGTTTACCATTACAGCAGTGAATTGAAAACAGCACTCCTGCTTTCTAAATTCCGCTTTCTCATCCCAGGCAGCTCTTAATGGAACCAGCAGGCCTAAAGATGCACTCCATGCATCACAACTTCAGTGCATGATCTAGCGCTGGTTTCTTCACTTAGAGATCAACAGCCCCGTTTGATTCCCTTCCCTCCACAGCACCATGCCTAGCATTACAGGCTCTCTTGCCACAGGTGATTTTTTTCACAACAGGAAACCGGGTGTTTTCAGACCTTAAATTTTTCTGGACCCTGACCCAAATTTTTAAACTGTCAACTACTTAAACGCAATTCACGCTCTCTCAGATAAAGTTACACCATGCTGGATTTCCTTTCAACATGAGAGAGCGTTAGGCATAATGCTTTGTTCTGTAAATTCAGGACAGATCTTTCGTTCTGTGCAATCATCTTCCAATTTACACACTGAATTCCTTCCTACACAGCTGCAGAGGGCTAGCTGCTGAGAGGAGGCAACAGCAAAGCCCGCCTCCATCTCAAGTGGGAAGCGAAGCTGCAAACCACCCAAATGCCAAAGGCACAAAATAGCGTGCTTGGCCCAATTTCTTCATGTTATTTTGGTATACTTTATAAAAAGCCAACGACACATAACCCATTAATTATAACATTTCAAAAGTGTTTTCCTTTCCCTCAAATTGTTAAAATTTAGAGGAACTGCAGCCAAAGTCCTAATAAAACTATTTTTAGCCCTTGTCAAACAGAGAACATCATGAAGAGTCTCATCTTTCTATTAATGCAAATGTATTTAAGCAGTCACTGCAGGAAACTTTAAAATATGCTAATCGCTGCTTTTTGGACTCCAGACTCTAATGCCTTTGCTGATCTGTATGTATCACAGACAGGCTAAGTAAAGGGAACACCATCACTTATAGTGTCAATAGGTATTCACAACTCCATAAAGTGACAGTCATATGTATATTTTATTGCCACATTTATATATTTATTTCATAAATTTCCATATTCAACAACCTTTTAATATATAATGTTCTTATTTTCTGGTGTCTGAGCTGAATTGCCACAGTGTGTTATAAATGGAAACGCTTTTGATAATCACATGCACTGTTTTTCTTTTTAAAGTGATTCAGTGCTGATGAAAGGGGCCAGATTGATGGCCCTGCAGACTGGCGTTCCCTGTTAATCCACTAAGAAAACAAGGCATTGCTAAGGCAGTAGCTGGGCCAGCTTTCCTCCAGTACATCTCCATTTAAATCCATAAGAGAAAAGGAAAAAAAAATCCCAAACATATCACATCTCTAAGTCACAGTCTGACTATGCCTGCTCATATCCTTGGCCTCACTTCTTATTTTTACTAGCAGAGAAAGTAATTAAAGCAGCAATGCATTTCTGGGGCTGGACTGCTGCCCATGAGCTGCTTTGTAGCACACATTTAAATTCAGCAGCATACATCACTCTTAGGCCAGCACATACATCTTCATTAATTTTATGTAATAAAGCATTAAGGTGAAGTTACTGGGTCTAACTTGGCTTCAGCACTCCTCTTCTGAACGCAAGTGGTTCTCACCTACTGGGCATCCCACCAAAAATGAGAGATATTTTCTCCAGCGGGCTGCTATGATAAGGACAAACCTACCTACCGTGATAGATGTATGTAACTCTCAATTTTGTCACTATTTTTTATGAAAAGGAATATATATTTTATTAGCAACATGGCCAAAATATTGGAAAATATTCTTTTGCTTTTTATTTATCTACCACACAGTGTACAGCAGCAAGCGTCACATGTGAAAGACAAGACCTAGACACTTGTCTAAACCACCTGTTGACTCCTAATCTATAAAACAGAACCAGAAATTTAAAGAACACATACCCCTTTTTAATGACACACAAATATGTCAGCAATTAGGGGAGAAAATGCTAGCATAAAAATAAACAAATAAACCGGCCAGACTTTAAAATACCAGAAGTACCTCAGCCAGAATGCTTAAAACAGAGCTACACGGCTTAGTCATATGGCTGCATGAACACAACAGAGTGATGTGGCCAGAAACAGTTTCATTGTGTGATGGTAGCTGTGAGTCTAACAGCTTCCTCAGACACCCTCCTGCTGTATTCAAATACAATCCTGCCTGCCCACAGGGAACCAGGGAGCTGTTAGTAAAGAGATAATAGGTCTTCCCCTTCTTAATAGATACCCAGTTATACAGCCGTTTTCTTATCCCAGTAAAGTTTCATAAATAATATTAGCCTTGCATTTTTGTAAAAGGTCAAATCCCATTGAAATCAACCCTCTAGTCTTCTTTGGTTGTGTCTAAAATTGCATTTTATCTTCTGTTAACTGAAATGATACATCTGTTGGAGTATATTTCAAGTGTTTGCATTAATTTTTTCTCCAGGTAAAGATGTCTATGCCTTTTTGTTTCTGGGATGTCAGCTTCTAGAATTTATCTGCAATTGATCATGGCAACTCCACAAAACATGCCATCTACTGCTAAGGAAGGAACAAGGAAGTTTCAAAATATGTTCACGAATCGCCTTAGTGGAGCATGCTTTGCTCTGAATCATATCCTGTTCTTTATGACTACATTTCACATTTTATGACTTCTAAAAACCCCCACAAAGAAAGAGTTAAGCCATATTTGCCTTGCTGAAATGAATAGTCTCAACTACGTCTTTGAGTTCATGCACTCCAGCTAAGATACTTTTGGCTCTATTTGAGCATATTTTTAAAATGTGTTGCTAATTATTCATATAGCTTGTTATCTCCTTGCTATGCTAGGCACGACTCGTTTTCCTCATCCACCCACTGCCTCTCAGGTAACGATGAACTAATGGTTTGAATGTGTCTGAAACTATTACATTTTTTAAGAAGGAAAAAAATTAACCTGTGCAGCCACTTTGGAGGAACATTCAGTGAAGTCCAAAAATGAGATCTCACTGTCATTAGATTTGAGAAGCAAGGTACAGAAAATCACCTGTTCAGGTTTCTTGAAGAGCAATACAGTTACCTTATAGACAGCTGTATGCACAAGGAAAGAGTAAGAGAGAACATTCCAAGTGATGATTGCTTCAGGAATGTTTGTTTTAACCAATGTAGTTAATTTCTGGCCCTCCAAAATAAAAGAAGCCATACTAAGGCCAGAGATGATGTACCACTATTGATACATATTTCTCAAGGAGAGAAAAAGAGGCCATTTACACAGGGCGTGCTGCCAAATATTACTGAGTCTGCAGTCCAGCACAGAGCTGGTGGTTGCCTCTCTCCCAGCATGACAGAAAATGCTAAGGCTGATGGCACACCTCCACACTTGTTAGCTACTGCTAGAATGTATATACACACATTAGCTACAACTGTACACACCATTTGAGAGCCCTGCTCTGCAAAACCTTATGCTTATCCAAGTACGTTGTGAGCTGCCTGCAATATCAGTGAAATCACTCATGCCAGTTATTTACAGTGGTAAATGACTGGAGTTTTGCACATACTTTCACACACCTTGCTATTTTACAGCAACCTTGCACGCTGTCAGTGCGCAGAGTGTTCTCAAGGGTCTGAAGATACTCAGGGTTTCATACACCCAATCTTAATCAATTAGAAACACAACTGGAATGCTTCTTTGGAGGGTAGAATCACAACTGCTGCTTCGAGAGATGCAGTTTTAAAACCATTGAGACAAACAAGCAGAAGTATCTCTGCCTTTAGTAAACTCTCAAATTCATTCTATTCTCATCAGAGTACTTCACACTAACTTGCACTACCTCCCAATATAAAGTGAATGTTCCAAGTTGCGGGAACATTTGCTGAAGGACAATGCTGAGGACTGCAGCACTTTCTATTCACTAACTTCAGCTTAATTTACCATAAGAATTTTGTTCTAGACACAAACATTCTGCAAGACTTACCTTGTCAGTTTTGAACTCTTCAAAGAAGGGTGACCTTTTTGTTTTGTCTTTTTAAACCAGCATTTGTCAGTAAAGTGCCTTTCACTTTTGGAATCTGTACTAAGATCCCCAAACATAGATGCAAATACATAATCTGCATGTATAAAATATGCATGAGAGCTAAGCACAGGTTAAGACAGGAATTTGTAAACTTCAACATACACTAATATGCTCCTGTTATCACAGCTCAGTATTTCTCGTTATGTTTGGAGAAAGAAGACAGCTCAGAAATACAGTTTTATATATCTTTTTGACATTCAATACACTTTCCCCCAACACATCTTTTATCTCTGATGTACTCCACCAAGCCATCAGCTCATCACCTAATATCCATATTCAGAAAGGAATTTAATTTCAAATGTCTTTATCCCAGCTGTGCTGCCTTTACAAAGTGCTGTACACTTTGTACAGCATTTATATAAGATGGATTTTTGATCCAGTGCTTCTGGTGGTTTTTTGCAAGTGAAAAGCAAGTCTGGTAGCTTTGAGCAGCCTTCTTGCTGCAGTTCTAATCATTAATATTTCTCCAGGAAACAGAGTGAAAAGTTTATTCAAATAATGTCCTGGTCTGCATCTCTATGGTCTTAGAGAATAATTTGATTATTCATACAGATAAGGCTGTACCTTGCTTGCAGTATTCATACTATTAGCCTTGCTGACTTCAGTGGTACTACCGGTAATCAGAATTGGGCATATATTATGTGGAAAAAAAAAAAAAAGACTAGCCAAAAGACTTTCAGATATTTAGGAATCTACATTTATTTGTAAATTTAAGCTCAACCCAAAATCAGAGAACCACCATCTAATTCACCTCTGAATTCAGTGGTAACGCCACTGAGCCCAAAGACTTTAGAACAGGGTTTGAGTTTAAAGCTTTTATTTCTTAATATCACCTGAATACTTTGCCTCCAGCCAATTTACTCGATAAAAAACCTTGAAAATGAAGCTACTACAAAATTCTGCAGTCTGATTCATTAGGACAAAAGTTAATTAAATCACGTTTTCTTCTCAGATGCACTATTTTGTCTTAAAGATTATTAAACAAGAGGTAAATGTAATTAGGATAGGAAAAAGTATAAGCAAAACAATTAATCTTATGATGTGTTTCGGAAAAGTGAAATAATAAACCACCTTGCTCCATAAGCCTTTTGTTTTGCTGTAACTGGTAATTCATTGAGATTCTTTGGTTTTCCTGTCTGATACAAGTACTACATTTGTTGAGGGAATTCAGAAGCAAAGTGAGACTGACAAAGGACAGTACATTTAGGAGAAATATACACAGTTGGGCTTATGTAGATAGCAGCGTCTTTTCAGAGAGCAATGAACAGAGCACCATGTATTTGTGAAAATATAGACTACATCCATAAATACAAAATCAAGATTAAAAAAAAAGTATAGATACACTGTCTCTTAAACAGAATTCCAACTCACATCCCAGGTTCAGAATACAATTGTTTTAGGGGAGGTTGAACTTTGAAGGTTTGAATCACTGGCTGTTTGTTGGCTGGATTCATTGAAATGAGAGAGTAAAAAATGCAGAAAGAAAAAAACATGCCCTGCAAGCACTACCTGGGAATGAGATAATCTGCATTCAGTTCCTGAATCTCTCTTGACTTTCTTTAGATTTTAATTAGTTCATTTATTCTGCTCCTTATAGAGGAACAGACATAAGAATGTTTCGTTGCTCTTCTCTGTTATTTCAGTTAGGCTGAGATAATTTTGGGATGTCTCCTAAACCTGCAGTCACAAAACCCAAAAGCCTAGTTTTTAATATAGGAATCTGTACTGTTTCAATGTATCATATATAATAAAGGTTGCCAAGTCAATTGCTTTAGGTTGAATTTTACAATTCAGCAGGATTAATGGATATATTCATGACAGAAATCACAACCACAGACCTGTAACACTTGTAAAACATGTAGCACACTTTTGCCAGAATCATAACAAGGCAGCATTGCATTCAGCACAGGCAAAACTGCCCGGAGTCTGCTAAAGGCCTGACTCACCTTTGCTCTTGTGAACATCTGAACACGCCTCATCTCTCCAGAGCTCCCTTAACAACCACCATCATGCACGCAAACCACTCAATCCCAGGCAGCAACAGCCACAGCCCTCGAGAGTACCTGCTCCTAGCTGGTGCCCCTCCCGACCTATTCTGGCAACGGCTCTGATTAGTTCACCAAAAAGAAAAAAGATGTCTATGTTACAAGAGTGTTTTTATTAAAAGGTCATATTTGGGTCAACAATCTTTTTAAACTAAGGGAGTAAGAATATTATGTTCTAGGGAAGGAAAAAAAAAAAGGTCAGCCTGCTGTCATGGCTACTAATTTAATCCAATCTTGTACTGGACATGTCTTATTGTTTGGGTCTCATTTGGGAGTGTAAAAACCTGCTTGAACTCTGATTAGAAAAAAAAATGTTTTTTTAAAACCACATTAAGTTCTCTTTTGATGGGAGTTCTCTTCACAGCCTGCAGATAGGGAAGCCTTTTATTATACTGGCACTGTATCAATAAAATCAAAACAGAATTCTACTTTTGCACAGGCAGCAGCTAATCTAGAAAATATCACTAGAAATGGAAGTTTATATAAGTCATTCCATTGATACAGAGCAGAAAACTAATGATGGAATGATAAAGGAAAATAAACTGTTAAAACAGCTCATTGGCACTCGGTACTGTATGTTTAAAAATGCTCAAAAGAGACCCCAAATGATAAAAATTTGACTATATTATGATTAACTTCAGTGTTTGTCAAAATCCAGATACTGATTTTGGCCATGGATATTGTTGCTTTCATTGCTACAAATCTCACACGTACAGGGCACAGGAAAGACAAGTAACCTTAAAAAGTTCCTTTCATAGAGCCAGCTCTCTAAATATTATATCAGAAGCATTCGTATTTTTGATGATTTTACTAATATCCAGCCTCACTGTTCCACCATCATTAAGAGACTGCAAGTCATCTCTGAACAGCAAGCAGTACTAAAAATATTCACAAATTAAAATTAAAGATTTTTTCTTTCTTTCAGCCCAGTTTTTGCCTATGATTACAAACACCTAGTGCTCTGACCTCAGTAAACAAAGCATCCAAGCGGGTGTCTGGGAAACATGACAGATTCCTGCTTTGCACAGAGGCAGAAAGGCTTAAATGGAGTGCAGTGAGTATTTTAGAGACAACTGCGTATCGCAAAAGACTAAAGCAATTACAACATTTCCATCATGAACATGTGACAGAGCGCTACATCTCAGCAAACTGCCGTTGTTATAGAAACTCCGCTGACATGTTGCTACTACAGTGAAAGTGGCATTATAGTCATACTAATGCCCTTCTTATCAACCTCCGTTCAAAACGGAGAGTGCTTTAATTTGCAATCAGGGAGCTGCACGTCATTCACCGCAGCTGCAGGCAGCGTCAAGTGCTGCTGTTGCCTGGTAACTAACAGGTAACTGGTGCACTCTGTTATATTTCTGTACATGGAAAGCTAATGACAGCAGGCAAAGGGAACATTAGTCTGTAGCTAAAAAATTTGGTCTCTGTTTACTAACATGTAGGATTTTCTCTTGCAGGGGAACCACTGCTGAACTATCCAGAATGAAAAATGGCACTTATTTCTTCTGATCTTCAGTGTGATTAAAAGTTACTATTACTGATATAGCTGTGGCAATCATTAAAAATTAAATACGAGCGAACAGTGAGTTAAAATTTAGCCCCAAAGTACTGTAACCACAGTGTGAAAGAAACATTATGTAATATTTTGGTAGGAAGTTTTAATCCCAGCATCAGAGTGTCTAGCTCTCTCACTATCCATTCTACAATACTACACAAAAATAGTGTTTTAAAGAGAGGCTGGTTTTGGTGTCCAAAGTTCACCCTTTTTCCAGAAGGCTTCTATTGCCCAGCAACCATTTAGATCTCGTGTTCCTCTTAAACACTAACAAACAGAGCAGTGGGAATAGATTGTGGATGGACTCAAAGGTACCGTTTACACTGGACTGAAACAAGCTGTTGCAAATAATCATTTATTCTCTTCTCAAGACCCTAACCCAAACCACTGCTTTTTGTTTCACGACACAACTTTACGCTTCTTGAAAGCGCGAATTGTTCGTGTCAATGAAATTAACAGCAAAATTCCTACAAATTTCAATGGCCTCCCATTTTTGCCTCAGGTTGGACTTTTTCAAGCATAGTGGGTCTGGGCCCACAAACTACCTGACTTCTCAAATGCCTTCCCTTCTGTTAAGGGAAGTTCTACACTTCACTTTTTTTACCAGAAATGTCTTTCACCAGACCTTAACATTCAGTTCACATCACAGCTATGTAATTATTCTTCTCAGAAGCAGAAATGCAAAGAAGGCATTAACAGCCATTCAGAATATCACATTTATGCACTTTTCTCTTGTCATATTAAATATAATTACTTCTGATGCAATCAAACTCATAGCCTTCAAATGGACAAATCCTGCACCAAATTTAGAACATCAAGCCTCAAATATGAGGCTCTTAAAGCAAAGCTTTAAGCCTTTACTTTCAGTTTAGTGAGATACAATATAAGAAAAGTGAGAACATTAGGTTTAAAAATGGTATCTTTTTATGAATTTTCTTTGAATTATTCTGTTAGTTATTGGTTGCAAAGTGCTTTGAAGATCAAAAGTGATACATGAACTACATCTAAGAACTCAGTCACCAAGAGATGTGGATCAAGTAACTGACCAACATATATGCACCTCAGAACTGACTGGAAAACAAATCACAGTATCTTATTTTCCATAACACCTGCCACTCCTGAAGGGTCTAGAGGACTTACAGTATGTTCATATTCTTCAGACAGATATGGACACACAGGCTTTTAGGCTGGCACAACAGCTCGTTTTTAAAAGGAGGGACGATACAGTAGAAGCAACTATTCACACATGTGGGTCTAGTTATAGGATCGGGTCTTGTTTGAATACAGGTGTAACGTCAGTTATGCAATAATGAATTGCTATCAACTCCATGCAGAGTGCAAAAACTGTTAATACCTATAAAGCAGGCTTATAGAATAAATCTTCCTTAGCAACTCCTCTGCCCCTTATACATTAAAAGCAACAGAATACATTCTCTATAGAAATCAAGAATATTATCTACAATCATTACAACAGTCTACAGAAGGATACCACACAATACCAAACATGATTTTAGCATATCATTGTTTAAACTCATTACAAGTGTAATGGGGCCATTTGATAAGGACAGGTATATAAAATCAACAATCATAAATAAGGAAAATTTATTCATGTAAGTAAGCATTCATATTTAACAGTGCTGGGGTGGGCAGGGGAGAAGTATCTTGATTAAGAAAGCACTTCTAAGAAAAGGACAACTGTGAAATTATGACTTAGATATCTCTGGCAACCGGCAAGTGTTTAGAGGATAACCCTGTACACAGTAGGTCTCCTCCTCTACCACCAAACTGCATTTACTACTGAAAATAGACTCCAAAATTCAACTTAAGACAACTAGTTCAATCTAGTTTCTCCAAAACATCCAAAAGGTTGTCTTCCTTCTTCACAATAGTTTTGTTTTCATTACCAGTTTAAAATAAAAATATACAAAAAAATCACATCCACTATAATTTCACAGACCCAAAAGAAGGTAATTCCTCAGTATAATGAAAGCAAAAGCAGATAAAACAGCTATTAATTATAGGAAAAAAAATGTAGTGTTCCATCTGCAACTCTGATTTTAAAAATAAATAGAAATCTTTCATTTATATATTAAAATGTCTTTGTACTTAGCTGAAAGTATTTTATGTAAAAGGAAGGATTCAAGGCACCTTGCTGGCATACATATACCTCTGGAAGTTGTCTTCAGATCCACTAACATTATCCTATAGCTTTCACACTCAAAGAGCCCTTCTAAGAAGTTCTGTGAATGCAAAAGGTGCTTGAAAATCAGAATGTGTGCAAACACATAGAAATCCAACAGGAAAAACTCTGCTGACATTCAGAACCCAGTGTCAGGATGTATACACCAAAGCAGACTGGAATGTGCCGATGATAACCATTAAGCACTGGATCCTGCACTTCCATATTAATGGATCCAGAACAAAGCATTGGAACTACTATTTATACCACATTTTTATTAAACTCTCATTTCACACTTAAATGATGTTCCAAATACATCTGTATATTATTTAATTACTACTACCCCCTGATGTTGATGCACATGGAAACAAAAAACCCCAAGCAAGCAAACAACCAACCAGAAGAAGCATGGACTTGTCTTTAAATTCACCAGTTGTAGTAAAAATGAAGAGAACTTACCAAAAAGCGCCAGTGGTGATGCTCTTGATTTAAGGGGGTGACATGAGACTTAGAAATCTGGATCTCTTCTAAAAACTGGGTCTGATCAAATATTTTCTGTGATGTTGCAGGCTGCAGACATGATGGATCATTTCCAGACTGTGTAGAATAAAACAAAACAAGTGTCCAGTTTGTCAAAACTGCATTTCTACTAGCTGACTAGCACTCGCTCTTCCTACAACACAGCATGGTTTATTAACATGTTTTTCCTTGCATGTGTCCCCAAAAGCTGCTTGAAAGANATTCTAAGAGATTCTAAGAAATCAGTACAAAAGCTACTGTTACAACTACCATGGAGCTAAGCTGTCCTTCTCCCAGACACTCCTCCTCAGAAAAACCAAACCCCCTGATGTTGATGCACATGGAAACAAAAAACCCCAAGCAAGCAAACAACCAACCAGAAGAAGCATGGACTTGTCTTTAAATTCACCAGTTGTAGTAAAAATGAAGAGAACTTACCAAAAAGCGCCAGTGGTGATGCTCTTGATTTAAGGGGGTGACATGAGACTTAGAAATCTGGATCTCTTCTAAAAACTGGGTCTGATCAAATATTTTCTGTGATGTTGCAGGCTGCAGACATGATGGATCATTTCCAGACTGTGTAGAATAAAACAAAACAAGTAAAGTGTCCAGTTTGTCAAACTGCCCTTTCTACTAGCTGACTAGCACTCGCTCTTCCTACAACACAGCATGGTTTATTAACATGTTTTTCCTTGCATGTGTCCCCAAAAGCTGCTTGAAAGATGCCAATTGCAGCCAGACAGAAGAGTGAGAGTATGTGAGAGAAACCATTCTACAGACACTAAGGCCAGTGAAAAGGAGGGGGAAGAGATGCTACAGGTACTGGAGCAGAGATTCCCCTGCAGCCAATGGTGAAGCAGGCTGACCCCTCACAGCCCATGGAGGTCCATGGTGGAGCAGATATCCACCTGCAGCCTGTGAAGGACCCCATGCCAGAGCAGGTGGAGGTCCAAAGGAGAGTGTGACTCCATGGGAAGCCTGTGCTAGAGCAGGTGCCTGGCAGGACCTGTGGCCCTGTAGAGAGAGGAGCTCATGCTGGAGCAGGTTTGCTGGCAGGACTTGTGACCCCGTGAGGGACCCACACTGGAGCACATAATGAAGAACTGTAGCCCATGGGAACGACTCATGTTGGAGAAGTTTGTGGAAAACTGTCTCCTGTGAGAGACACCCCATTCTGGAGCAGGGGAACAGTGTGAGGAGTTCACCCCCTGAGGAGGAAGGAGCAGCAGAGGTGTGTGATGAACTGACCACAATCCTCATTCCCTGTGCCCCTGCAACCCTGGTGGGGAGGAGGTAGAGAAAATTGGGAGTAAAGTTGAGCCCAGGAAAAATGGAAGGGTGGAGGAAGGTGTTTTAAAATTGAGTTTTTATTTTCTCACTACTCTGATTTAATTGGTAATAAAGTTCATTTCCCTAAGTTGAGTCTGTTTTGCCATGGCAGGAATTGCCAAGTGATCTCTCCCTGTCCTTATCTCGACTCAGAAGCTTTTTTTTATGTTTTCTCTCCCCTGTCCAGCTGAGGACAGGGAGTGATAGGGTGGCTTTCATGGGCACCTGGTGTCCAGCCAGTGTCAACCCACCACATAGACATACCCCTGCAGAAAACAGATGGTGTTTTGCAGCTAATTTCTGTATGAACTTTTGCTATATTCTCACTTCTGCACAAAGTCTTCACAACTCTGAACCACATGCTCTATCTTGACATCCCTTTTTTTTCAATATTCAGGTCAAAATAACTGTGTGCAAAGATGCTAGAGCTCTTGAAAGAACAGTTTTAGAAACAAATGGTGTTGCAACCACAGTTCTGAAGCAGTAAAGCACCTTCCCGTAATATTTGATTTGGGTTCAGTTTCAAAAACTACAAAATTTAAAAATTTGAGTAGAAAGATTTGCTGATTAAGCTCAGCAAGTTAAATTCAGATGAGTCCTCATCTTTGCAGAGATGGCTTCATTTCAGCTACACTGCAGGCAGGTAGGAAAGAATATCTAGGAAGGAAGAAAGGAAGGAAGGAAGAAAGAAGAAAGGAAGAAACACTCAAACACAGCCCACACAGTGTAGCATGCTGGAGATCCAACAGCAGCAGGGGAAACATGATAATACCTTCCTTCCACCCAGTAAACAGCACTTAGATCTTGTCCTGTGTACATCTGGTTAGAAACTATGAAGGTATCAGTTCCCACCTCTGTTCAGCCAACAGTTCTACCACTCATCCCTCAATAGTTGCATTTTCACATAAGCATCTTTGCACTGTGTCTCAGCCTCTTTTGTACCTATGATAACTAGGTAATATTCAGCCTGGTGACACAAAGGTTACTCTATCCCCACCAGTGTTGTTCCATTACTTCCACTCCCCTTTTCTGTCTTATTAATCTTATATCACCCACTAAACTGTGACCTCCTCAGAGAAATCACTCTTGCTGTTCCATGTATGTAGCACACCACTCTCTGGAGTCTGCATTCATGCCAAAAACCATCATGTAACAACAGAGAGGACCTGACGTATTTATTTGCCTCAGTAGATGATAAGCATGAATAAGTTTTTCCAAAGACTTTAAAATTCATATTTTTCACTGAAATGGAATTATAGAAGTAACTTTGGCTAGTTCCCCTCCATACACTAAATAGCAAGGCATGTGAATTGCATCCTATATGCACAAGCTAAATACCAGAGGTTATTGTCAAACAGATTGCTCAGAGTTAATGACAGATACTTCTACTCATACCCCCACATTTCCATCTATTTTTAAATATCTTTACTTACATAATGTTTGATGTCTTCATCAGCACCTATCTAATTCTGATGACAACACGAAGGCTGTACTTGTAGGACATGGGAAATCACACTGAAAAGCACGCATCCTTACATTTCTGTTAGGCTTGGGCAGCACAGGATCTTTCATTTATTCATGAGTTTCCTGAGAAGAACTAGTCGTTGCTTTGTGTCAGCTGAATAGGATCGTAATTCAATCTTCACTGGAACCTGTTTATCTGAATGACTCATTAAGGTGCAAGCTGACTAATGAGCTCTGTTTCATAATAACAAAGCTTTTTGTTAGGGGAAGATACATTTTGGGAAGTCACCTTATGCAGTATAAGTTTATCAAAGTTCATTGTGAGAGATAGCCTTATTTCTTAAAAACAAAGAAAGGGAAGCACATTCCCACCTGTAACAGTAGCATTGTGCTGCAAGGATTTTGTCAGTGGGGAATAGGATGTTTTACGGGCACAGGCCTTGAAAATGCAAGCTCACAGCTGCAGGCACACTGGAACAGGATAGTTTCTAAAGTGCTTGGTATTCAAGCACTGGATTTGCAATCAGCTTTTCAAACAGAGCTGTTACCATTCCTCTGAAATTCTAGTGTTTCCAAAGGGCTGAGTATAAACAACAAAGAGTCCACTGGAGTTTCACAAGTCTACAGTATCTACAGTATTACTATAAACCCAGGTAAGAAATGGTGTCTCCTTGTGTTCAGCTGGCTGGCCATGGACACTTTCCTGACAAGCATTTTCTTAGGGATTTTGCCTTCAATATTTCCCGACCTTTATTACATTCATTTAAAAAACAACAAACAAAAAATCTTTCTTGGTGTTGTTTTTATAGCTGATCTTTCTGCAAGTATTCCAGCAATCTTAACTAATTTAATCATCCCCATGCAAAACCTCTTGCTTCTACTCTTTCATGGTATAATCTAAAAGGGATTAAATACATATGCTTCGTTATTGGCTATTAATTGAAAGCAGACATTATCATAAGCAACAGTTCTGAAGCCATAATACTTTAGGGAGTCCGCCCTTCAAAAAGTCCTAAAACCTGCATTTAACATTGCTTAGTTATTGTGCTATTTCATAATGCTGTGATACAAAGTATTGATACATAAAGGTGCAGCATAATGAGACCTTTTATCATGGTCCACCGGAGATCTAAGTCCTTTTCAGTTTACGTATTTCTTTTCAAGCTGAAATCAGTGAGATGCAAATGTCAGCAAAAGGTAGAGGCCTAAATCTGACCTAATACTGACATTCTAAGGAGCATCTATAAAGTCACACCTTCACTTAAGTTTCCTTAGAAGTGTAAGTCACATTAGAACCTAAAACAGTACGCTGTGATTACAACATCTGATGTATTTTATGACAGCTAAACTTCATCTGATTAGTAAGTTACAAATACTTTATCAAATTTGAAGATAAAACAATATAGCTACAAAATAAAATATTATTTAATATTCCTTACTTGACTGGATTGTCCAACAGTGCTTTGGAAATTAATTTGAAATATGCTGCCATTGTGTCATGTAGTTAACAATCTCTTAACTATACATTAAAAACAGCACTCGACTTTAGTCTTATATTGCAAGTCACGAATGCTGCGTGACTGAAGAATCAGTAGCCAAGTTACATGAGACAATAACATTCAACACAGAAGGCAAAATGTCAACAGTTATAAAGTTATCAGTCTGCTGAAGCAGTTCTTAAATGTTGTTTGTAATGTAAGACACTTCATTAAATCCTTCACAAAACTCACTTCAATCTTTCCTCTTAAATTGAAAGGATTACCCTGACCTGCCTCTGCTTTTAATACATGCCCTTTTCTCTCTGCCTCTATCAGAGAAATATTCAGTATTAGTGAAATAATCAGTAGTATTACAATGTATAATTATGCAGCTCTGTGTGGGTGGATGCTTGTGTGCAGAGAAAGATATTTAATACACATGCTAAACATGACAATATATTTTATTTACAGTCTATAATTAATTTATTACAAATTATTACTGTCCTATTAAGTTTAAGTAGGTAACAATAAAGCAAACTCTGGGCTAGCAGCACTGTGAAAATGCTTCTTAAGTTTTTCAACTAGAAATACCACAGGGAACAAATTCATTATCCATATTGTGGTAATGCAATACAACACTGCGGTGTCAGTCAAGGGATGTGGCACACTGTACTACCTACAGCACAGAAAAATATCGCATGCCTCAACAAGCTTACAATCTCGGTTTGTCCAGAGTAGTTCACATATGGCATCTTTTTTAAAATGAAAAAATTATGAAATTTTACATCTGCCTGCATATTTTTACCAAGAAAACTGGAACCCTTGTGGTGTTGAAATAGCACTACATTATGTGTGAAAATTAATGTGATTTTTATGACTACTAAAAAAAAAAAAAAAAAGAGAAGGAGTACTACATCTTACCTAAAAGACAGCATCATCACTACTTCCAGAACCACCCCCACCAGTTCCTCCTAGATCTAGAGCAAAGAACTGATCCAGAAGTCAAACCTCAAGGAAACAGAAAATGCCATAATTTTTTTTCAGCACAACTGCCTGCAGCTTCCAGGGATGGTTCCTTGGTTTCCTACCATGTCACTGGCCCACACCTGACCTTGTGTAGTTTATAACATCTGACAGGGTCACAGTGCAGTGATCTGGCTGCAGGCAATCCCCTTTACGAATGATACACAAACACACACTTTACTCTTCATACGGCCTTGCCAGGAGAAAGAACACCTCATGCGCTTTGCAATCTTACTTTATGTTTTACTTTTTCACTGCCAAAAAAAAAAAAAAAATACTACAATTCTACATTACCACCAAAATAATCCCCAAATCAGCTGACCTACACAGCCCCTGACACAGGAATACACTGCAGTCAGCTGTAAATTACATATATATAAACAGGGGAGAGACTGGGGAAGAGGCAATAAGCTTTCTACACACCAAAAATCTTTTAAAATAGTAGCAACTAAGTGCTACTAAGAAACCAGCCTTAGGAATTATGAAAATTCCTGTTCGTGGAAGAAAAAAAGCTTTAAATCACTTGTAAAATTATTATTGCCCTGCAAGAAGACACTTGCTGTTAATCAAAGGACTCAACAAGTAAAGCAACCTGGCATTTCATGATTGCTAAACTATCATTTTTTGAACTTGTTAACCACAACATGGCAGACCTCATTTTTCCACTCTGAATGTATTTTGCTGTTCTGTTGCACTACTCCCCTGATCTTGCACACTAAAACCAGGATTTGATGCAAGAAAACATGGAACTTTTTCTGTCATAGTAGAATACTGGGGTGCGGGGGGACATGGGGGGGTAAAGGACGGGGACAGGGACATGACACAGGTGCTCCAATAGTTGTTGTGTAGGTAAGAAGTGTCAATATAAAGTTCCCAGAAAACATGGAGCTATCAGGGAGAAATCTGAAGGGGGGGAAAGAAATAGGAAGTGTCCTGCCTTCAATTTTGAAAGGTGCTACACCAATGTTTTTAGAAATGGTCCACACACCAAGTTTGGTGCCAGTATGGTTAGTATAAAGTCCTCACAAAATATCTCAAATGCCATTTGGAGAATCCGTATCCTGATCTCTCTCCATCAGTAAGGCTAAACCGTGCAATACATGTTTGTTTGAATTTTCCAACATTAAGTCAAATATTATCTTCCGTCCTTATTACAACCGAGAATATGGAAATATTTTGATATTTGTCCTACAATTTGAGAGCTTTCTGGTGCATTAAACACTCCCAGTTTTGTTCCATTGCTTCATATTTTGAAGTCACAAAACAAATTAATTAGCAAGATCGTGCCACCTTGTCCTTAATCTCATTAGAAAAGATGAATGGCTACAGAATCCATTATTTCATAGAGATTACTGCCTTAGCCTTTACATCACACAAACTAATTTTGAATTCTCAATTCCATTTCCTCCATAAGTTTAATTACAACCTTTAATTAAGTCCCTTCTTAAATCAACTTTGTAGCCATTTATGGCTGCACATAAAATAAGAAACAAAGAGCAACTTGAAAATCTATAAGCCCAGCACAAGAGTTTTCACAGGTTGGCCTGCTCCAAGAGTTGCAAGCATTCCTTCCTTTTAAATATCCATAATAAACTCATAACAAATACAAAGAAAACAAAAATTTTAGCCAGGTTTTACAAAACAATGACTGAAAAATTTTGGATTTTGCAGTTCCTGAAAATCCAATTAATTACTGATTATATTTGCATACTTCATTGTTTAGATTTCTATCAGTTTTAAGAATCCAAAGCTTGGATATGGTTTTCTAGTTTCTCTGATAACTGAGTTTAGATGGCAGGTCTTTCATCTATATACTGGGAGGATACACTGGAATTTTTACATCACACTTTTATCATACACTTAGATGTCCTGTTCTGACAAGAAAAACACAAATCAATGCTGAGACAAGGAGCATCAACTGCAGAACAGGTAGTGTATTATAGGAAGCGTGGCTGCTTAGGTTGAACTGATTAGCGAGGTGCAGCTAGGTTGGCAAACTATTTTCAGGCTGCCTCCAAGTTCAATTTCTCTTGTACTAATCTACTACATCTGAATCTGAAACTATCAGTAGGGGCTGTTTGGTGAATAAAACAGTTGTAAACTGTTTAGATATATTAAGTGTCCCTTTACTCCAATATAAAAAAAGATTTATGTAAACCTCTTCATTTCTCACTAAAAGAGCTGTATCTACACACACAAATACTTGTATGAATTTTCACCTACTTGTTTCAATGGGTGCAGAAAGTCCATTGGGTATTTCTGCACAATTTTTCTACTTGGTAATTGAAACATTAACTTTTTGGTGTATGCAGGTTTGCTATACAGGAGGTATGCTATGATTTCCAGAATAGATCATTTCATTTCCAAAATAGTAACTGAGATTTTCCAACTTAGTGCTTCAGTATCATCATAAACAGTTTGTGGTTCTTTCCAGAGCAAAGTGTTTTACAATTTATGGCATATTAGCCGTGAAATTAATACACAGCTTTCTTTGAGAGCTGCCCTTTTTAATGAATCTGTACTGGGAAGACGTAGAAGTCATTCAGATTCATTCACTCCATCATTAACACATTCTATATAGACACATGTACATATTTGTATTGGCAAATTTTTTTTGTTACATTAAATCATTGAAGTGCCTGTATATATATAAAAGTGCTTTTATTAATGAATGAAAAGCCACATTTTCCCTTTAAACAGCTTGCAGTAAATGGCAATTCCAGTTCTTAGGAGGAGTTAACGTTTCAGCCCGCGACTGATCCCGTCAGGCTGAAGAGACCCAAACATACATCTTAGATGAATTTCTGTTCAATAGGATTCTGAACATTCCTTGGAGTTCAGACTGATTTGGTATTGTGGGTGCCTTTGTCTGCACCAGGTGTGAAGACTTAAACACTTAAAGTTTCCAAAACATATTGGTTTAAAGAATATTTGCCATTCCTAATATTTTTGGCATTTCAGACCTATTACAGATGAACTCTGAAAACCATGCTGCATGCTGAAAAACATAAATCCTGACCTCGATCCTTTGACCAGGAAAGCCCAAATGTGATCTTATTTTTTGCAGACCCTCATATCTCTATATCTCCCCAAGAAGATGGTTTGTTTTTTAACAAATTACTGTTTCAAATAAAACAAAACCATTACTCATACTTCTCAAAACAGACATATTTTTTTAATAAACAGCTCTCTGCCAATACTTGCAGAGTAATGCCTTGAAGGCACATTTGCATCAAATATCAGCCTTCTTTTCAAGAAAAAGCATTATCTCTGAGTATCAGTGGCGTTGTTATCTAAATGTTCACTCCATAAACATAGTAACACATAAGTATTTCTCACCATGAGAATGCTTATTGGATCTAAAGAGAAGTGTGCCAATACAGAATTGCTCAGTATCAGCATCTAATACCATAATTAACAAACACAGATCATACTTTTTTACTGTTTGGTATGTTAATAGAAAAGATTCATCTTTTTTGCAACAATGGTACTATTTCTAGAAAAAATTAAAATGTTCTCCATTAACCCACAAAGTCTTTCTGATTTGGTGGGCATGTGATCAGAGACATGAGAGGCTCTGTCTCCTTACACGACGATCTTTTAAGTATTTGACACTTTTTAACCGGTCATAAGGGAAAGGTGCTGGTCTTCAGTGACTTTCAGTGAAAGAGGAGATCAGAATGTCTAGGAACAGCTTCTGTCCTCCCATTATCTTTAACTAGTTCTACCCAATTATTTTTTTTGCCTCTCAAAGAAGAGAGCTAAAAGCTAATTTATGTTCCTTCCTTATTGCAATGTTGCAGACAGCAAAGCCATAGCCTCCCAATCATTGGATTCTACAACTTGGGAGCGATTTTTGCCATTTCTTTCTACTTTACATCACACACACACAAAGGCATCTTTTCTTAACCTGCCTCCTGTCTCTTTAAGTCTCTGTGATTACCAAAACTCTTGTCAGGCTCTCTTCAGACTGTTTCTTGATTATGGTGAAATCCTCGCCATCCCAAACACACAACTTGCCCTTTTCCATCTGTAAAGAGTTATTGTTACCATACTTCTTGCTGTAAATTACTTCCGAGTTTTCTGCTGTGCTAAACAGGAACTGATCTCTCAGGATGGGCTGTGAAACACCAAACAGCCATATGCAAAGGGTTATGATACACCAAAATATTAGGAATTGCATATTTTCCTATTGTTCCAGACACATTTGTGCTTTTGCTTTGCTTGCTGAATTTTTTTTTTCCAACATAGTACAACAGAAATTTATTGTAATTTCTTGATAAAGAGCCTCAATGTTTTTTCACTTAAATTCCATCTTTCATATTCTCATGCAGAACAGATAAAACTTTCTAGTGACTTTTTCCTTTAAGAT
Organism: Eurystomus gularis; assembly: GCA_013400335.1. NCBI lineage: Eukaryota > Metazoa > Chordata > Aves > Coraciiformes > Coraciidae > Eurystomus > Eurystomus gularis. The sequence goes on from VZZY01007612.1 coordinate 267,271, forward strand.
CTATTAGAATAAATGTACCAAAAGTACATTAGCAACAAAAATGAGAAATGCCAACACCCTCTCTGTATGCAAATTTCTTCTCTTAAATACAAAAAATGATACCAAGGGAATCCTATTTCACTGAGCAAATTAACAAAAGGTCAGAAAGCTTGATCCTTGTCACTGGTGTACTCTGTCTGAAAGCTGAACTGCCATTTAAATATTTATAAGGGAGAGCTGTAATTGCAGGTTGAGAGCTGTGAGAGAGATCTGCCTGTACAATACGGGAAACTCTGAAAATATTCATGACGTGGGAGCTCTTCCACCAAAGGAAAATTTGGGTGAAGGAAAGGAGTACTAACATGGAATTTTAATCATTTCTGAATCAGGATACATAGGAAGGTGACCTGAAACCTGTTAGTTTTTGGGGTCTGCCATGGGAGACAGAAGAAAAATTCAGACTCTTACTAGCCACTGAAAACTGGTGAAAAAAATACTTTCAAGTGATGACAGCACAACCAGCAGTAGACGGAACCATGTTTCATCTTCATGAATATTTTGTAATGAAATCAAGAAAAATAAAAAAAATATGGGAGGAGAAACAGCTGCATACATGACAAAGTTGAGAGAGAGCAAACAAAAATGTTTCAGATCCTGCTGCATCTGTTAACTGGGCTTGCTACTAGCAACAGAGCTATCTCCCAGCAGATTAAAGGTTCTTACTAGATAATCTCCCTTCCTGTCTGATTTTAGTGCCTTTAATTAAACCAAATTTATACTTGTCCCTCTAGTTTGCAATTCAGTTTATTGAAGAGTCTTTTTAAATTCTATTTGGCACCATAATAAAACCAAGAAAGCTCCTTCCTACACAAAACTCCAGACAGTATGAATCAAGGTGACCAGCCTACAACACAGTAGTAAGCAGCACTATGCCTGTTGTCCACTCTGCCACCCTTTATCTGTGTTCTTTCCTTGTCACAAGCCCAAATATGCCCCAGGCACATGGTGGAGAATATTTCCATTTTGGTCATGTAGTAAATTACCTACAAGGCACACAAAGCCTCAGCCCCAGTATAACTCCAAAAAGGGACTCTGCAGACCAACCACAGCAACCACAAGACAACATATCAAATGCCTATACAGATTAGACTGCATTTTGAAATACAGATGCTTGAAGAAGTATCTTGCAATAAAATTGATATAATTGCAACATAAATCATACATAAACTGTTTCTATCAAAAATATATACAGTGAGCTTGATAGGATCACTTCTTAAACATCTGAATAGAATGATTATTTAGCTTATACTTAGAAAACAAGGAGTCTCATGAGCATTAGGCTGAGATGAAACTTGTTCTCTTGTTGGTCCTTGCTCATTCATTTTCAGAAAGGACAACTATTTGCATAGTCTCTACCTAATTATCTCCATGACTTTGGAAGTTTTGAAACCAAGCCGTCTTCAAAAATCATATTATGGATTTCCAAAGAAAGAATCACAACTACTTTAACAACTTTTTTGAGCATATAATAAAATATGTTCATTGGTTAAACAAGTAAACATCCCAAAATATTCCACTGATGACACCTGGTGGAGTTGCATAGTGATTTCTACCAGCTTTCTAAACACGTTTCAGTCTACAGGCAACCAGGGTATCAAGCTTTAAGACAAGTCAAGAGAAGCTCTGCATTAGACATTGAATTCAGCATGAAATCTTGAATTTCATTTTGTGTTCATGGCCTTTCAAGGGAAAAATATTTGTGTGCCTTAGGATTCAGACAGGCAAATGTCTCTTCTTGTTATAGTGGCACAAAAGAATAAACTAAATTATAGAACATGGTTAGGAAGGTGCAAGGCATCATTACCAAGCCCTTGATCCAGAGTAAATAATCTTAAACATAAGATCCATGAGCAAGCTCATCAAAAAGTGTTAAGATCTTGCACTTCACTAATACTTGGAGTGTCAGCCAGGATTAAAATTGAGGTAAATATTTATAGCAGCCCAATTAATGCCTCACATCTGTTTATATAAGTGATTTTTTTTTTTTTTTGTGAAGAGATTGCTTAAGAAAAATATTGCTGTGAAACCCTACTTAGTATGTGCTATGTGAAATATCCACTAAGAGCTATTATTGTCACCACCTCCTGTTCAGAAAGTCGCCTCAGGAGCAAATTGTTGGAGATTGGAAGGATATCCACACAAAATATAACCATTTATTTGCCTTGCTCTTACTTTTGTCCAAGCAGACTGTTGATCACAGCTAAAGAAAGAATACTGAACTAAGTAGACCTTTGCTCTGAAAGAATTTTGTGTTCTTACAATTATGTTATACCATGTTCGTTATATTCCTACATCCATCATTACCAGGATTACTTGAACATTCATTATTCTATTCAGTGTTTCTATTTCCAGTTTGGGGTTTGTAAGGCACGAGAGTATTTCAAGATTGCCATTTCAGCATTCCTAGCTGGAACATCCATTCAAAGCATGCTCATGTAAAGACATATAGAACCTTCCTTTTATGCCAGCATTTCTTTCAGTGTCCTACATCAGTCAAAGGAAACAAAAAGGAGTTTGGAATATTACTAAAGTAAAGCAACTGATTATGTGAATAAATTTTTGTGAATATTTTTGCAGTGAGAATGGAGTAATGAGATTGAAGGAAAAAGGCAATATTTTACCTAGCTCTAATTAGATTATATCAATAGTGAACTCTTCTTGTACTTGGACAGATGCTGTTGCCAGAGAAGTTTTAATGTGAGGTTCCATAGAGTAGGATCTGCAGTTCATATAAATTATTTGGCTCCTGATTGGCTAGGATTTTGCTGGCAATACACCTACCCCACCTCCAATCAATACACTTGAACTCAGTTATAAAATCCATCTCAGCATTCGATATTTCAGACAGGTCTACCACGAGGTCTACCATCTTACCCTCATGCATTTCTCTAAGAGTAATTTGAAATGACTGGTGTATTGCCACTGCCCTCTCCTGGATGAGATAAGAACGGGACAGACGGCTGTAGCCCCGATGGCTCTAGGTTATCAGGAAACTGGCAACTACTCTACACTTCTTGAGTTTTATTCTCAAGGTAGTGTTCTTCAATTGTACTTTTATGCTTGCCAGGCAATAAAGATGTGCAGAACAGTAAACACCACAAAATGGCAGAGTGACCACAAACTGGTAGTAATAAGGTAACCTCAATTTTTCAAGAGTTCACCACATGAAGACTCTGTTGATTTCAGCTAAACCCCCCACATTTCTTATTTTTGAAGATGAGCTCTGGTGATATGCAAAAGATCTGGCTTAAAATGGGATCACAGACTCATTTCCTGACCTAGCTATGATGAGGTTGTGACCTTTAATAATATTGCTTCCTCTGCTAGTTTAGGCCACTAATGAAAAGCACTTTGGTTATCTTCTGTCACCTCTTTCACAGAATCAAGAATAAACGAGTAAGAGATGTTTGTCATCAGAGCACAAGAATGGGATTCAGGGGATGCAGATCTACTACCTGGCTCTAAAGATGCAGCCTCTGACCTTGGATAATTCATTCAGCCTTTTTGTGAAGAGGTAAAAAAACTGTTCAAGTCAAGCAGTTTGGGAATAAACTATATTACTGACATGGAACGACAGAATTACCATAGGGACGATAGATTATACAAGTATCTCAGAACCCAGGCGTGATGCATAAATCAGAAGAGTGATTCCTAACTGTCCATATCAGTAAAACCACTCACTGATGGTGCTTGGTTCCTTATATCTCTGTTTAAATATCTTTCCAATCTTAGACAGATTGAACAATTCCCATTATCACAGGAAATAGGAAACACTACTGAAAATGATAAATTTAGCTTGAGGGTAATTATACAGATCTAGCTTTGGATGAATGGTGAATGATTGTGAATGCGACGATTGTTGCTTAGAGGTTTTAATAAATAAATTTAAAAATTAGAGCTCACTTGTCACTTGCAACTCAAAGTAAGCAAAAACAATAGGCTGTACTGGAGGCTATCCAGGCATGCAATCACAGCACTGGAACAGAAACATCCCATAGTCTGCATTACCAGAATGATAAAACAAAAACAGACAGCTGACACAAGAAAAATACTTCATAAGCAATAGAATACATACCCCAACCAATGGGAAAAATTGTAGAAAAAGATGCTATTTATTTTGATTTGATACTACCTGGCAAAGTGAACTACTTCCATCCAAATGAATATTAACAAAAATTGGCTGAAGTTTGGGCTTTTTTATTTTAAATAAGTTTAATAAATATTAAAAACACTCACAAACCTACAGCTACAACACAACTTTAGCAGAGATATAACATAGCTTGGGACATCAGGTATGGCATTAGAGGATCTATTCCTACCTTACTTAGTCTACCCTATTACATGGGTGACATCTCTTTTTCATGCAACTGTTTCAAAAAGTTGAATTCCCAGTCCCAAAGCCGTATTTTGCCAGTCAATAAACATAGGATCTATAACAATGAGGTTTTTCTTGTCCCGTTTATCTGGTACATGGTGGTTAGGTAACAGTAATCTATGCAATCACACATTGGTTATGCTTGTGACAAACCTCGCTTGACCCTCCTCTCCTAAATAGGACATTTGGCAGCTGAGGCAGTGTATGTACGTGTTCCAACACACACAGCGTGGGAGGTATGTGATATGGAATTGGTCTGCACTTCCACCCAGTAGTTCACCTCCCACTTAGAGCCCTGACAGTGCATGCAGCGTATAACATTCTCCTCACTGAAGGGTTCCAGCTTTCTATTACCCTGGGGAAAATACTAGCATCTTACTGTCTCAGCCAATAAGCAGGGACTTGCATTTGACTGGGATGATTATATGTACTTGTTAAGGGCTGAAATATTCCCCCTGTGTAATATTCCCCTCCAGAGTGTAACATGCAATTATTTGTGGCCTTATTTTCTAAAAGCCCAGTGCATTGAACTCATGACACCTGCTCAGTGCTTTTCAAAAACAATCTGGCCAAAAGCCAAGCTGTAGACATTTAGCCACTTGAAACATATTCTATAGGATCTTTGAAGGTCTGAGTTTGTGTGTTCCCTGAGAAATTGTTTCTAGTACAAGGTGTATCCCAGCTTTCAAAACCAGAACCAATAGAGGCAAAAATTCTTTGCACGTTTCCACTTTGGCTATGATTCTATTTGCTGATCCGCTGTGCATCACAAGCCCAACAACTATGCAGGCCACCTTTCCAGTTAGCTTATATTACAATGAACATTTTAAACAAGCAAACTGTTTCCCTAAGAAGTTGACAAATTACATGAAGTCACTACTCCACAAGCTGTGAAGTCTCCAACAACTATATTAATGTAATTCCCAGATTACTCTTCCACACTTTGTTCTGCCAGTGATCGCCATCCCTTTGTGCTCCCTTTTAACTTTTTGAAGTGGATGTTCTGTAACCTTCTTAGCACACAAACATTTCTTCCATCAAATTGGTAACTCTTCACAAAAACCAGCATTGGTGGGAGCTCGACTGAGCAAACTCATATTTACAAAAGCCTCTTACCACTTCTTATATCTTTTCCTTAATTTTACTCTTCTTTATGCCTTTGATTTAACATTGGTTTGACCTTTCAGCTTAAAAAATTCTTAATCACTCTAATTTTCTTAATGACTCTTGCTTTAGCTGACATCAGCGCTCCAAAGTACTGCAGTCTTGAGGGTTCCTGTATTTTTAGCTGCTGTACTAAATTGCTCTGAATGTAATTAGTTAAACACCTAGCTGCAGAAATCTATCCTAAATTCAAAGGGAGAGTCTGCTGTCAAAGTTTTTATGATAAATTCAAAGCCACTTTAGTACCTTCTGGATATGAGGTCCTGATGCAAATAACTCATGTGTTAGTGTCTCATATCCAGAAAGCACTTCTAACTATATGTCTAAAAAAACACAGAGAATCACAGAATGTGTCCATAAATACTAGAGTAAGAAACGTGATTCCTGGGAAAAATACCGACCTGTCTATCTAGATGAAATTTTTTGCTTAATTTCATTTTAACATCTGAGATAAAAATTATAAGTATAAACTAAGATAAAGATGCAAGTGACATCTCTATGCTACCAAGTATTTCTTTCATGAAGTATGAATATAAAATAATTTACATAATTTACAAATTAGAAAAAGCTTACTTAGCATAGGGCTGGATGATTTCTCCATTTTATTCATGCTGCAAATATGGGCAACCTTTGTGTACTGAAAACTGGTATAAGAAACCATTCTTGTGATAAACATGCCCATAACTATTTTTCACAGACTACATCAGCTATCAACTCAAAGCTGAATAAATCTCCTGACTAAGAAGAAGAAAAAAAAAGTCTTTATGAAAACTGTATATCCATCAATGTTAAATCTTATAAAATATTTGTTTTCATATGAAAATTCACACCATCACATATTAATACATATTTCACACTCAGGTTTCGTAAAAGGGCAAAGGATTCCATGGTCCACATGTCTAGAGATGAACAGATCAGAGCTGCCACAGGTAGATCCCCATTTAGCAAAGCATTTAAACCTCAATTTTGAGCAAGATGTATGAACAAGCTACTGTATCATTCTGCAGAAACCACACACTAGTAAAAATAATACCTCTCTTTCCCATGGGGCTGCTGTTTTTTATTTAAATTGGTTACATATCAACCAGACCAGTTTTTCTTTCATTTGCATACATGGAGCAAGCAACTTTCTTACTGGCATTATTCCTGAGTAATACTACCAGAAGTCTAAGGAGAATCACGCCTTTAAGCTCTAAGTATTATCAACATGTAATGTAAATCCCTTAAAAAAGGATTGAAGGTGGCTTTTTATGAGAAAATCACAGTCAGGAAAATGTCTAACTCCCTTTGATATAAACAACAGGACAAGAACTGAAGATTCATCTCTATAAAGAAAACTGAAACCCAAACAAAAGCCAGAAGGCATCTGATAACAGCTGGTGCCTTTCAATAGCCAAACCATCTGAGTTTGACATCCCTATTTTGGCAACAGCAAATGTATCATTTTGGCAAAAACAGAATTTCCCACCACTAGACAAACAGTGTCTTGAACCTCTATTGTAAAGTCCACAATTTTACTATCCTTTCCTACATGTGTAATACTTTCAATGACTTACACGGTAAACAGCAGTACCACCGTTAATTCTCTGATCACCTGGTATCAGGGTTCTGTTGATAATTATAAATTATTTCATGACCAAGTTTAAATGTATCTGCCAAAACAGAAATTGAACCTGCAGAGAGAGAGCATTTTTTTCCCAATGCAAGTCTTTGACATAAGCCTCGCTGGATCAGTGCCTACATATGCAGCCAAACACATTAGCAAACAGACTAGCCCTACAGCACAGCCACCTGAGCACTGCAGGCTTCCCCCCGCGTTCCAGAAACACTGCAGTCCCCAGCTTTAGCTCTACAGGTGAATCATCTGTCACTCTGGCCATGCACTAATGGGCTAATCAAAAGAGATTCTCAGCCTGTGGAGTATAAAATGGGACTGCTTCACTCTAAAATCAGAGAGAGATGTCTCAACATCAGAGCTGAACCATCTGGTCCTAGGATAAGGACTTAGTATAAGAAACAGAACTGGTTTTTCAGATAAGAATTTTGGATCATCTACACAGAAATTATGAATGATGATAAACATCTACCAGCGCCAAATATTTCTCAAAACATATTCCAATTATTGAGATTAAAGGTGTTTAATATTCAAAATTAATCACATTTTAATGTGAAATTGAATATGTAAATCTTCAGGGGATTATTTTCTTTATAATTAGATGTATATAAACACCTACACTTGATCTAGTTGTCTGGGCCCTCTTACAGTCAATGGAAAAATTGGCACTTCTAAGATGTAGTTTATCTCCTCTCTAATAGAGATACTAAAACCAGAAAGCTTTCTTTCTCCAATTTTATAGCTTATTACTGAAGTACCACACTGCCTGAGCTCTAGTCATTCGTCAGCCCTGTGATGGTGGTTCTTCCTCTGGCTAGACTTAGAGTAAATTTACCTTGACCTCCTACTTGCTTTTCTTACAAGGCATTTAACAGATCGTCTGAACCTCATAGACATCTGTGCTTACACCTTAACTTCACATGAAACTGTGCCTAGAATGGCTGCTAACACTTGCCCTTTTTCAGGGAGCTCTTTGAATAAAGGAAAGTTAAACAGCAAAATTATCACAGGTCCAGAATTAAGCCCAGGAAGTAAGAACCAATTTACTTTGACTTTCCTATTAAGTTATATGAAGATTAGTTAAAGGATTTTCTTTTTCTCTAGCCTCCATCTGTGTCCTGTATAAGCAAAAGGATAGAATTGATGATATGCAGGTCACATCTATCTTCCTCTTTGATCCGGTTAATGAAATTGGGATTCATTGCCATTTTCTGCTTTCCATCATTTAAGGAATGTGGTTACTTTGAAGATTCCTTGAGCTTAAAATATTTTTCCTTACAACCAGATTCTATTTCTCCTGGATATCTTATTTCTTTATCGCTGCCAGTATAAGTTGTTAATATAAATCTTCTGCCCAAAGCAATCCAGGCTGACTGAGCTCCACAAACTTAAATTCCATCTTGACTTTGTATAGAGACTTTTCTGGAAAACTTTTTTGCCTTCTCTGTCTCTTATAGAAACATCATGTGCAAGTACTGGAGTAGCATACATGATAAAATGGCTGAAAAGGAATCTTCATCAAGTTAATAGTTTAACTGGTAGGTCAGTACTGAAGCAGTGCAGGACCCTACTCTTTCTCTACCAGAATACAGAATCCAGAATCATGTCATGAATGTACATAGGTATATAAGGAGAAAGATGTGTCTTTAGGCTATGGTCTAGTGGTTAGGGAGATGTTGGGATGAAGGTTGGACTTGATGATCCTGGAGGTCCTTTCCAACCATAATGATTCTATGATTCTCTCCAAGGGTTAGTGACAAGAGCAAGATAACCACAGCATGTAACAGGAAAGGCTGAAGTCCCACTCTGCTGCTGGCTAATGTACATTCTATGCAATTCCTCTAAAGAAGACCTTCCCAGCTATCACATTCCCAGTTGCCTTTTTTACCCTTCTCTGCTCCACTGTCCCATTTGTAAGACATTCATGAGTGCAGAAAGTAAGAAGCAGGCCAGTCTGACAAGGTGCACTTAGCATATGACATCAATGAAACACAGCATGTCATGCTGTAAACAACAGAGAAACAGCCACAGGCGAGAAAAAAGAACAAGGTTGAGTTAGCTTGTGAAAGTCTCACTTCCACTGTGACAGATTTGAGAGGTCTGTAAATAGGCTGTGAGGCCCTTGTTTGGACAGAGTTCTGGTACATTAAAGGCAGCACCACACTATCTCTAAGTGATTTGCTGCCCAGCCTCGTATTGCCATTTCCTTCCTGGAGTAAAAAGAGAATACAACCAGAGGAATCAGAGTACAATCTTTACACCGACCTTCTGCCTCTTTACCTTCCACAGAGCAGATTAGAGCATGTTCTATTTTAATTCACATTAAAGCCATTAGTGCAAAGATTGGAATACATGCATAAAAATAAACAAAAACCCCACACCACATCTCCTTTAAGCCTTTACCTTGCATGTTTTCCTGGCAAGCTTAGATAAGCACACTAGAGGGAAACTAAGAATGCTCCAGACGGTAAAGGTTAATATTGCTGTGGTATGGCTTGTTTTTGCACAGTGATTAGGCTTGCTGCCAGCCTGATTCCTTCAATGTTTTAACTATCTGCAGCTTGAGTGATTACATTAATAAACTTCCAGTGTAGACAGCATACGAAACTCTAGCCACTGCTCATGCAGGAGGAGAGTGGAAGTCTTTAAATACACTTTCTCTTGTGAATTCTAAATAAAAAAGGCAAATACTGACCTGATTTTCTCAGGAAGAACCATATCTTAGAAACCTCTGGCAATCTTCTGATTCTCAGCAGGATTTTAGAACCAGGAAAACTACCTGTCAGCCAAATAAAGGACTTTTTTTTCTGTATTCTTAAGGTTGTAGCAGCAGATCTACTATTCCTATCCATCCTCCATCACAGGTCTACATAATTCAGATCCCAGTCATAGTATCCCTCCAAATTACAGTTTGCAGACTGTAAGGCCAAAAGCATACACCTGTGCTATTCAAGATAAGAGAATAAGCCATCAGCAGTGGTTTATAATCAGAGATGAATTTAGATCATCATAGGTTAGTCCAGAAACCTTCAGGTCAACTCCAAAATAAGCTGAACCCTAAGTGATCAGAATGAGTTGCACAAAATTCCAAGAATATCTTACAAACTAGTACATTATCAAATAAGGATGGGGAGCCATTGGATCCTGTTATGTAACAAATAAATAAGAATATCTTTACATTTGGATGACAGGCAAAATGTTTGCTAGCAACAGAAGGGGAGAACTTTAAGCCATGTACTACAAGCCACATTGCTTTACCAATCTCACCTCCTTCAGCAACTGTAATAGATGTAGTTTACTTTTCTGCAACAGGAACAACTCCCTGCTAACTTCAAATCTTGACTTCTGCCTCCACTGTATCCAGAAAGGAGATAAAAACAGTGTTTGCAGAGCGAGTCAGACGTAGTTACTCTCTTCCTGTCGGGAACTACAAGCATCTGTTAAGCAGTTAATAACAATATCTGCATCTTTTTCACAAAATCTTGCTTCATATCCTCACCCTCCATGGCTACTAGTTCTATACAGCAGTATATAACTGCTATATTTGTTTTAATTTCTCCATCAGGAAATGGAGATTGAAATGGAAATGGATTGAAAATTGAAAATATTTCACATATATTTTACAGAAATCCTACACATTTACTACTAAGTTTACTCAGAGGAGCAGGGCCACACTGTAGGCAGAACATCCAGGTTTCATTCTTAGCTCTGTCAATGATTCATTGCAGAAACTTGGGGAAATCAAATGCCCTTCTAAACAAAATGTGGATAACAATCATTCTTACCAAACAGATGTGCAGTAAGACTTCGTTAATTAATGTCCGTAAGTACTTTGAAATCCCAAGATGAAAGACAAAGTGCATCATATGAATCCATAAGCTATACAATAATCTATCTAAGGCATTTAACACTTCTTAACCATTAATCCTGCACTTGTAAAAGGCAAACTACTGCCATTCCTTTCTAAACAGACTTGCATACACAGAGCCAGAAGGCAATAAAAGCCAGGGACTCTGTGCCTCCAAAGCTTCTTTCACCTCAACAAGGTGAAATCTTTTAAACACTACCAAACAAAATTGCCTGGAGACAAATTGCCTGTACAAAAACAACACCATGAAGAAGAAAACAAATAAGCCTGTTTTCTGTATGCTTAATTATTTGCAACCTCATCTTCAGGTTGGGCTCCAGCAGAACTGCACTGCAATCCTTCTAAGACTGAAAAGATGGAAAGGGCAGCAATAATCCATAACAGCCAGTCCAGGTAACAAACACGAAACTAAAAGAATACAAAGTAATGGCAAAAAGTAGACCATCTTTAACATGGAAAGCTTACCATAAATGTAGCCATTTATTAGCATGACCTTCTCTTCCATCATTATGGAGAAGGATTGAGTATCTATTAATAACTCATTCTACTTGAAGCAGATGCATGAGAGGCTGTCACTCTAAATTGTCTTCGATTTTGTGCCTGCTCTCCCTTCTCCTTTCACATGACCATGGCATGTACGTTTATTCTGAGATACATGTTATCAGTTTGTTATTATAACTTTAATGAAGTTTTGCTGCTAAGTTTAGAGATGTAATTTGAATTTTCTCTTCATAGTTGAATCAAAGAAATTTGGCATGATATGCTACTCAGTTTAAAGAGCATTTTGTGCTGGAAGATTCTTCTAACTCTTTGTTCCAGAATCAGGCCCAGCTCCCCTCTAAAAAGGAGAATTCACATGTTGTCAACTGACTGAAAGAAGGTCCCTTAACTCTTGCTTACTCAAATCGAAGGATCAAAACCGCTACTGGCATTAACATCCAGCTGATCTCTTTCCTGAAAGCACCCTCGGAATATCCTGCAGTATTTTCAAGGAAGCGGAAATCAAGACACAAGTTACCATGAGAAGCTGGTAAGTATGTACGCACGCAGGAGTTTTCTCTTTTTGGAATGCATGCACTAGGTGCCTGTGTCCATGTTCTGGCAGCAGGGCTGCAGGGGCCTCTGTGAGGAGAGACTAGGGCTGCCCCACACCAACACAATCCACAAAAATGAAAAAGCAAAGGCAATGTATTTTAAGCATTTCCCAGTCTATGTAAATTGTTTCAGTTATTCATGGTGGAAATAATAGGGCTCTTTTCTTATATTTCTCTCCTTCTCCTTTAAATGCGTATGGTAATGTTAAGAGACATGCAACACAGAGTAGGATGTTGTGATAATTCCCCTGAAGTATTTACTTGATGCTTACATTGTTTATGTAATAGTAGTCTATTATCAATCCAGTAATGATGGATAGTGATTGTTAAATGCTCCTGTGGGACTTCACAGGCCTTCTTCCATAAAGTAGGTTTGATAGGCCTATAACAATCCAAATGTATTTCTAAATGTATTTCTTCCCATGCACACTTGTACTGGACTGCAACAGTGGGATTCATGCACATGAGAAAAGATTCTGACCAGTTCCAACCAGCTTCGACCAGTCCTAACTGATGAGAACTGGTGCAACCCTGTGAGAACCAGTCAAGACTCAGTGAAAACTTAAAATACCTATGAGTGACTGTAAAAGAGATGGGATATGGAACAGAAGGCCAGTAAAAATCCCAGCTGTAACCTGTACAGGTTACAGGATTCCTCTCCGCAATTCCTTCTCAATAGCAGTTTTCAGGCTGCCAGTGAAGTTTCCCTGAATGAAATTCATGAATCTACATCTTTTTTTTTAAGATATAAAGCCTAAATCCAAAGTTTGATTCTTGTCTTTCGGAACAAAAGAAATGAAACCTCCCTCTTATTCAGCAGAACTGGGAACTTTGTCAGTGTTTGGAAGGACGCTATTTCCATACACAGAAAGTTGTGACTGAAGAGCTTCCTCAGAGTACAAGTAGTATTTATTTTTGCTCTTTCCTAGCAGAAGTGGTTCAACTATAAAATATTGGTAGATAAGCTTCTGTTTGTCCAGTAAACATTTTCTGATGAGTGCCATTTGACAATATGAAGTAGTAATTGAGGATTTTTATGGTTAAGTATCACTTATATCAATTTCAAACGCACCTTTAGGATATTTGTTTAAATCAGTAACTGATCATGCAGTCTGAATACAATTCCTTGCTGAAGTTCTACTGAAGACAAATCAGGCTCAATAGGATCCTGACCAAGAGCTACAAAACACAGTCAAGGAACTCAGTTTCTTACATCCATTGGGTTAACTGGCAGGATTACTTCAGTTTTTAGTATCGTCTATCATTATATTCTTGCCTACAGCTTTAGGCTACTGAGTAACGCCATATCCTTCCATGAATAACTTACAAAAGGCTGCTTATCTGAAAACACCTGCAACTCTTACAAATTTTCAAAGCTCAGCTGTTTGTTTTTTTTTTTCTCTGAAATATTTGCAAACCATTTCCAAATTTCTGCAAAGCTGTTTGGGTTTTTTCTCCTTTATTCTTCTTTGGAATGAATAGAGGCATTAGCTGTCTATCTGCAGCACCTTAAAACACTCCGAAGAAATACTAAATTTCAGGACTTAGCGCTTGGTACACTATATTCTGAATTAAAAGTGATAATTCTGGAGGTAAAAAAAATAATTTAGAATTATCTACCACATACCAATTTTTTTCTAATTCCATTTCTAACTAGGATAATGTATTTCAGTAGTTTCCTTTTACTTTCACAGAGTAGAGGATATTGTATTTTTACACCATATGATCTCAAATGTGTAGAGGCTTTAACATTTGGCCCTGTCAGCTAAAATAAATACAACTATATTAACAACAATTTAGTGCTTTCCAGTGCACCAGGAAAGTATACTGCTACATAGAACAACCTAATTGCTTTGTGTTGATTAACTGTGTTACTGTATTTGCTCAAAAATGAAATGTTTAGCTTCTGCAATATTGTCATTTTAAACCAGACCCTTAGTAATATGTGTTTTTGTATGAGAATAATACATTAGATTAATAACCACATTGCAATCACACAGATTTAAAATATTGCCTACCCATGGCACTAAGAGGATTCCTTTCATCTTGAAAGAATATTTAAAAATTAAAATATGATTTCACAAGCATTAATCTGTTTCTTGTGCAGGCCCATAAGGCACATTCTAAGTGCATTAATGCATCCCTGAGCTGGTGGTTTATATGATAACATGAGGTTATAATGAGCCGCTTCCTAACAATACAATGTACTTGTGTGTTATTGCTATGTATCTTTGCTTGGGAGCAATTTGGAACTCTCATAAAAGAAACAACTATCAGCAATATAAAACAAAGTATAAAGTTTTATACTGTTAACCTTTACAAATTACGATTTCTATTACATTTATTGCACACACAGCCTCTGTTTCCCTTGCAAAAATTAATCTAAGTCACATAGTCGTTCATAAAGCTTCAGAATCTTCCCACAAGTGAAGATTTCTTGAGGGGAAAAAAAAAATACTCTTGTACTTTATAATGCATGCTTGCTTTTGGGAGCTCAGAAGTCTTTTCACCAATCAAGTGGTACAGATGAGACTTGGCATAAACTTCATAAGATCTTCATTGGCCATTTACAGCTGTGTTAATGCTCCCCCACAGTTAAAATGGTTCTGCATTTAAGTATCATAGCATCATGGAATGGTTTGGGCTGGTAGGGGCCTTTAAAGGTTATCCAGTCCAACCCCCTGAAAGCAGTGCAGCTATTCACATCTTAGCATAAAAATTGAATATTTTAACAATCTTATGTACTAGGAACTGATAAAATGTCCCTGTCACAGGGGGTACTGTCATAAATAAGAGCCTTTAAACTACATTCCTTGTGGAAGCCTACAGCTACTGTGCTAAGGTACTAAACTGCAAAATAGGATCCTTTCATTTAAGTAGTTCAACATTCCTACATATTCTTTAAACAGAAGTGAAAATACTTTTGATGTACACAAGCAAAAAACTGGTTTATCTGCTGCTTTACCAAATGCTTCCAGAAGGACACAAGCATTCCAGAGCTAGTAGCATTTACTAGTTTTGTTGACACAGAGACATGAGGTTTTGGTCATCCTAAAACAGAAAAATTATATTCAAAATAATAGCAACTCTATGACTATTCAATATAGTCATGGTATATTAAAAAATATTCTGCCATACTATTCCAAATAATAGTAACTCTACCATAACAATTGCTTTTCAAGTCCCCTCCCTGTGCCGCTATAAACTACTTCAATCTTTATGTCTCATTGCCCAGGACATGTGAAACTTAACTGAATACATAATTGCCATTAATATGAAAGTTTAATACCAGTAGTCTTACCCTAAAGAGGCTTACACAAAGTATCACTGCCACACCTCCCTGAAATGACCTAGTCTGTAATTGCAAGAGACAGAGGTTTAGAAAATAAATGCAAGACAAGGTGGGAGTAAACTCTTCTCACCTCTAATGCCATCTGCTATCATTACAAGAGTAATTCACTCCTGCGGAAGTCTTGTACACCCCCATAACTCTGCCACCTGCATAAAATGTGTTGTGCCCTCCACTTCACGTGTCACTCTGCGCGGGGGCTATAGCAGTGCAGGATTCACGCAAAGGTGATACAGAATAGCAGAGAAATGTATGTGAGTTATGCCGAGCTTACACCATAAATGACAGAAACTCTTCTTGCCAGAGACTTTCCCGACCCCAGTACAGAGGGACTGGTTTGTGCTGTCCATTAACAAAACTGTAGAATGACCTCACACCTACACCATGTGCTCAGGCTCATACCTGCCATTTAGTCTCCAACATTGGGGGGCACATGCGAGGCAGGGGGATGCTTCCATTTTTATGGTATAGAAAGATTCCAGGAACAGTTGTTTTTCAGTTTACATTTCCCATTCCTTGATGATAGCGATGTTACTATTTACACCTCTCATACTACATAAACTGTAGATTATTAAAGATAGGTATTCTAGCAAAGTGTAGGGCTCTACCAGATGCAGCAACTGCTTGTTACTCCCAGGACCAGACTTCACTTGCTTTCCTAAATTTTGAATTCATCTTCAAATGATGACTCAATCCTTCCCACTGTCACTGCTTCCAGCTTCATATATTTAAATATATATTTTAGTCAATAATGTTAAATCACACACATCAGAGAGCAATAGGGCACAAAGACCCTCCCCGGATGGTCACCTTAACTACAGGTTACATTTGTAACTCCTCTTCTCTGAAAAGGCAAATTACTCAGGTCAAACGTCCAGGAAAGACTCCACCCCTTTCCCTCCCCACAAGAAAGAGCTGGTAGGGAGAAAAAGAGGAATTGAGCAGGTAGAGATCTCTTGGGTTCCAATGAAATGTGCAGTCTCAAAAGAAACAACAGGTTTCTGCCTCTCAGCACAACAGGGAACCTTTGGGAGACGTGCTGTTTTGAAGCAAAGCAAATCCAATGCACAGCTGTGAAAAAAAGCCACAGTGGGCTCAATCAAATCTTTATTTTCTTCAGAATCACTTCACATACTTGTTGCTTGTCCAGTAGATTCTCATCAAGAACCATACCTAAATATAGCAGTGTCTTCAGCTGATATATGATTTTAATATGTAAATATCATATTGAAATATTTTAAATGTCAAACATATAAAATAATTATAGCACCATGTTGATTATGTTTTTATATGTAAGTTTCTTTTTCAGTGGTACAAAAAAGAAAAAAAAAATTTCCCCAGTAGGGAAGAAGGCAGCCATTAGGAGAATAAACCAACTGACTAGAGCCACCATGACTTATGAGAGTAGCCATTTTTTAAAAAATGAATACAAACTCTTTACTATGCATAGCACATAGGCAGTCAGTTAATTTAAAGTGAAACAAAAGAAAGCCTGTCTTTACAAGATGAATACTTCCCCTTCCTCCCTTCATATACAAGATTTAATTAAGTGAAGCAACACAATGGATAACGTGTTGGACAGGACTCTGCAAACAAAATCCATAGATCTGCATTGACCCTGATGAATGATCTTGGGCAAGTAAATGTAAAGCACTTTGAAAATTTCTCATCTGCAAAATGGACAGAATGATATCAACCATTATGCTTAACCACTTTCCAAAGAGCTTTTACTGAAAATTGCTATTACAAAGTATAGGCTACACTAGAACAAAATCTAGTGGTTCACACAACCACAAATTTCAATAAGCAATTATACACTTGAAAATCTGACTTCATAAAAAAAACATACAACATCCAGAATTCTACCTCGTTGTCCCTAGTTTCTAACTGCAACTTTTGTTGCAAGGCTACAGCAGCTCATTGTCACTGAGCCTTCACAGATGATAAAGTGAGGCAGAAAAGTCTGTGATTTTCTTGAGAATACACAGCCTGTCAGCGTCAGAGCCACAAACAAGACCCAGCCTCCAAGGCCCATATCCTGGCGAGGAAATCAAAATGAGACTCAGTTCCTTCAGGGCACAGAGCTGGTCCATCAACAGTGGAGTGCTCAAGCTGCACTGGATAGTGTATAAATGTTTCAGGCAACAAAAATGTGGAACTGTGAAGTGGGACTGAAAGATGACACTAGTTCAGAAAAAGTGAGAGGAGCTATTGTTCTGTGAGCGGATACATTGCTGTCACTTCTAAAAGTGCCCCTTTTGCAAAATAGCAACCTAATGAATGACCACGCATTAAAAACTGATCATCCCTACATAGCATTTTTTTTAAACTTCTGTATTGATTTATGTTTTCATTTTGTATAATGCACCAGAGCCCAGTTAAGATCCGTAAAGGGGTGGGGGGACAGGCTGAGAGGTTTTCTATGTTTGTTCTGTACTCTGGTCACTTCAACACTAAAATGAACTAACCTATCAGGAAAACAGAAGGGATCCCAGCATACTGCATTTAATATTCATTTGCTCATTACCTGGCATGTCAAAGTGTTTAAATCTAACCCCTCCTCTCTGCTACCCTGCAGGAAAGGCAGACAGTGCAGACTGCAAAGTGTTTCAGGGAAATCAGACAATTGGCCTGACAACCGAGGGCACAAATCTTGTGCCAGAACAAACCATCCATAAGATTTCTACAGTCATTGTACATAAAAAACCTGATCAGACTGTTGGCTTCAGACAGAGCCTTATGTCAGGCCCAGTATGACACAAGCACATTTTCCCAAACTACTTAAAGGTTATGTAATAGAGATCTGCAGAGCATTAGCAGTCACATGACACGTCCCACTAAGATTTCAAACTGCCACCTACAAAATTTAATTAGCAAGCAGTAAACAAGAGAGAAAGGAAGAAATACACTCCTGGAATTGACAGAGAAGATTCTTAATGTTCTAAACTATATGCAGAATTGGGGGCAGGGAAGTGGGGAGAACAAAAATGAGGATTTAACAGATAGGTAAAACTGATTGTCACAGAAGAGGGAAAATGCAGTGAACAGGAGACAGATTCATCCATGCATTGTTCATGATAACAACAACTGTGAGCTTCATCTGGCTGAATTCTAAGCACCATCAACTCTATCTGTCCTTGGGAAGAGTTTAGCCCATTAGCACCCTCCTCGAGACACTGTGCTGAGCTGTCCCTCCTGGTGCAAACTGGCACAGACCTATACAAGTGCCTGCTGATTAATGCCAGGGAATATTTTGATACAAGTTGGACTATACTTACAGAAGATGCACTTTCCATGTTGGTGAAAAGGCACCATGATATTCCATACAGGAGTAACGTATTTCAGCTGCATAAGGAGGTATAGAAATATTGAGCAGGAGCTCAATAAATTCCTGGTTCTGAAGGAATTTAGTCTCAATCCAGGATTTTTCTAAGGCAAACCTAAACAAGTTAACTTTGCTTAAAAAGGGTTTATTTCCTTCCAAAACTGGCAAGAGGGGGTATTGTGGTCATTTTTTTCTCCACACATCTGTTACAAAAACTTAATTGAAGCTGTCTATGAAAATTATTTATGCTTCTGGGCAAAAAATAGAAAAATCAATCAGTCCTGTCCCAGTGGAGGTGGAGCATGGAAGGGAAGGGGTGCATATGCTGCCTGCTCATCAGCCCACTGTGCTCAGATCAGGCCTTAAGAAAGGTACCATGCTGAAGAGCTTGCTAAAGGATGGTCCCTAAGGAAAAAATGGAAGATAGTTTCTAATTGTCATTAGATGAGAACAGAGAAGAGGGACTGTGCCATACAGTTCGACTCTTAAAGCCTTCCCCTTGATTCTTCACAGTAACACTGTGCATCGCTGCTGCTTGCTAATCAACATCAAACATTTGGCATGGTAATGCTCATCGCCTTAGAAACCAAGTGTTATACTGTTAGCAACACAGAAAATATAAATCTCTGTGACAATTTAAAAAAAAAAATAAAAATCTGATCTACAGTCTCACTGCCCCTGTCCTGACTTCTGCACTGTAAATGTTTCTACCAAACCACTGCTACCATCTGAGAAACTAGGCTCTTCACTCCAAACTGAATGTACTCATGAGAACAAGGGAAAGTTTACCAAATTAAATGTTATTCCAAAAAGCTCAAGATCCATTCAGATTCTTTTGACACTTGGAAATACTTTTTTACAGATCGACATATAAATCACTTGACAGTGTGCATTGTAAGTAGCATCTACAACTCTCCACTGGGATTTAGCATCCTGATGGAGAAAACAGTCTTTGGTCTGAAGATGTCATTTTCTAAGCAGATAAAATGAGTGTAGTGGAAAGGTTCATTATTATTCCCATTTACAGAAAGAGAACAGAGCCCAGGAGATACTAAGTGCTTTGCCCAGGGCCATTCACAGCATCTGTGGCAGAGCTGGAAGTCATGCTCTGATTTCCTTATCAAGTGCCACGTCACAAGCACAAGCCAAAGTGTTGAGCCACAAGCCCATAAGCCACTCTAATTTCCTCAATAAATGCCAACCACTGGTGGCTTTACAATCATACCTTACGGAATGAGCTTGACTCCAACATGTTATTTAACAGGATGGTTGCAGTCAGCAAATAAGCCCTCAATGACCAAATCCAAAATTCAGCATCAACCAGCTGCTCCAGATGATCTTTAACTGTTCTCCCAGTTGTCATTTCCCAAGAGCCCACTCTGTGCAAATAAGCCTGACAAAAGCCCACTTTTGCACTGGTAAACAGAAACTGGTTTCATGACACGTTGCTTTGAAGAAGCTGCATTTTTCCAGCACTGTGGCTATATTCCAATTCTATTTTAAATAATTATATTGGTAAATGTTTTTCAATTCTAATGGCAATGGGTAAATGCTACTGTGAGAAATGCTTCATGGCAATTCTCATCTGTGGTGGACAGTTAGCTTAGAACATTGACAGTCAGCTTAGAACATCAACAGTCAGCCACTCTGACATATTCTATAGCAGCAACGAGGGCCTATAATTAAATGAAAAACAGCCTTGACTCTCAAACCATACTTCATTCAATATAAATATTGAAAGGACTTGACAGTGATGCATGAGCGACTAGTTTCTTATTGCAGAATAAAGTCAGCATGATTTTGGACACTTAATTTTGATACGTGGTAGGGCATTTGACACACAACGGAAAACTCCTTATACCACAGGATACTAATTATCCAGCAATCGCAGGCATCTTATTTCTACTCCTGGCAATCCAGAAAGGCTCAGACTTTTGTAATAAGCTATTATCAAAGTGAAAACTGTTGTGCTTATACACACATATATTTCATACTCAATGACTTATCTAAACTACAATGACTATGCGCATCTAACACATCTAAAATAGAATGAGCTGACATTCAAAGAGATACTTATTTTATTTATATGCAAAAGTACATACCTAGTTTGTATCAGTATGAGATATAGATATGCTTAAGATTTTTGAGCTTGTAATTGTCAGTTAACTAAAGTAGCATCTATTCAGATCATTGTC
This sequence comes from Eurystomus gularis, assembly GCA_013400335.1. Lineage (NCBI taxonomy): Eukaryota > Metazoa > Chordata > Aves > Coraciiformes > Coraciidae > Eurystomus > Eurystomus gularis. The sequence goes on from VZZY01007612.1 coordinate 288,295, forward strand.
ATGCAGAAATCTGTGGCACTGCCCTGTCCTATATTTTGTTCCAACTCACCTCTCCCATCCCTAAAAACCATGTGCCATTTTAAAGCTGTAATTCGGTTTTAATTCTAGAAAATTCAACACGTTACATTCTCAAAAAGGGCCTCCAGGTACACCCAAGTATATGAAGTTATATGTAATAATACTGCACCTCTGTTCGCTGCCTATAGTATACAGTCATGCTGTAGGTTAGCAGGTTAGAACCCATTTGGATATACAGCTATGAAAAATCAGGGTTGCTCTCTAGTCTGCAGGCGGCACAACCACTTCCCTAGTTTCATTTAGACTAGGTCTTTTTCCTATTAAAAAGCAAGCAGTATGTACAAAGCCAGTATTCAGGACAACTAGATCTCTTTAACAAAAATCACAGTCACCAAAAAAAGATCCAACAGCCTCCTTTAAGGTACTAGAAGTAACATATGTATTTCACAGCATGTCTACAGTGTTGAATCCTGGCTGACATCTGTAAGATTTGATCTGAATTTCCTTCCTTATTTATCAGCTGGGTAGACCTGAAAGCCCTCGTCTAATAAAAATGTAACACCTCCTGAGCAAAAAAGCTGAAATACAAAGTGATGACAATAACTTTCACATCAGTTCATTTACACTGCTATTTTTTATTGTATTGAATTCATGGAAATGTTTTAATTTCCACTGTAGCGCTTGGTCTGTGTTTTAATAACTCATGTAGTTTCCTTAAAGCAGCTCTTCTATCTTGCTAAGCAATAGTCCTTATTTATATTTTGATGATGGTAATCAGAGTATTCTTTCCCTGCATATTTTCTCAGCATAGTTGGTGCAATTCTTAAGATCAGTGGCTTTAATTTTAGGTATTTTTTCAAAATATATCCAATCACTTGAGAAACAGACTCTGTATTTACTAGATGCAATGACAAGACTCATTAATAAGTTATTTTGCTGAGTTATTTTATATACAAACTCTGCATCACTAAAGAAAGCACTGGACAAAAAAAAAGCCCAGTCAGTGTTTTACCACTAAAATAACAGACAGCAGCAGCTTAAAAAGAAAAAACAAAGCCTTCATAGGTGCTTACATTTTCCTCAGTTAAAATTGTACTAAGACCACGTACAACTGTAATGTCGACCATCACATCACTCTGGGAAAGGCATACCTTCTCTGCCCAACACTGTGGGCAGCAGCCAGTTTTGAGGAGAGGTTAATAAAAAATCCTGCAGTATCCCCTATAATACTGAGCACAGCATAATGGTACGTGCTAACTACATAAATATTGGTATTTATATGCATATGCTTCAATAAAATGTTATTATTCTGTTCTACATACTCATATACATAACATACTCCCCACAAATACTGCTATGTATACTGTGTCCATATATATATACACACATATATGTAGGTGCAGCATATCTCTCCCTTCTACCAAAAAAAGGATGAAGTATTTACTTGCAATTGGACTAATTTAGCCTTAGATGCCAGACAAATACCACCTATAATTCCATTAACAATATCTGTATGGAAGAGTAGTCACATTGATGACTTTGCCATGACACGACAATATACAGCTGCAAAGCAAACAGATACTGTGAATATGCACCGTGCCTGGGGGCTCGGGGGGAGCTGCTGGCCAGTATCATTGCTAACTTTGCCCACAGACACTGATACAGAGAAACACGGCAACATCGAACCTGTCAATATAGTATTTATTTTATCAGAAGCCTTAAAAGTGACTGGAAAATGACATCAGGTTAAACATCAATAGGAGGGAGGATGGAATAATCTAGCAAGAGTTTAACCCCTTTACCTAGTGCTGCTCGTGCACGATACTAACACATTTGATTATTCTAAGCAGCACCTGGAAGAAAAGATCCAGTGAAGGGCATCATCAATTTGCAGCAGAATAATAAAGTTTGTCTGCCTCGGATAAGAGTTACTGCTGCATTACTGCTAACTAAAAAGAGGATTCTCCCCCTTACACACCTACAAACGGACAGCCTTCCCACCCTCATTTGGCCCATAAAGCATTTAACAGAAATAGCTATTTTTAGAAAGGGTGAAATCTCAGCATACCTTCAAATCAAGTGCTTCCGATGTTCAGCAAGATCATTGCCGAGAGAGAGCTGCAGTCTACTGTGTCAAATTACAACCTTGTAGAGAAAGGCGGCAGCGTCGGCAGCAGCAGCATTTGGCGTGTTTGCACTGCTAGTATTCAGGCTAGAAATGATTCATTAGTTGTCTGCAGGGAGGCAGGGTGAAAAAGAGAGAGCAAGCATCATCGGCCATGCAGCGGCTGCCAGAGCCTATGAAACAGCAGCGCTCGCACACACATACGCACACAAAGATGGCTTTCCCTATTTGCCAGTTTCTCTTTCACATAGTATTAACCCCGGCACAGCGGCGGGGAGCACGGACAGGAGCTGACAAGCAGCAAGTGGGATCGCAGCAAGGATGTGTTTCAGTGAGGGGGGGCAAGGGGGGAGGCGGGTGTTGGGAGATTTTATTTTACCTCCAAGTAATGCTATCACAGGATCTTCTCAGTAGGTCATCTCTGGCCTACTGGCACGAACCAATGAACTGTAAATGTGAGCTGCGGTTTTTTTTTTCACTCCCAAGCCTGCCCAATGGAAGGCTTAGAAACTCAAATGCAGAAGGGTATTAAGGCAGATTACCTGGAGCATCCTAACCATTCTGTCTTTCCTCTTCTCAAGAAAACTGTGTGCAGTATATTCACACAAAACTTCTAAGTATGCAACAACCATCTCCCCAGCAGCTAGAGGGAGACACCGTAAGGGGATACAGGGAAAGATTTGAAATAAATCCATTTTTAAATCTAGTGTTAATCTTCACCCCTTTCCTTTTTTTTTTTTTTTTCCTTTTTCTTTCCCCCCCACCCCCTTTTTTTTTTTTTTTACTTTTTCTTTTCCCCTCCCAGTAGAGATGATCTGACTCACAGAACCTGACCACTTTGGGAATGTGTTCCCTACAATGTAACTAATTCTCAAGGCTGGTGAACGTTAAGTTATCAAGAAAACATATAAAGTTGTGTTGAGTGGAACATCTGTATTTTCCTTTCAGTATTAACAGGGGAAGGAACTATTGCGCTCTCATGGCACTGTTTTATTGAATTCTGTTCAAGTATCTGCAGAAATGTATGTCTCCATTTAATAATGTCTCCCTGCATTAATTTACAGTTCCTTTTCAAATCTCAGTCTTCTCTCCACAGTTTTAGTAATAGGCATAATGAGGAGAATTTTCAGAAAAGTTTGGCTTTAACAAAAGGAGTCAGATTTTTGCCAAAGCCCAATAGCTCTTTGTGAAGTTGAAGTGCATGGATCCTGTTCTCCAGGATTGTCAGCATCGGATTCTTCAATGGAAGGTATTAAGAGCCATGGAAGAGGGACTTGTAAAGGATCTCTTTCCCAAGTTTTGTCTTATCAATATTTCCAGTCCATGATAAATTTGAACCTTGAACCATTATGTTTACTAAACAGCTAAGGAATCCTTTCAAAATTTCTGTTTTTACACAAATTTTTCTGTATTTCTGGATATTCTAGTTCCCAAGCATCAGTCTGTTTGAACACCTTATAAAGATTGTTACCCACAAAGCTTCTAGCAAGACTGAGCACCACCACTGTCACTTGGATGAAAAGCATTTATCTTCAGAGGTTTGGAATTCAAGTATGGTGAGAGTATCACAGTGTGATCTTCAGAGTAACTGATTCCTTCTGAAAAATCTGTCCCCCATTATACGAATGAAACAGCTAAAAATGTGACCTTTTGTTCTGTGATATTGCAAAAAAAACCCAAAACAACCAAGAAGAGTTCTAGCCAATGTGTGCTTTCTTCCCTGGAAGTCTACCTTGGCACATTCTAGAAAGACTACGGTTTTCTGAATGGAAAGTTCAATAGTTAAAAATAAGGTATCCAAGACCACTCTTTTATGCAAATCTCAGCCCCAAATGACCTTCCCTGAGATTACTCACGACTGTAGGGAGAACAACAAAACTCTGGTATTTTCAGAGAGAAAAGCTGTTCCTACTCAGGATCATATGTTCCTTCCCAGATTAGATTATGGCTTTGATCACGAGGCAAGTATATTCTTACTTTTATCATCAGTTTGTAGCATAAATTATTTTCTTTTTTTATTTTTTTAAAGTATAATTTTGGCAAATTAGATTTTTTTTCCTCAGTTGAGCTACGTGTAAGCTTCAAATCCAAACATTCCTTCTGACTATGACTATATCAGCACTTATCATACTGTGCTTCAGCAACAAATACAAATCTGCAGCTTATGACACAAAGTGATACCAGAAGACTTCAGGTGACACATTTTGGAAATCCAGCTCTTCTAGGCTGTGGACTAGATGAATGTATCTGCTGCTTTACGTGCATTTGTACAAACAAAACAAAAATTTGCTAAGCCAACTTGATACTTGAAAATGTTAGAACACTGTAAAATGGCATTATTCATGTGTTACACTGAACCAAACCCACTCTTTTCATTCCTTTTCTAGGTGGATTTAAAAAGTGTATCTGTACATGTATGTGTATATATATGTATAAAATATGTAAATTCTAATAAACTTTCTGGAAATCTTGTTTTAAAAATAAAGAAAACGGTATGAAAAAATTAAAGTAAGTCACTCTGAGAATAAAATAGCAACTAATTTTTTAAACTATCAACACAGATACTCTGCTATGAAGATTTTAAAATGTATTATTTATCTCAAGTAAATGTTTTGGAACTTGAGTCATCAAAACTTGACACACTCAACTTGTTATGCCACAGCAGATAAGAACTCACATTTTACTGGAACTTTAAGATGTTAGGACATTGTTAACATAAACAGCTTATTATTAATTTGGTTGTTTATATGGCCAAATATCAGCATCAAGTATACAGCTTGATAGTAATTTTTGCCCGTGCAGGGCTGGGTGCCGCCGTGCTGATGGTGGGCTTCTGGTATCTAGGAATGCACATGGAACAGTGGGGCTGAGAGAAGAAAGGGAATTCGAGTCCTGTACGCCAGGCCAAAAATCCCTCCAGAATAACAATTCTGATAGACATTTTTCTTCAGAAAAAGAGATAGAATGTAAGACACCTTTCCATATACGATAGGGCTTTAGGAAATACCATTTTAACTATGTAACCTTTCACAGGCCATAATGAATTTCATGTTCTTTCTGGTCTTTCTGGATTCCATGAAAGTTGTTTAAAATGCATCCTAAAAGATGAGTTTTCCTCATAGTACTCTTAGTACGAAAAATAAATTTTGCAAGTGCATTGTTTCATTTAAAAAATTCTACTTTGTACAGTGAGATGGACCGAAATAATTATAAAGGAGCTCACCTTGCCAGCTGCTAAAACACAGCTGGGGCCTCCTGTGGAGGTGAAGGACAGCTGTCTCTGAAGCCACAACTGCTCTTTCTGAGATTGTTTCAGTAACTCCTCTGTGTTGCCTGGCTTCTGGCCCATCAGCCCTTCCTGCGTGACAGGAAATTTTCAGTTTCTGTTTTCTCAAGTATAAGGTGACATATGATATGTCATATGACATACAATTTGTCATAGATGAATTCCTAACTAAAGAAGAACATCTGCTCTATCAATGTAGCTATATTTATGCATGTGACTTTTTGTGCTTGATTTAATAATCCTCTGTCACCTGAAAAGCAAGATGTCTCTTCATAGCATCAGCAGCAAAACATTCTACACTTCAAGCACCTGAATACTTCATGCTTAGTAAACTTCCTCTGGCTATTAAAGTTAGGTCAAGGTAGAAAACAAAACAGGCAATTCCAGCTTTTAGGAACTAGAAGAAATTCCTCTTACATATGTTATGGTAACAAAGGGCTCAGAGATGCTGCTGGTGGGGCAAAAAAACAGTACAAGGCATTGCTGAGAAGAGTTTGATGCCAGTGTAGCACTTAAAGTATAGGAATGCCACTCAGTAATTCAAAGTAAAAGTTTATAACCTGAGTAAAAGTCTTAACTTGAGGCTAAACCTCAACCTAATATTGTGAATTCAGACCCAAACTCTCTCCTACATGTGCTAATTTACAAAATATTTGATATCAATAAGATACGTGTTTGGATGAAAAACAAGCAGAAAACTGTTGTTCTTCTACTTGGTTTTAATACCTCTATGAATAAACTATTTTCAAGGTAACTGTTTACCAGCACAGTTAACAGTGATATTAAGATACTAAGAACAGAACTGGATTTCTACCTACCCTCAGGCATCCTAGCTGATTTTTGAGTTCTTCACACTCCACTTGCAGCACTTGGATCTCCAGATCTTTCATACTTTTGGATTCTTTGTTGTTGTTTTGCAGATGCTGGGCCTTAACATTGACAAAGTGCATTTTCTGCTTCAGAGAAACCGTTCTAGTAATTGGTTTTGTGATGACAGCAGCGTTATTGGATGACAATATCAATGAAGTTGAAGGGCTGACATCCTGGTAAAGAGAAAATATATTTTTCATGTCAGTTTTGCTAAGCTTTGTCTGAGGGATTATTTCAAAAGTCATACTGTAAGTGCATTATTTTAAAATTTTCTTCTTCAGATCTTTCATTCAAGCAGTAAGTGAACAAGAAACAATCTGACTTGATCAACCACCAGTAAAGAGATAGGGATAACACAAAGAAAGGAAAAGCAGACAGTATCTTTTCATATATTTCTTTTCTTCACTCAGAGGACGCCATCCATCCAGGACTACTGACTACACAGATATCAATGTATTTACCACTTGATGGCAACATCGTGCTGCTGCTCAGTTACTACTTCTGGTCCTTCACTTAGCATTGCATCACATGGCTAATTACGAAGTTGTCCTTGCTGTTCAACATGCACCTCACCTGGAAGGTGTGCTCCAGCTACATCCGAGATGCTGTGTTCCAAAAGACAAGTTTGACCATGCTGCCAACCCTTCAAGGGGAATCAGATGTTACGCAGTCAAACTCTGTATGAGTGGTGGAAGGAACTGAAGCTCTCTTGAAGACTAGGCAGATCACACCTCTTTATGTCCCAAGTCTTTTTTACTTACCTTACTCCTTCACTTGTCCTTTTGGGCTCTCTCATGCAATAAGATAATACAAATTTATATCTTCAGTGAAATTCTTAACTTGAGGCTATCCATTAGCTATCCAGATCCCATTTTCCGTGACATTTAGCCACCTTTCTCAAAATCCATTATCATTGAGCAAAATCTTTCAAAACACAGCGTCCTCAATGTTAACTCTATGTACTTAACAAGAAATATACAAATGCAGACCCATTTAGAGGGGTCTTTAAGAAATAAATATTATTTTAAAAATATAAACTGGATTTTAAAATATTATTTACATTTGCAATAAACTGAAGAAAAATCCATGAACTTTGGAGTAGTACAGCAGGATCAAAATTTGACCAAATTGACCCCAATTTTTAATTGTCTTTCAACAGCTCTTGTATTTCATGAAATAGAAGATTAATGTTGAGAGAAGTACTGGGACACCATGTTTAAAAAAAAAAGATAATTTCTCAAATATTAAAAAACATGAAGGATATATGTATTTCATAAAAACTTTAGTATGTCCCCAAGCGAGTCATATCAGCAGATGCTCATACTTTAACAGCAACCTGAAATATTGCTATAGCTGTCAAATTACATATTTTGAGTTGGATTGTTCAAACATTTATATAAATTTTGTTCTGTTACAGTGTGATGTGTTTACTGTGGCTGGCTGGCAGATGCCCACCCAGCTGCTCTTTTGCTCACCCACTTCAACGGGTTGGGGAGGAGAAAATAAGATGAACAAGCTCATGGGCTGAGATAAGAAATCACTTACTATTTACCATCACAGGCAAAACAGATTCAGCTCGGGGAAAAAATTAGTTTACTGCCAACTAAAATAGGTTTGGGTAGAGAGAAACAAAGACAAAAATAAAAACAACACCTTCCCACTTGCTCTGGCATTGGCCGAAATGTGGACATCTGCTCCTCCGAGGTCTCTCCCTCATGGCTGCAGGGGACTCACTGCCCTGGTGCCTGCAGCACCTGCACCACCTCCTCCTCCGCCGCCTCTTCTCCTTCTCCTTCTTCCTCCTCCTCCTCCTCCTCTCCCTGCTTGGCCTTGGGTGCTCGCAGGGCTGTTCCTCACACTTTTTCCCCTCACTCTCTGCAGTGTTTTTCCCTCTCTTGAATGTGTTTCCCCTGAGGCTCCTCCAGCCTCGCTGAGGGGCTCAGCTGTGCCCTGCGGTGGGGCAGCCGGAACCGGCTGGAACCGGCTGGAACTGGCTGAGTCCGGTGCGGGGCAGCCCCTCAGCCCCCCTCAGAGGGGACCCTGCAGCCCCCGCCACCATCCCGTACATGCATTTGAAATACAGTCCACCATCTAACCCTGAGGGGCAAACCTGTGCCGAGCTGGTCAGCAGTCTTCATCTCCTCTGTCACAGTAGATCCCCAGTGCAGCCCACCAGTCTCCCGGCGTGAGGGAGGCCATACCCAGATTAAACAAGACCCAGCTGTGCAAACTTGGTTGATTTGAAGAGACTTCTCATTCCTAAAGCCAAAGTCTCCACATTTTGAATGACAGAAACTTTACTGCCCCAAACTGGAATACTGTCGATTCTCACAAACAGATCCTGACGCTGACCTCAAACGAGTAAACCAGGTGTTACTCTCCAGCAATGCTATTTCCATGCTCTGAAACCATTTTGTCATGAATGAAAAGAGCTGGAAATCTGAATCAAGCTGTGGTGTGTTATATCTGCTAAATCGGCACATGAATATTTAACAGGCAAGTTTCTTCTATTAAGCATTAAACTGTTGAGTAAATGATACAGTAAAAAGTCTGAGAGTTGCCAAACACTTAAGTGTTTATTGATTTTTTTTAAAGCCATTTTTATCATGTTTGTATCTACTGAAGGGAGAAGTGTTGAAAGCTTTGGAGAGCTAATCCATTAGTGAATAGAAAAGATGAATCAGGGCAAACATCAGATAAAGTTCCCTGTCACTAATGCACCCCAATGTCATTGGAAAAGCAGTTTCTGTGTAATTAAGAGGGTGGCTCTGCCTCCATCACAAGGGCATCCTCAGGTTATCCTCACTGCTTCCTTTTTCTATGCCAACCTCAGACTCAGCGCTTTTTGGAAAGGTGTTGATCCCTCTTTTCCAAAAGCCTCGTGTGCAAACAAATACGCGGAAATAATGACAAAATGAATTTAACAGCAGCATGTAATTTTTTTATTGGGGGATTACTTCAAATTCACCAATATTTTCAGTTGGGTGATGTGGCGAACCAACCCACATATTAAGACAGGTACCTTACAATGAAATCAGTAAATAACTGTTATTAGAAGAATAAAAAAATATAAATCATAGTGGTGTAGTCCTGTAACTGGTTAACATTCACAGCACAACTCCTAAAACTGTAAAGAGTTAACTAATCTGTGCTGGACTGTAAAGCCAAAACATATGTATCAGAGGAGCAAAACGTGAGAGAGATCTCAATGCACCAGGTGCTGGGGTGGGGGGTGCAGACAGTCATTTCACCTGACGTGTGATCAATTCTGATCCATGTCAATGCCGGGACAGCATTTGGCAGTAAAGCCACTGGAAGATTTTAGAGCATGCAACACTCACCTTGCTCTTCTTAACATTTATTGAGCTGGTTTTCAGCTTGCTTCTGCCCTCAGATCTGCGCTGTGGAGACTTTTCAGATGTTTGTTTTGCTTTCTTGTTGCCCTTTTTGGACTATGGAACAAAATTGATCAATAGCTCATTAAAATACATTACAACACATTTTAAAAGTCCCAGGGATTCTGTTGATCAAATCACTTTGTTCTTGCATGGTAAAGCACAAGTTTCAAAGCGCCGGCTTGAAACTCAAGAAGGTTGATGGAACACACTGGACGAGGCATTCAGTCAACAGCAGAGGAAGTAAGGTCTCTGAGGCAGAGCCCGGTGACCAGCCCTGTGTCTGTGCAGTACGTGGTGGGAACTGTGTTAATGCTACAGAATGAGAGAGTAGATACCACTGCAATCCAAATAGTAAGTAATGTTATTAGGAGCAATTTGTTCCTTGCATGGCATTTTGTCTCTTTGTCAATCTCAGGAAGAATCTCATATTGGCTCTATGTGGAAGATGGATAAAACAGCAGGGATAAAAGTAGCATGTAGTTAAATGATAAATGTCGCTGCTTCATCAGATTACTCAGTCAAAAGAGAGCACTTTCTGCTGTGTCCCTGGAATTAAGTGGGATAAAGAAGAGCACAAAGAGGGACCTTTGTTCCTTCTGCTGATGCCCAGTACAAATTCTAAGGGTACAGAATAAATATGCAGTATTTTTTTTTAAGTGTGCTAGAGATCGTAGCATTTATTCCTTTTGTGAATTTCAAGGTATGGCTGCAATCACATGTCAATTTTACAGTACATGACATTCAACGTAAGACAATCTTTTCTCCTAGATCTTACAGTCCTCAACAAACATCATAAAGCAGCCGGGCAATTGGTCTAATACTGTATTGCCCAGTTCAGAGCAGTTCAGTACTCTTAGAAGGGTCAAATCCCTCTTTCCTCTGTTCACGGAAGTTTAAGGGAAATTTTGTAATCGAGTTTCCTGTTGTCCCTTACTCTGTGCACTGTCTATAAGCACTAGCAAAGCAGCTGGTTTTTTTACTTTACATAACATTTAATCTTGGATAAACAAGACCGCTCCCAGGGGGTAAACAAAGTGACTGAGATCTCTGTTTCTCTAAACACCACTACCCTTATTTTCATCCTTTTTCTGCTGATGGTGAGTCAGGCTGTCTCTGTTTGGCCAGCATGATGTGGCATTTTATACCATTTGAGGTGTGGATTTCATACTTGATAAAAGTCAAACCTTGCAATATCAAGCTGTATTCGGAGAAGGAGGTTTAGAGTCTAGTCTTTTTCTCTAATCAGTCCTTAAAATTATCTAATTACCCACCAGCAGAAGATGGTAGGAGGAACAAAGCAACAGAACAAAGCAAATAGAAAGAGAAAGTAAATTGGTTCTATTAAAGCAGATAGCTGCTTGGAATTGAAAAGAAACTTTTAATGTAGCTGTTCTGTAGTCAGTGTTTGTGAACCAGAGGAGGTTGTTAGAAGTGCTTGTACTACAAACACCAACCATCTGCCACTGTTTTAGCTGTGCTGATTTCTGCTATAGGCCAGGGTGCTTGGGAGGAATGCAGAAGTCTTTTCTGAAAAATTAAAACAATGTCCCTTCCCCCATATTCTCTGAATTTTTCCTGTCTTCATCTGATGTTCCACTGATGGGAACCCACCACATCTAAGAACACACTGAAACTGGAGGGGTAGCAAATATACATAACAAATGCAAACATACTTGAGAGGGAAGAGCATAGGGAACTCTATGCAAAAAACATGTGAAATAATCATCTAAAGTGTTTTACTGTGAATTAAACATTTAAAAAAAGGTTGACATTGCTGAAACCTGAGTAAGATAGTCTCTATAAGCTTGGTTGCTACAGCAGACAAGTATGAATACCTTTTGTTTTTTTTTTTACTTCACCGCTGTACTTGGATAATAAAACCAAATTAAAATAGAAATAAAGCTGCATGAGCTCTTGGCTGGAACTGGAGCTGGCCCCAGGTGTAGATGAAGTTGGCACAGCTCATTGCAACTGATGGTGAGGGCAAAAGGGAGATATTTCTAATGCTAACAGGAGCAATCTTCACAGCAGCAGTTAGCGCTAACACCATAGGCCACCACCCCTAGAAAAACAACAGCGAAGCCCTGCTCAAAGGAACCTTTTATTTCCTGGCCTTGCTCACACCTTTTCCCCTTTCTGTTCCTGTCTCATCTCCCAAGAATAGAGGAAGAAATGGGAAAACAATTTTCCTTTCCAAGCTCTCATTTTGAAAGCAGTGAGGTCTGTGAAACCTCACTGCCTCTTCCTAAAGCTGTCAGATTTCTCCCAAACTTCAATAAAATCATTCATTTTAATGAGAACATTACATACACATCCATTTATTTTTCTTTAAATAATCACTATTTTATAGCAATTCAGTTCATTTTTAGTTTTTCTTCTATATGTTACTATATCGTGTTGTGGCACTACATATATCATTATGTAAGAACAGAACTTCTAAGATTATAACAGATGGCCATGAAACAGTTCCCATTTAATCTCAGAAAACATGCTTTAATGCAATTAAAATAATTTCAGATTTACTTTTCTAGTACTAAATGATAGGGAAGTCAACAAGGGCACTTATTTATATCTGTGTAGGAGAAAAAGAATGTTCAATGGAAAACCAAGAAAAGCATCCTAGCCTACAAGTCTCTGAGTCATTCTGCATAGCACATGCTTGCCTATAGCTTAGCAACGAACCAACTTCGATGAGAAAAACAACTTAGAGGGGAAATATATCACCTAAAACCAACTCCTGTATATGGATATGTGAATCCATATGGATTACAGGGAAGCTCAGAGACTTTCCTTTCTTTTTTTCAAACTCACTTAACGTTTACAGTAATGTCTGTCATTTCTAGGGATTAAAAAAATATATATATGTATATCAGCTGTAATTAAAAATCCACTTCAACACTTGCTAAATTTTATCATCCTGTGATCTTATCTGTTTTCTTTCTAAGACTGATTTGTTCCATGGTTTTATTTGTCTCATATTAGAAGGAAAATCAGACCCCAAAACACACTAGGGGAAACTGTATAAATGGGAACTCTGACAAAAGCCTTAAAAATAGCTTCAAAGTCAAGCGAGCGTAAAAGTGCCCAGCTGTCATGCTTTGGGTCGGAGCAGAACATCAGAGCTTTTCTCCCAGCTCGTCCTGCCAGACAGAGTGGGTGACTCCCCGGGGGGGATCAAGTCTTCAGGCACAGGGCAAGGTTACTGTAACCTAAAATTAGCCTCCTAAATTCATACATAGGCTGTCAACTATCCAACTTCATTTCAGAAATGCCGATCACACAATATTCTGCTAAGGACTTTGACAGCCTTTTGTAGAAACTTGCTACAGTTCTTATGAGGCTTCTGAACCAAATTTTAGGTGAACTTTTTTTTAAATCTTGCCATCGGTAGCTATTGATGAACTGTGTAAATACATGGTGAGAAATAGCTTTATATTGTAGGAGTAGACTAAATATACTCTTCTACACATGCAAATTAGTTTATTTAAAAATAAATATAGCACTTGGTAGGCAGCTTAGGAAGCAGAAACTTCTTTATGTGGGAAACATGAAAAGGAGGTACAGTTATTTTAACAATGAATTTCTAAAATGTATTCATCGGGGACAATCCTACAATATAAAGCTTTTTATTAACAAAGCTTTACATAGCTCCTCTATATGGCAAGATTCTAAAAAAATGCTTATTTAAAAAACTTGCTTATAACCCCACCCCCCAAAAGAAAACCCCAGCAAGTTTTTCAGATGAATTCTGGCTTGTCCTGAATTGGAAATGGTTACTCACCACTTTGTCTTCCTCTTGTTCTTTAGTCATGGGCTTATCCACTTTTGAAAATGATTGATTTGCCTTGGGGGAATCCAGGACAGAATAGCCATGATCCAGAATGCGACTGATAGCCTTCTTCTGCAATAGAGGGAAAAGTGGCTTGAGAGCATTTAAACTCTCTAGAGAAGCCTAAATTGGCTTACAGGACTTCTGACTTTTAATAAAGTCAGCCAGCACCATTTCACTAGTTACAGCTTCGAGTTAACAGACATAGGTATTTCTTCCTTCCTTTCTATATGCCTTTCTTTTGTTCCTCCTTCCCTCCCAAGACATTCATGGCCTGTCTTACATCTTTAACTCAAGCTTTGGAGATGCTGGGTGGGTATTTTGACATGCCTGTAAAGGAAATTGCCTTTCCCTTTCTCCTCCCATGGCTTTCAAAAGACAACCAAGATATTTAGTCATGGGAGAAATAACCGTAGCTCAAAGTTTTTATTTTCCTTTAAGGAGCTTTATTGCAGACGGGCAACCCTTCTCCCTTTGGGAGGTGGTCGGACCTCTGCACGCCCGACCACGACAGCAGCCAAAGTGCTTTTGAGCCTTGGAAGCCAGTACTTTTAGTAAGACAGCCTCCCAGATGTTTGGTAGATACTGTGAGACAATAGGTCAGACTCCTTAAAAGCAGCAGCACTGTGCCTTTCCTTCTGAGGAACAAGTAGCTTCCTGTCAGCACTCAGAGATTCTCCACCCAATAGGAACAGTGAAGAGTTTTATATCCAGTAATAATAGATTGTTCTTTGGTATTTATAACAGGTGAGTACGATGTCCACACAACAAGACAGCGTGTACCAGCTAAAGGCATAGTCCTAGATAGAGCAAATCTTACAGTTTCAGCAGTGTTTTAGAAAGGGAGTAATTTTCCTCTCCTAGGACAAAGGAAATCACATTTTCTTAGGCCTGCCATCTAAGATTCGTATCAGGCAAAACAAAATGGTGTTCATCAACACCTAGGAACATGTTCTGGGATTTTCTTTAATCATATTTAAAAATTAAAGGTAAATTTATACTGAAAACATACACTTGATATTTCAGAAGGTTTCAGAATGGGGCAGTCTGATGGCTGCGAGTTCTGCCCTCAAAAGGAGATGGTGCTTTCCACATACCTTTCTGCTTCATTCTGAACTGCAGACACAGTGACCCACTTTGAGACGAAAAAGCCTAGAACAGATTTCAGTAGAAACCTCTGTACAGACAGAGCATCACGTTCCTCCTTGATTGAGAGCGAGCTCATGAGTGGAAAGAGTAAAATATGCAGCTCCTGATCAGTTGGGATGCATTTATATGCCGAGAATCTATAGTATCTAGCTTTCACTGCAGTGAATTCATGGACTGCTTGGTTTCAATAGCATTTTGCAAGTCTATTTAAAAAAAAAACCCCATCAAAAAGTGATTGAAAGGAAAGTATACTTGCAAAGTACATGCAAAACATATAAAACCCAACTGAGTTTTGAAATTCAGTGTTCTTTTGTTATGAAAACATATCCAAAATAAAATAGAAAGTTCATGAGGAAATTGAAAAAGAAATAAGTAAGATCTTGTTCCTGGGGGAAAAAAAATGGTTATAAATTCCAGCAATTCAGTACCGAATCAGTGATTCCATTCCAAAACAAAAATCACTTCCCTTATCTAAAATCATGATTCAGGCACCAAGCCACTGAGCCATGTATGTCCAGTTATGACCCTTATATTTAAGTAACACACACACATAAAGAGAAGTCACATTTTCACAGAGGAATTAAATCTAAGCTTCCTGCCTCCGTTAAAAAGAGAAAGCATTCAGAAGCATGACTGCTCCTGCTGAGCGCCAGACACAGCTTTCTCGCTAATGTATTCTGGGTTGTCCAGCTGGGACTGCAAAGCTGGTGTCTACAGGATACAAATGGAAAGATTCATACTGAAGATGCAAGTTTGCCAACGCTTGTGTTGCTTGTTTAATGATGGTGTGGATACGCTTACTGGCATTCATCTGCAGTCTGTACTTGTATTGCACACGTCCTAAGGGCAAAAGATGTGCTTTCTGTGACTAACAGGAGGAAAATGTTTTGGGGGAAAACTAGATTTAAATTTGAATTGTGCTTACTGGCACTACAGGTTAATGCACAAAGTATTCACCTCAGGAATCACAGGTTTAAGTCTACTTTGCACGTAGGCCTGAACCAAGTACCTTTGAAGCTAACAGGAGTATTGCTCTGAATTTCAATGAGAGACTGTAGAAGTCATCCTTCAGCAGACAAATACTGTGGCAGAGAAACTAGACTGAAGCAGCCCATCTGTACATGTACAGGTATTTCAGAAGGTCACTTAGCTGTCTCTTATTCATGATTACTTGTAGTCTTCTCCACTATTTAAATGCCTTATTTTTAGATTTTATTTCATAGCAACCATGTGAAACCCATGACTATATTGCTTAATAAGCCTTTTGAACTTTTAACTTCTACCATATTCTAGAATGGTCCTGTGTTACATGTTTAAATATACTCCAGTAAAATTACAATATACTCCTCTTCATGCTCTCTACTTATCTCAAAGGAACAGAAGGTAGGTAGGAGATCAGCCGCCCTTTGCAGCATCTCTTGAAGTCAGTGCAAGGATTCCTATAGGAGTTCATTTGATTCTAAATAAAGGGCCAGTCACACTGGAATGGAGATTCCAAGCCTTCAGACCTTCTCTGAGATTAAGGTTTTTCTTATTGATTTCTAATCATCAAGGACTACATCACCACCCATGGTAGCCTGGAGTAGCATCACTGAGGTCAGTGAAGCGATGCTTCATTGGTGTACCAAATGAAGATCTAGCCTGTGACAAAAGATGCATCTCCTCAGGGACTATCTACTATTTAGGCATTGCTAATGATGTGCTTAAATAGAATTGTCTATTTTAGCAGCAAGTTCACAGATACATATGAAAATCCTGGTGAAATTCTTTTATTAGCTATTAAAATGCTAACTATGCTCTGCATTTCTTACACACAAGTGAGCAGGGCTCTTATAAAACACCTTACACTTGAAACAAAATCATCATTACTTCCAAAATGAAAATAATCTGCAAGTCAAACTTCACCTTCAGTAAGATATACACTAATAAAACATTACTAGACTAACGCATGTGTGTTAATCGTAATGGTCCTATAAAGCCATAACAGCCTTTAACAGGCTTAGCTTTATTTCACCCATAATTTCTTTTGTTTCACATCACATTGAAGAAACCTGAACTTAAAAGCCTTCTGCTCTAATCAAAGTGAGTAGGTGATTCTCATATGACAAATGATATCCGGAATGAGGGCCCACATTTGTGCAGTACAGACGGCTGTGACGTGCTTCTGAACTAAAATGTGCAAAGTAAATATAGAGGAAATCGTACAGCAATACCCTGAATTATTGAAAGGCTAGCTATGCAGAACAAACATAATTAAAGGGTCTCATTATCTTGTAAATAATCATTGTAAATAATGCTTTAGATAATTACTTCATTAGTTCTCAAAACACTGGCTTTTATTCTCCTCTGAGATTCCATCCACTAACTCTACTCTGAATAAATTGCCAAGAGGGAAAATGAAAAAGCAGAGCAAGCATGTGAGCTGGAAATGCACTGTGTACTGGTTGTGTGAGCTGATTTAAACCCAGGATGTTCTGAAATAGCTTTTGCAGATTTTCAGAAGGTTAAAAACATTTGTGGTTTTTTGTTTGAATGTTTTGGGTTTTTAAAAAAAAAAAAAATTACTTTTTTTCCTTTCAGACTGCTTTCTGATGCAGTTAGATTCATTTGCTAGCAGCTATATTGTTCCATTTAAAGATGGTTGACAGCAGCGTGGAGAGAACCAAGGTTAGTCTCTACCACGGATGACTGCCCTTCTTACCTGAACACACGTATTGCCATTTTTCTTCACTACCAGTACCATGAGCTAGATTCAATAATAGAAGAGACTACGCCTCTAACAGCAACAGCCTAGACAAAAGGAAAGCTGAAGACCGAGAAATGGGCAGAAACATTGAAAACCTGCAATTAGATGGCTCAATAGCTAAGAAAGTCTGCTTTTAGAAAAGTGAATAGCTTTTTTCAGCAGCATTCTGTGAGTACTGCCACTAATTAAAGCAATGACATGAAAAAGTGGCAAATATTTCCCTGGTCAGGTCCCCAGTCAATCTGTAGCACTGCAGAGGCTGATGCTTACAAGCCATGGTATTTTAAAAGGCCTTTGCCAAAAGTCCATTAAAGAAATTAATTAGCAAGAGGAAAATGTTAAAGGTTGCAGAGGAAGTCAGCATCATCCAACCCTTTAGACTGAAAAGTCACAGCAGACAAATCAGCAACTTTTGAAACTGAGAAAACAGAATTACATTTTCACAAATGGGTTTACTGAAATTTTGAAAAGGGAGATCAGCAGCAACCACAAGGACTAGAGAGAATTAAGACACGTTTTGCAGAGATGCACATTTCAAAAAAAAAAAAATAGTAAAAAAATCATGTGCTGGTGTTAGAAGTATGAAACAAGTTTTAGGGCACTTAAGTTCCTCTTTAAAGAGGCAACCTGGAGATACCGAAGTTATTTAAGTTAATGGACATTATGTAGACATTATTTGATGCTAGAAACCTAATAGTAGGTAAATATGCAAGACTAGACTGATATGTGCCCTGATACTATCTTGTTGTGTATAAAGATTGAAGTAATGAGCATCAAATACATTGTCTTATTGCAAAATTCAGAAGGTTATCCTAAAGATGTTGCAAGGTATAAATCAATCACCACCAAAAACACCAGGAAAAAACGCATCTCAGAAATTGGTTTCCAAAGACTACAGTAATTTGCAAATTGTTTTTCCTTAAGAAAAAAGAAGTGAGGAGTATGGGGGAAAAGGAATATTACTTCTTTCTCCAGTCTTTCAGTCATTGTCAGAGTACTGCTGATTGGGCTACATGAAAAACACTCAAATCCAACGAGGCATTACACTGCCCACTTTTTCTGCCACGTCAGCATTTACAAGCCCTTTCCACACGGTGGCATATTCCAGATTGAGCAGTAACCTGCAAGAGTCATCACCACAGGAGGCTGGTAAATGCTGACTTGTTTCCCTGCTATTTCCAGTTCTCTTCCTTCCCTGCACTGTTATGCAATCAGCCACCTCATAAGAGACTACGGCTCTCCTGTAGGGAATGTGTAAGACCTTAATGTTGTGAACTTAATAGTCTTTGTTAAACCATATTCTAATGATTACGGTTTAAAACTAAACCTATAATGCTATTTCAGTTAGGACAAGAGGATTTGACTGCTAACTCTCAACTGGCTTCCTTGTTTGTGAAGTAAAACTGCTGCAACCAAAGCTGTCTACCTTCAGCTGCCAGTACCTCACAGCTTGAGATGTAAAACACCAGGACAACCAACCTCCTTTTCCTCCCTTGTGTTTAGCGAATCCCAAAACTTCAATGTTTCAGTCTGAGAGCTGGAGCTTTGCTTAGATTTACAGCAACAATAACAACAGGGCGGGTTTTTGCTTTGTTTTTTTTTTTTCGTTTGTTTGTTTGTTTTTTAAATAAAATGACTATAAACTCAAGGCCATGTCTTGTTTCAGCAGGTGTCAAAGGAACTACAATATTTGCTGTAAATGTAGAAGATAGAGGGTTTTCTCCTTAGGCTTAAACTCCTCTCCCTCTAAACTTCCAATTGTTCTCACCGATGCAGATCTGCAAGATCTGTCAATTGACCATTCCCACGATGGCTGCAGCAGGGATGTTTCAGTGATGTCCTTGTGCTGATGTCTGACACTATTCTCCTAACACTTCAGGAGAAAAGGTAGTTAGAAAAATAGGCTACACTGCAGGCATCAACCCAAGCAGGTGTGCTGCAGGACTCTAGTTTCCAGAGAACTCCCCTACTCATTCAAAGTTTACCCTTGAACAACAAGCTCTCAGATTAAATCAGAGCAATGAGGGAAAAGCCCTGCTTCTATCCACACAGCTCTCAGGAAGGAGATTTTTTTTCTGAGCTTCAAGTTGATTTTGCAGAGGGTACTGCAGCTTAATTGCTCACACTAATTTTAGTCCAGGTATCAGATCTTTTCCCTAGACTTATGTCCAGATTGCTAGCTGTGCTCAAATCAGAAATCCCAGGGAACAGCCTGGAAGAACAACATTGGAATGAATTCTGTTTTCTGAGACCATTTCCATCCAGCTGAAATTTACAGCATTAAATTCACAAGGTTGTGAGGGAGCTCTAAATGAAAAAAAGTTTTGTCTACCCCATTGCCAGCATTCGGAGGATTTGCTTTCTACTTTCCCCAATACAAAACCTAGAGATAAATTAAAAACAAAACAGGGTTTTTTAAAGGACCACACCTTTCATGACCAGCAGCCTGCTCTTTTGGAACAGCAACAGAACCCAAGTCAACCTGCCAAGTCAGTTGATATTTTAGCCAGCATCACAGCATCTACATTGTGGCCAAATTCCTGGAGATGTGTGTGAAGAGCACTACTGGAAAACACTTGTGACAAGCTCTGCAGAGAGAAATGCTGATTAAGATGATTAAACCAATCACATAAAATGGTTCAGAAGATGACTATGAAGTGAAACAGCATTCTTCCAGACCACCAAGTGAACGGGACGCATAGTAAAGCATTCTGTTATTTCCAAACGCAGCAATGGACGATGACAACTAATGAGAGAAAACAACCCCTCTCTCCTGCACCCCTATGTTTCCTCAGGACAAGGCTTCTCTCACCCCCAAGCCACTTCAGATGCTGGAGGGCCAGGCTGCAACGGCAGTTTCCCTTCTGTGGGAATCCTTCGCCACTTTTAATGAGGAACCAAATGTAGACCTCGTTTACGGCTGAGGGTGTAACTCACAACTGCAAGGGGTTATACATGGTTCAAAGCTTTAATATTGAAATAAAACGTGCAGAAAATGGAAGTGTCAGTACAAGTTCTTTCAGTTCAACTTTCTTCCCTGAATCAGTTCCCACACCTATCAAGTGCAAGCAAGGTTTTCCACAAGTGTTGTGAATTTCTGCAAAGCACTTTCGAACCTGACATTTTAAAGCTGACCTCACCAGTCTGGA
Organism: Eurystomus gularis; assembly: GCA_013400335.1. NCBI lineage: Eukaryota > Metazoa > Chordata > Aves > Coraciiformes > Coraciidae > Eurystomus > Eurystomus gularis. The sequence continues at coordinate 308,865 of VZZY01007612.1, forward strand.
CATCCGTGGCTTAACCATGCTCTAGATATGAACTACACAATTCAACACCAGCAGATAGCTCTGAAAAAATAAAAGAAAAATCACAGCTGTAGCAGAGTTACTCACAGATCTTACAAAATCTTACAGGTCATTTTCCTTCCTCTGGCTAAAATAATCACAAAATACAGATGTCTCTTTCAAATAAAAAAAAATTATAAAGTTTTGCTGTCTGGAAAGGTAGCAAAATATAAATCTGATTTAAAACTTTTGAGAAGAATAGTAAACACAAAGCATTAACTTTTAAAAGTTTCCTAGATGTATTTAACACTTCCACACACACAACAAACACAAAGACAAGACGTTTCTTGTAAGCTGAAACGGGCGCTCGAGTACAAACACTGTGCTCTGCCACACAGACCCTGTGTGATCTTGGACCAGTCATTTCAGAGACTTGGGTGAACTAGGACTTAATCTTTCAGCTATACACATAAGCAGGACAGCTCTGTAACAGCTCTGAGGAGTCTTTGATTCTACAGTGACCTACAAATGGGAGCCAAGTAAAGCCTGGAACAGGCTTTCAAATAGTTGGAATTCTGTCATGTCTACTTAGGAATATCTGACTGGACAAAGATATATTTCAGGTCGTATGAAACTACTCGCAGTGAAGAAACCACTGTCTGGTTCTTTTCATTGTGAAATATCACAGCCAGTCACCCCTCTCCCCTGCTCAAAGCTCATGTATTTTACATCACTCAATTAACAGAAACTGGTTCCACAAGCAGGCCAAGAAGCAAAATCTTCTCAACACAAGATTTGCTTTCTATGAATGTTTAGACATGCAAAATGTTATTTTGTCTGATGAGCTTCCTATAAATATATACACATATATATAAAAATCCCTTAGTATTAAGATACTGTTCTACTACACAAACGGTCCTGACAGGAAAAGTTGTGGGTTTTAAAAAAATGAATTAATGCAGATATTTAAAGGATTCAGTTAATCAAAATCAAAGGTGTTTTCACTCTGTGATGCAGAACAGTCTGAGAACCTGGTCTGACCTCACCAGTGACACTGCTTTGAGCAGGAGGTTGCACTAGATGACCTGCAGAGAACACTTCCAACCTGAGTAATTCTGATTCTCTGATACATAGATGTTTATCACAGGCTCAGATCACAACTCAGGAAAGGAAGCTTAAAAAGAAACCCAAAGATTTAACAACAAGCTGTCAATATTATGATACACACATTAATTGTTGTGTGCCATCTCCTCAACAAGCCTCCACCTCTCATTGCAGAAATTTTAAATATAATTCCCTTAACAGCCTTACCCCATGTCAGAGACATTGATGATTATATAATAGCAGACTCAAGAAAACTAAAAAAAATGTGTAACTACATAGGGTTGACAGCTCTGTGCAACACAAACAACCTTGTCAGAAATGTATTGAAGTTGCCGCACCATTTTCTGTACGATTACATAAAAGGAATATAAAGTGAGCTGTTACATAAACGGCACCTCTGCTGAGTCCACGTTCACTCTGACATTCTCTAAACCGAGTTCACTCTGTGAACTCATGTTGTCAATTTACTTCCAACTGACAATAACCAGCACAGGCTGACCCAAGAGTTTTATCTTCCCTCTGAAGTACGGATGTAGGAAATATAATTTTGTATTCAAAGCAGTCCTTGTTTTCTCCCCAGCCCACAAAGTCTGCTATATATTGTTAGCTATTTGTATCATAACTTGGCCATTTTCTAAGAGCTATTTACTCTGGAACATCAAAATCCTTCATTCACCTTATTTGCAGTAAAATGGATCGAAATGCAGCCAGCAAATGCATTAGTTCTTTCCAACACAGAAACACAATAATTTTGTAATCACTTACCATTTCTATGTATTTCCCGTTGTAAAAACCTTTATTCCAGAAGTACTTCTGTTCTTCAGAACCTACTTACAAGTGCTTATATAAAACGCTCCTTTTATTCCAGAACTCTCATTTGTAAGCACTTTACTACAGGCAGGACTTGGTGTGTTTGACAGAGGTGGCTGAAAGAGGCTGCGAATGGCACGACCCAACCGAGCAGCCAAATCCTGCACACGACAGAGGACTGAGCTGATCCACAGGTGCAAGGGCTGCCCCACTGACTGCGCTAGGAAGAATGCCACGGTTATTTTCAGAAGTTGCATACAAGCCACATGAACGCATCAAATCAAATTTAACATCGGGTAAAATCCAAGTCTTTAAACTCCTATTCACACCCTCCCCACCCCTCCAAAAGACCCCAAACGAAACGCAGATCCAAACTGTTCTCTCAAAACTACATTAAGCACAACAGTCTGAAAGGATGTGGTTCTTTTAAATATTTTTATACATAAAAACATCCTTCCTTGTAGGCAGCAGTTCCCTCATTTCCCTTTATGAGGCCCGTATTCATTAGGACTCATGCAGTGCTATGCTGAACAAATCCTCCATTGCCTAGAAACCTCTGCTCCGTGTTTTACAGTACAGAGCAGTGAGAAGCAGAATAAATACAGATTAATTTCTCCGAAACCATTTTAGTTCATTCTATCGAGTTCGTTTCTGTTCAGATTTGGTGTTTTCCACAGGTAGCACGGCACGACTGCTGAGATACCTGCATTCACACATAGCCCGAGGTTTTTGGTTGTAAGAACAGCCATTTAACCTTTTCCCCAGGCCAAGATTTTACTTTCTAGGTTTGCCTTTATGGACAAGTTTGCTTTATTGATTAAGTTCAGCATTCTCTCTTCCTGTCCAGTTTTTCCCATACCACAAATAGTGAACTAAGCCGAACTGCTCAGCTGTCTCAGCCACAAGTCGGCCAATGTCCAGGTGCTTTGGTATCACCTCTGCACGGATACCCTCATGGGCCTTGGGCTGTCAGAAAAGCTGTAACTACTTCTGTACAGAGACAGCACTGGCTTAAATGAAAGCAAATGAAACCTTGGGTGTAGCTACCTCAAAACTTCTCTGAAAAAGCCTCCACACAAAAAGAGCACAACCAACCATCTCCCTTATCCAGGGCCATACTGACACTTGTTTTGCACTTGCTGAGCACTGACCACATGAAATGCTCACCTAGAATCACAGAATGGTTTGGGTTGGAAGGGACCTCAGCCGTGATCTAGTTCCAACCCCCCTGCCATGGCAGGGACACCTCCCACTAGACCTGGTTGCTCAAGGCCCCATCCAACCTGGCCTTGAAAACCTCCAGGGATGGAGCATCCACAACCTCCCTGAGCAAACTGTGCCAGTGTCTCACCACCCACACATCTACTGCAACATGTGATATATACAGGATGAACACAAGGGAGAAGAAGCACCAGGAGGTGAACACCAGGAGGAGGTGAGCACCACTCTCTGTGCTGCCCACTGAAGGTGGCAGCTGCTCCCCCTGACCTTCCACCCCCTGTAGCCATCAGGTCTGAGCATGCTGCTCACTCCTGTTCCCCACCACCGCTGGAGGTGAGTGTGCAGCTGGAAGGAGAAAGGTTACCAAGAGAAGACAGGTCCAGCATCCCCACTGGGCTACCACCACTCACTGCCACACCTGCAAAGAGCTGTCAGAGTGGCAATCCAAACTAGGCTGGAACAGCAGCACAGGGGGAACAGCTCTGGTTGACCACCTAAATCTATTCCAGCATTTCCAGCTCTGAGGCAGGCAGGGCAGAGGAAGATCAGTTTAATTCTGCCCTGTGAAAAGATGAACTTTTATAAGGAATTTTTAAGAATACATTAATAGCTTTATTCGAATAAACAATTCCCATATTTTTCAAATTTAATATTAAGGAAAATTCCACAGGCATATTTGAAATTAATAAATACCTCATTACTGTCTTCATAATTATCTCTACACATAGTTTCATCATCTCTATACCTTTCTTGATACCAAGTTTCAGGAAATACACTACCTTTACTCTAACACGTAGGTATCAGCTGTTTGACACACGCTGTTGTAAAAACACACCAGCCTTATTCAAACACTTACTGGAAATGTTCACAAAGGTCACAGTAACATCATGAATATAAAAACAGCCACAAGACACTTGCTTAGATAAATTTATTAGTGCATAGGTTAGAGATTTACTCCCCTCCAATATTAACAGAACATAGAGGTTCATGTGAAAAACAAGTTTTGTTTTGTTTTAAAACAAACTCATTGAGGCAGCTATATAACAAGTAAAAAGTATGGAGTGGCCTATTCAAATTTCTGGTCTGGATGGGCAAATTATTGCATTATAAATAAAAAACTCAACATGTCAGGATTTTGGGGGTCATTTTAGGTAACCAGCTGTTAAACAGCAGAACTGATTTCCCCCCCAATTTCATTTCTATCTGTATAAATAATATTTACTGATAAAAATCTAGAAAATTATAATAAAAATACATTTTACCTAGAACGAGTACTAAGGCAATCAATCTTTCCTTACTTTGCATGTAAACTTCATCGCAAACATCAGTGAGTGTTCTGGACTTAGAGGTAAAGAAATTTGTTCATTAATGAAGCCAAAATTTTTCAAGCGACTTCTTTACGGCTGACTTGCAAAAAGATCAATAATTTTTTTTTTTTTTAAACATGTTTGTTTGACATCTGTATAGCTCCAGCACATTCACAGTGTATTCGGACAGCAAAGCAGGAATATTCATACATACAATATAAATTGTAAACTTTGCCGAATTTCCTTAAGTCAGACTGAATTACAGTTCACTGAGTAACTTTGATCTCAGACACTTTCAACAAAACTTAAGTTGAAGGATTCTAACCTTTTAGGACTCAGTTATTGCAGTTAACATTCTAGTTGAATATTCAGAAATATTGACAAGTATAGCTTTAGACTGTTTATAAAGGCATACATACTTTCCTCTAATTCTCTTACAGTGTAAATGTATCTACATATCTACATGGATATCCTTGAACAATAAGAAGTCAAAAATTCAAGTTACAAATATTTTACACTCAAAATACAAAAATAGCCTGTAACATTAAATGCAGTTATTTGGTTACATTTGACGTCTTTCAAGCTTTCAAGTCTCGCAAGCTAGCGTTACAACAGGTACATACACCCTAAAACACTTCATACATGTTATATAACACAAATCATAACAAATCAGTGTCTTAGTTTGTATTAAGTTTCAGACTTCGCTGAGGGAGTTTATCCCTATGTACGATATTCACACATCAACATTAGAAAGCTTCTGAATAAGAAATCTTGACTTGGCTTTGTAGAGAAAAACTGTGATTTTTGTTCTATCAACAATAAGGCTGAACTGATCCATCAGTTTCCTTTGCACAAGGATTATTCGTAAAATTATCTGCTCAAGTTCAAATTCTGTGGGCTTCATTACTGTGCTCTTTTACCAGAAATGGTGCAACAATTTTTTTCTTATAAAGGCAAGGAAGTATTTAAAGCAATTAACCTTAGTAACATTGAAAGAAAAAGATTTTTAAAACCTGCAAAGTATAAAAAAAAATGAATGCTTTTTTTCCTTTCTTCGAGTGAAATGCAATAGTCGGACTGTTAAATAAGTAGCCTTTTCAGGAGAAAATATTTTAGCACTCCAGAAATTTTGTTTAAGTACAAAGCTTAGATAGGTTAAGGTTACTAAGTAATTAATGCACTTAAAGGCAAGGCTACATCTCATAAAATGTTCACAAGGATGCTGACAGAAGCAGCACTGGTAAGGTACTAAAATTCATTACAAGAGTTATATTAGCAATAGGAAGAAAAGCCAAACAGTCAAAACTCAGTCTCTCCACTCCCTATTTAAACTGTTTGTAACACTGAAAAACGAAAAAAATCCTAAATTACTTTCGTTTGAAACAATTAAGTGTCGGTCTTACCAATGTATAGTTTGTGACGCAAATTCACACATATCCTAATACATTCTGATCTTCCTTTATGAGTAAACGTTAAAAAGTGATTTTGTTCTCGTTTTTAACCACTAGCAGTAGGCCATCATCATGGAACAGCGTAAGGCATCATATACTAAAAAAAGGTTTGGTTTTACTGAAGACGTATTTTGGAGTTCCTGAAGGTTCGTAACTCTTGGAATGTGCTTGCTATGATAGTGTTGTTGCTAGGATAATTCCAAGTATCAGAAGCAATACGGCTACACATACAATTATGAACATCAATTTCTGCAAAAAAGAGAAAAAAGCGCAGATTGAGATACCTGCCAGACACAGAACTGTTTAAATACAAGCATGGCCACAGAAAATTAATAACACTGATACCCAGCGTGAGCATTTGGATTCTCTTCCTATGGAAGGCTTACTGCCATGTTTTCCTATTGTTAGTCCTTTTCTAGCATACATGTAACTGTACTTACAGGACAGAGGTATCTGTGTAACACTGCTGTATTCTGCTTCACAGAATGATTGTTATTACTCATACCCAACTTCTGTAAATACCATTATGTAGCGAAATGGACGCAATAGTGAATATGTACTTAGGCCAAGCCTAAGTACAGTAACGTTGCCTACTGCCACACTCCTTGGCTAAGTATTGCTCAAATCTTCACAACTGCACACTAATTCAACAGAATTTAACAAAACATCAGTAAAAATATTCTGTAGGTAATAGCTCAGAAGAGCTGCAAGGAAAAAAGAGATGGGTTCTATGTAAATGCATCGAAGTCTGACACTGGGTCAGATATTTCTGACTATAAGCAATAATTCAGTCAATCCTGTTATCTGCCCGTAAACCAAACCTGAGAAGAAACTTTTACATCAAAACTAAAAACTTCTATATTAAAAGCGTGTTAGTGTAGGAAACTGAATTCCTGATTAGCTGTCTGGAATGACATCCTGCTCACGGCGCTTCACATACAGTTTGAAGACACTGTATGTGCAGCTGAGTTTCTATTGGACTCAGAAGAGTTAACTGCTATTTTCTACTTGGCCTGGCAAGGTGTTGTCTTAAGAAATGGTAGATTAGCACGGCAAAATCTGAAGATTGAAAAAATTTTAAACGTATGTCCTAAAATAGCAGCTGGAATCTTTGCAGACTTTCTTTTACAAATACATTTTTATTTCCCACTGTTTCATTCAGTCTAGTATTAATAAAGGCCTTTGAATTACCTGCAAGGCATAACAGCCAACTTCATGGTTGTAGAGATCTACTTTTAGGAAAGCTCTACTTAAAACCATAGAAAACCCTATTTGATAAAGTTCAAGTGGAACTACTATTCCATATTTCAGTGCAGATTGTTTGCTGATGTGAACTTTCAGTATTAAAAAAAAAAAAAAGGTTTGTGAGACAATAACAGGACGTTTTTGGTCCAATTTCCTTCTGTGTTTGAGTCAGGTAGTGAGTGCATCTGTAAGTTTAGCAGCTTGCCACTAGATGTCAGTTTTCAATATTCTCATGCACAGCACTTCCACAGTATGCAGAGACAGAGAAGACCCACCAACGCCTCTCAAGCCCACTCTCCCAACACCACCTGTTCAGATATTAATAGTTAGTAGAACAACACAGTTAAAACGAGAGCAAAATTAGTTGATTAGTTACTTACTGCCACACTGGCAGGAAGTCATGCATGCTGAGGTTATCCGAGCATCACCGAATACCAACAGACAAACCAATAATTAGACCAACTATGGCAATCAACACCAATGACACAATGATAATTATCCACATTTTCTGTCAAAAAACAAAGCATTATTATTTTAATATTAAACGCACCAAGACATGCATTTATTTTCGGTTTTCAAATTAGTCCATTTTTGGATCCACACTCATTTTATTAAAGCCTGCAGCATTCTCAAACTGAGATAAATTTACCTGTATACTCTCGCATGCATAAGAATAAACATTTTTAAACAGCATTAACAGGTAAAATTGTGTTATTAATACCTATATGGTTATAAAAAGATGAGACAATACCATTTACAAACACAGTAAGTGGGCCCTTGACACTTAAATATATTTTTTTTAAACAACAGGCATATTATCTACATAGAGATATCTATATAAAGATATATTACTCCCTCAAATCCCACCTGCCATAAAAAGCCTCAAAATTGCAAAGCATCTCAAAAGGGGAAATTATGGTGTCAGAGGAACACTTCATTCACTCTGCAATCATAGTCAGAAAATATAAAAATTAGTCGTTTGATTTCTGAATGCATTATTTGGCTTTCTGATGGAAAGAAAGATATTGAAACACAAAACAAGTTTCCATGGAAAATGCCTGGACCTTACTTTGAACTCAATTCCCCCTCAAAACTGAGTGTTGCGGTTTAATGTCACACCCTTTCCAGAGGAAAGATGCCACTAATCTAGTACTTTTACAAGAGTATGAAAGTAGTTATCTGTAAAAAGAACAATTACAGGTGAACTCTAGAATAAAGGCTGATTTCTTAGATCTAGTAATTTTATTTTGCCTGCTGACACGGTGCTAACAATAGCTATGAACTACTTATGTTTTTGTAGTACAAGACATTTCTGTCCTCTACTGGCAATATCAATTTTCAATATTAACTACAACAAACTAATTCACATTGGATATGTTCTGATTTCTTCTGGATTATGGTTTTATTTTTGTTTGTAAAATCCTTCGCTAATCCTCCTCTGTCATATACTGATTTATAACTATGTTTTCTCATCCAATTTTAAATATCACAACTACAAAAAAGTAAAATGCATATATTAATTCTACCTCAAAGGACTAAATACAAACAACAACAAAAAAAATCCACCAAAATCAAAGGTTGCTTCATATCGTGCTAAGTTAATATGACTAGCATAATTACAGAAAGACAGCATACCCTTCGTGCTTTACTTTGATATTTAACTGCCTTTTTTGTCTCTTCTTTTGCATGTTCCACATAATCTGACGCATTCATCACGTTCTTTTCTATGTTGTTGATCATTTCACCCTTAAAATGAAATTTTGAAGAAAAAAGTTATTAGAATCCATAGATCCTTGTTTAATGAATCTAAGAGAAGACTACAAAATGTCAATGAGTATTTTAAACAAATGAATAACGTATATATTAGTGGGTGACATTTTTTCTGCTCTGATGTGTAAAGGAAAAAAGGAATGAGAAGTAACAGCTCAAACTTCTAACCAAACAAGGAACATTCCTGGCCAGGATAGGTGTTATTTCTCCCTTTCACAGGAAAAAATACCGAACGCCTAAAAACATACCTCTGAATGTGAGGTATGTTTTAACAGCCAAAACTAAAATTGACATACTCAAGAGATCAAAAATGCCTGGCAGTGGGAAAGGGTATTGGCTATTTTGACACAAGGTTCAACAGTTATCTAAGAAAAACACACACATAATAGAAACTTCCAGAAGGTTCCTCAGAATTGAGGGTCTGGAATGTCAATACACAACAAATTCAAAGTAATTACGATGAATGAAATTTGGCGATGTAATGGAGGATTGGTGAAGTTACAGTAAGTCTATTACCTGTGCTTCTGTCCATCAGAAGAAATAATCAGCAGCAGTAAACAGCAAAGCATTAAAGAATGATGCACCAGTAACTTTTGTTCATTTCTAATTCAACAGAAAACAGCTACCAATTTGCCTTGGCTATATATTTAACATCAAAGCAACACAGGACTTATAGAACAAAACCCAATCAAACGAAAAAAATCAAAAGACAGGCCGTTTCAGGAAAGTTTCTCTCCTAAACACTACTCTTTTTGCTTTCCTGCACAAGTCAAATATTTTTGTTAGGTACTTGGTATGTAAAGACTACAAATAGAACAACTTTACCTACATAATGAGCCACATTTACCTACATATCAAGACAAAGCTTATCAATACAAGAGACTACTTGAATGACTTGTCAATCCCTTCACATTCACACTAGTTGTAATAGTAATGGCACTCGTATATTACATGCAAGTTGCACACACCCTTGCTAAGGCACATTTTACCACAGTAGCCCTTCACCATGTCTGTGAGAATCACAAATTCCCAAGATATCAGCCAGCATTCCAGGAGAGTTATTCTTACTTAAACGTGCACAGAATGTTTAAGCATACTGCAATGCAAGCTTTTGGAAGAAAATATTAAGTATGCCAACTGAAAAGAAAGCCTGTTTAGTTATTCATAGCATGTACTACAAGTACATACTGGATGTTTGTCTAGAACCAAACAAAAAACCTTTACTGATCAACTTTCGTATATTCTAATGACAAGTCAAACCCCACTGTAAGTCTGTATTATCTGACTATAAGCAATTGTTTCTGCATATTTCAAAGAGGAAGACTGGCAGGGAAAAAAAAAAATCCCACTTACGTAAATGTGTTTTAATTGGTTCATTTACCTGAGTCTCAACAAACATTGCCATGTCCATAAACATTTCATGGAGTTCCCGTATGCTAGATTCCAGTTTCATAATATCCTTGTGACGTGACTCAATTTCATTCAGAGCTTGCCTAGTTATTTGAGAGTCTGATATAATCTTCAGGAGAACAAAAAAAGATATGGATATAAATAAGTACGTGCTGACACATTCTCTAAATAGCAGAAGCAGCAGAATAGAAGAGACATAACTGGACCAGAAATACATACATCAGAAGTGAAAATCGAGGGATTACCACTCTCTAACATTTCTTCCAGTTCCTCATCAGTGGTGGTCTTTCCAGCTAGGATAAAAACAACAGCACTTCACAGACTATCACTTATTCATTCCTGAATATAAAATTTTACCGTATGAGAAGGATGACAATTCAAAGAAAATTCTTGTACTGAGCAATTGTCAGGATAAAACAATGTAGTGTTTAGCCACTACCATGTGCCATTTTGCATATGAAAAAGAACCCCAGAAAATATCAAGTAATAACCAGAAAACAAATGTAGTTTTAAAGGTACAGTGAAGAACTCCCGGTTGGCGGGTTTTTGTTTAGTTGGGGTTTCTTGTAGGGAGAGAAAGGGTGTCGGTGTCAAAGAGTTTGATGAGAATCATTTACGAGGTACATACGACCCTTGTTAAGTGGAGTGTTCTTCAGAAGGAAGAACTTGAGATACAGAGTACTTATGTAACATTCAATATTTATCTATTCAACCACGTCACATTGGCACCTAATTTACTTACTCCCCATCACTGTGTGGGCAATAAAATCTTCATGTAAATATGGTTCTGCTAACACAGGATTACATTCATATTCCACTGCCATATAACCCCTAGCTAGCAAATGTTCACTTCTATTTTTCACAATACATCTAACGATGTAGTTTATTATTGCATGTTTACGCAAACAGAACCCTATGGATCACAGTGGGATCCATGCAAGTGCTACAAGTTATGCAACACATTCCAGTGATTTTTATTGTACAGTTTTTAAAACTACATATCAAATTCCTATCCTTCCCTTGTAAAGTAAGTTGAATATTTGTAATAATTTATACAATTCTGTCCTATCAGATGAAACTTCCAGTTTGAGTATTACTTTCTGACACACATTCCCAAGTATGCTGCAAAACCTGCTTTAACTTTTTTAGCACTGAGGAAAACCTGAAGGCTTCAACTAGGTCATAACATTAAAAGAAGCATGTTCTGAGGTATTAGGGTCCCTCCCCTCAAACATAGATAAAGAAGAATTTAACTTTACTGAAATGCTGAACTGACCCATTAGCATGAGGCTAATGACAAATTTGAAAAGCACATGAGAAGTAGTCTTATAATTTTCCAACTTCTGTTTGCATTTCCTATTTCAATAATATCTATTTGCTTTTAAGGGAGATATTCTAAAAGGCTTTTGAATTGACTGTTTTTAAACACCTTCCAAGATAGATGCTGTGGTTCAGAGTAGAGTCAGGTACCTTTCTGAACAATCCTCATATAATCAATGATGAAGGAAGTCAAATACAAGTCGGTCAACAAATGATTAGAGTACATAACACAACAGCACTGATTTTATGTCAGTTGAATTTAACAAAATGTTCTTATAAAAACAGCATAGCATAAAAAGATGTTCTGTTTAGTCTGTTAATTTTGGAATGACTTTTACCAACACTTGCTATCTTCAGAATGCAGCTTTTTTAATGTCTCATTTCAAGTTACAACACTGGAAATAAATGAAACATAGGAAAAAGATATTTTCTTTATTAATTTTCCACATAAGAGAAATTTAGTGAGTTTTCTCTATTTTCTTTACAGCTGTTCTGAAGAGTAGTATCAAAGAGTTTATGCCATACTAGCTTCTTTTCCCTCACATGCTTCAAGAACATGTCCAAGATGTATGATGCTTTGTTCCATCTTTAAGTAACAAGAATCAAGGGAGGTACTAACAACACAATTCATCCTTTTAAAAAAAGTGTATTCAAGTCACTTACTTATCTCTAATTGTCTCTGTATCCGACCTTTGCTGCGTTCTCGAAAAAGAGTTTGGGTCTCGTTGTATTCCGTCATGACCTCCACAAACTTGTGAGCTAATACAGAATGCTGTTTTTCAAGGATTTAAAAATGTGGAACAAAAATGTTTATTTTTTTTGATACAGCAAATACTACTGCACAACAACTGAAAGTGGCATTTACATTCCAACAGAACAGAACATGAAGTTCTGAAATTATTTCAGAGAAGTGAAGCTCATTCTCCAATTTACTTGAATCTTTTTATTTTCTTTAAAATCAAGTGATCATACCTGTGTTTTTCTTATCCTGAGGTCCACTGATGTCCGATTAGCATTTTCGCCCTGATCAAAACTTTGTTCAATAGCTAAGAACAACACAAGAACATGAGTCAATGTTCAGTATAATTATTTATTAGTGTAGCTCAGTTAATCTGTAAATACTATTAATTACGACTTTTTTCATGTACAAGCTCCCCATAGCCATGTTTAACATTTCAGGTGGAAGAGGGGGTGGCAGTGACATATATAAAAAATTAAAATAATTTTTGTAATTGGTACAGGTCTTAAAACACAGTAACAACTTCAATACTCTTAATGGAGTCACATTACTGTCTATTACTCTGGAAAAATTTCAAAATGTGTAACAAAATGGCTACTCTTATGGTATAAACAATAAACACTGTACCCTACAATGCTCATGGAAGGATAAGAGTACACAGTAATTTTAATACAGTAACACTAAAACACTGAACGTATTTCAAAACCTATGCTAAGCAATTATGATACACTCACAGGAGAAAGCCACAGCAAAATTACCTAGTCTGAATTTGAAATACAATAGGTGCTCTAGGGCAATTCCCTGTGTAGACATTTATGCCATGGAGATTGTCTTTTTGCAGTTAAAGTTAATCTTCCAAAACATCATGAACAAAAACCAGCATTTCAGTTCCAGAACACATTTCTACACAAAGGATTACTTTGTATTGTAATTTTCTAGGCCATTTCTGAAGGCAATCAAGCTCCTTGTCCTGCTGCACAAACCAGGCTGTGCTGAGAGCTGGTATTTATCAGTGGTGAAGCCTGCCAAGGAGGAATGAAGTAGAGGATGATACTGTTACTGACATGGGCTGTACATTAGTTGGATGAGAGGTGGCTGGTTTTTTTGTTTGTTTGATTGTTGTTTTTTAAGAGCTGTACATTACAATTTATTCACACATAAATTGGCTTTTAGAGTTTAGAAGTTCAGCTGCAATGCATTTATATTTGGAGCACTGCTACCATCCTGAATCACCACAAGCAACAGCTTTATTTCTCCTCACAACTTACCCTTTAACCTTGCTCGGACTTTATTAGCAATCTTCTTTATTTCCTCATTTAATTCTTCAAGTTCTTCCTTTGTTCCTTTAAAAAAAAAAAATTATTTTTTTGAAGAACTGTTAATGATTGACAATAGTAAGCCAGCAACCATCTACAGCTCTACCTTATAATCTCGTAATTGGTTTCAGTACAATCATGCAGAGAAGTTTATTATACTCCTAAGTACTTCAAATACGATTTTTATAACAGCATACTATCAGATTGCTGCTTCTTACGACAGGCCCTTACCCTTAGGAAATGTTATCACCAGCTAAACCAGGTGATAAAATATTCTTTTTTTTTTTTCTTAATGTAACACTTAAAAGGTAATATTCATTTGCTGGTCAAAATTAAAGTTCGCTGAAGTCTATCAGCGAAAATACAGATTTATCTCTGCTTTTTACTTCTGTTGTTTATCACGGGCTCATTGGTTTAGCGCTTACTAACACAACTGTACCATGCACAGTCTAGATTTTTTGAAGAGTGCTATACAGAGAATTCATGAAGAACTCTGATCCCTGTTATTTAGTTTACTGAAGACACTAGATTCGCAAGAGCGTACATTACTGACGAGCAACGTCACGTTCCTACACAATCCATAGGCATTATTGAGCACAATTTTTAGCACAAACACAAGCTGATAAATGAGCTGAGACCACAGATTTTAAGCATTCAGCTAAACCCTTATTAAACCTGAGATTCATTCAATCTATACAATTAAGACAAAAAGCAGCCTGCAAAATCACTTCTAAGAATACAAAAGCCCACGCATCCATAAACAAAGTTTTTCTTTCCCCCCTATTTTCTAACACCTGAGTCTTCATCAACAAGAAGATAACGTTAAGCTAGTGTTGCAACACTCCATCACAATATCTAGTCATCTTTTCTTCCCTTTTCTTTAAACTCTGCCCACAAACACAGGCATGCCTTGAAGTAAGAAGTGTTGAGAACAGAGAAGGTTCCACATTCCTGGGTAAGTTCCCTAAACTTTCGAGTTCTCTGTTCAGAAAGCACATCTTGACTTTCAGCTCTGAGGTTACAGCCTCTAAAAATAGGGCTCCAGCATGGAACTCCCACCGCTGCTGAGGCAGCTGGCTGCAGTGTCAGTGCCAGGCAGGATCTTGCCCCTGCCGAAGAATGAAGATGATGGCTCTGCCATGTGAGCTTCAGTTGGCAATTTCAACACTTTCACAAATTAAAAGAAGTACCTCTAAGTTTCTGAAGACACAAGCCACTTCAAGATACCATACTGAAAACTGAGTTTTGGTCTAGAAAAGGTTTGGATGATACAAAAAATATTCTGAACACGTATTTATTCAAATGAGACATCAAAAAGGCAAAATAAGCAAATTAAAATATTAATTCAATATTAAAATACTTAAATACATTTTGCTATATTTTGCATTCTGAACACCTTAAGTTCTAATCCTACAGGTAGCTAAACCAAACTAATTTCAGAATATCTAGCCACACATCTGAAATCTAAAAAAGTGATACTCACTTCCTTCAGGATTTGGTGCTGACAGGATAATGCTGTGCTGCTTCTTCACTTCTTCCACATTTTGTGCTATTTTTGCTATATTATTTCTAAGTTCCTCAACCTAGAGGAAAAGAAATATGGCAACGAAAGCATCAGAATAACTCAGGACAATTTAAAAAAAAAAACAACCTTTGGTAATAGAAATTATAAATCATTTCACTGTAACATTTCTAAGTATTCAACAGAAGTCCCAGCAGAAATGCTGACATCTCATGAAATGTTGACACTTGCACTTCCTTTTCAAAGAATAAATTGTATTCTTAATAAGCAAATTTCTCGACAGGGGGTTAAAAACAATTCTATGTAGTAAAGACAGAAAATACCCCAAAATAAACAAGCAGAAGTGTTACCAACATTTGGAGCACTGTTACAAAGCATACTGGGACAGGGGTGTCTAGATGAATTGTGAAACCTAACTACACAAATTAAAAGGCCCAGAGAGAAAACACTAAGTCACACATGGTGAAAACTGCAACCTTACCTGTTGGAAAAAGTCATCCATAAAATGGTCTTTTTCAACAATAACTGTCTCCCCATCCTCATTTCCTTTACACTGTAAAAGACAGTAAAACAAATCTATTAAATAGAACTCAGGATACTGAACTGAAACAACTACGAATTCTTCTGCATTGCTGCTGCATACACATTCTTGTAAATAGTCTGCAAAGTCAAAAAAGTAAGTTCTCATTTTTTGAGCGCTGTAATCTAAAACCAAATAAGCAGCGATGTCAAAGAAAGCCACCTGGCTACCACAAAGTTGGGAATGCTAAGGCACAAACTCCTCTGTCAACCTCAGGACAGGACCTGTCTGTAAGTGATGATGCAGTTTTCGTTACCTATTATAAAAATTATTAAGATACATTTTGGCATATAAATGTTCTCTCACACCATGAAGATGCTTCCATAGCGAGTCCCACATGAACTGAAAATATTCGCTTTACTGAGACAGTAGAACAAAGCCTCTCAAAGAAATACTAAGAAGGGTGCTGATGATTGCCTTGTGATGTAATCAGCTAAACATCTAACGAAAGCGAGAACAAAAAGCTATCAACATCTGCTTACTAGTTTTGCCCTTGGGTGTTTTCAAGGCTGCCATTCCCCACACCAATTTAGACATAATTATGTTACACTAAACTATACATGCATTACATAATGGATAAACCCTTAGAATGGCAGCCAAGAAGGCAGGAGCTCAAGTTGCCAGGCTCTCCCAGATCTCCAGGGCACATGTTCCTCAGTCACACTTCCCTAACCCTTGAGCCAGCCCAGCAGAATATATGGATCTTGACAGTAAATGAGATTCAAATTTTATCAAAGGAAAAGAGAGAATTAATATGCATCATATAAAGGCAAGGAGTTCCAGCTTCCATGTTCTCTAGTTCCCTCTGTAGAGCACAGACTGTTTGAACGGCATTAAATCAAAGTTAGAACAAAATTATTATTCTACCACCTATTCAGTGGGTTATCTGTTAGGAAAAAGAGAAGATAGGTATCATTAAGGGATTTTCATTTTGAAGACTCCTTGTTCCTTACAAGCCCCTCTGCCTTTGATCTTTTAATGCTCACTTTCTGCTTCTAAACACTCATTCCACTACCCAATAAGCCCTTTGTTTCTGCTTTTATTAAATGAGATTAGCTGTGTATTTGCATGACAATTCTGCAATTTAATCCAATGTCAAACACTGCTATTATTTACTAAAGGTTATAGTCAATGAAGACCTACACATCAAAAATCTCAGAGCATCCCAAATCTTCAAGGAAAATGATTACTTATACTCTGTGACAGTTCCTTTCCTGCAAATTCAGGGAGTGCATAACGTCCTATGACGATATGTTTGTCAGAAATCATCTGGGTTTTATGCTCAGAAGAAACTATAACACCCCAACAGGAAGAGAGGAATTTAGATGTTATTGCTCTCCTGGAGAGCTGCGTGTCATTAAAGACTTTTTCGTAGTTACTCATTTTGGAGAGATGTTTGCTAGAACTCGGCATTAAGGAATGTATCCCTAGGGACTGCAGCTGATTTACAGCCTTGCTTAATACAGTAAGTGGGGAAGTCTGTGCCCCAGTGAAGTCACTCAGCTTCTACCCACTCCAGAGACTGCAGTGCTACAAATCTACCAGTTGTAAGTAGCTACACTGTAAAGGCATTTAATTTCTTTATCTATGTAAAAGAACACCTTTTGCTTACAGTGACCAAGTAAAGAATCATTTTTTTACTTGTTTATAACCACATCCTCTATTTAGTTAATTGAGCTAAAAATTATTAAAATAGCATCAGCTAAGACATTCAGCATGTCAGCTTTTATTGTGATCAGAAGATCTTAGCAAAACATCCCGGTAAATCTTAAATGAAAGATACAACACTTACTGGGAAGTCCTGTTTGCAGGTGCCGGGCTGGGAGGAAGCAATCACATCACCCACTCTGCAGTCAGTGCCCCGCTCATTTCACTTTCACATTTGTTTGTGATGACACCACTGATAGATCAATTTGCTGTCTACAATTTGTTGAAGGATTTATGGACAGCCTACTTCAAGTATCAGCACTTGAGACACCTGCTGAACTTGTCAACCTCTGTTCTCTACATTCTTAAGTCATCACTTACCTAAAATACAGTTTATTTGCCACATCTCTTCAACGTAAGTGATCCACCTTCTTTTGCCAAGCACACAATTTTACTAAGACCTTACTTTTATCATCAAGTTTAACAGAGATTGTTCCTCCCAGACCTTACCTCCTCAGTATAAGCAGCATCGCAAAAACCTGATAAAAAGTTTCACGTCAACTCCAAGAGCAATCTAATGAAGTCTGTTTGCAGCTCATACCTTGACCTTGGCACTAAAAACCTGGGCCATACAACTCCATAAGCATTCATACACTTAAAAAAATAGACCAAGCTCCTCAGGAGTTGGTTTCTATGACAGAATCCAGACATTCATGCAACAGCATTTCTCAGCTCCAAGTAGGAGCTATCCTGATGGTTTATGAAACTTCTGACATTTCCCGCACCTTACAGAACTGCAGGAGTAAGTCTAGCTGAAGGTATCACACCAAATTAATTACTGACCTTTGAAACTGAGAGTGGCTTTTGACCTAGAAACATAATTACTAGTTGTCCTTGAAATTCCATTCAAGGTTAGTTATTTCTCATGAGTATTCCTCTGGCCGGCAGCACAGATAATAATGGACCACCGTTATCCCAATGAATCAAAGCCAAGGAGCGGGTTGCAGTGTTGCAGTTCCTCCTCACAGCATCACTGTTTCCAGAAACCCTTTTCTATGAGTGTAGCCAAGGGGGGCTCACAGAGGGCCACGGAGGTCTGTCGGGCAGCTTTGCCAGGTCAATGATTAACATGCATTTAGCAGTGTTATTGTACAACCAGAAAAACATCCTATGGCAACTATCTGCAAGAAATTACGCTGTTATGACACGGAAAACATACAGCTCATCTTCAGAAAATTCCATGTTTGAACAAAGACTAATAGAAGAGGTTAACTCAGGAAAAAGAGCTTGGTCATTTTTTCCTCCTCCTGAAAAGGTTCCTTCTGCATTTTTTTTTCCATACCACCCAGTTCTACCAGTTTTAACTTTTATGAACTTATGGTTTCTTCACTCATTCTTAAACAGTTTTGGGAGCACTAAGTGAATGCACAAGAAATAGTTTAAAAAAAAAAAAAGAAATATCAATGTGATTTTCTTCAAGTTACAGAGCCTTGTTTAAAAAAGTAACAATCAAATATAAACATGTTTTTTCAAAGGTTATGTCTAGGATATCCTCAGTAACGCTCAAGAGTAAAGAAATATAAAAACCATGTATTTAAAATGATAAATGGTAATTTTTGAGCCATATGAACAATGCACCCCAAACCTGACATCTAAAGCATCCCACCTAGGCAGAGATATTTACATCTTATCTTTCTTAAATGATTTAATAACAAAAAATTTTGAATGCATTTTATTAGCAGACCTTTAAAAGCACATCTGTTTTTAATATCAAGTTAAACACGCTAAACTGAGTGCCTGAACACCGATCCTACAGCTCTTTTTAAGCCATTTTAAGATGGACTGGTATCCATTAGAAGCAAACCATTGAAAGCTGGGACAATATTTTACACAATCATTGCTATGTACTTGCTCTGTTCATTTTTTTTCTTCCTTAAATACCTGCTGTCAACCACTGCTGAAAACAGAGAGAACCTTTTATTCTTATTTGGAGCACAAATGAGTGCAAGATTAAAACAACTGAAGCCCATCTGGGATTTGACCAATTGTCCAATTAATTGTATTAAAAGATAATTGAAACAGCTGAAAGAAGTTCATTTAGAAATGACATTAAAATAATCCCCAAAGAGTGGACAAATACAGTTGCTATCTTCTGAAAAATTACGTACAAGACATTTTCTAGCTAGAAAAATAAGAGGAAGCAACATTATCAGAAGGCTATATAATCTGCACGTCCTAAAAACTTTTTCTCCAGCAACTATTTTAGCACTATTTAACTGCCTAAATATACTGTATTAACAAAAGTATCAGAAAAAAGTTGTGGTAATTTAATGTTAATGGACCGCAAACGTTGATAAGTAACATTTCTACCTCTTCTTTATAAAGGAAAATCTAGGAAAAAATTACAACTTTCAATGACAAAATTGCTTGCTTGCTGATAAATAAGATCCATACAAATGAGGACAAGTAAAATTAACATTTCTGCCAAAGGGAATAACTAACTACCACAGGAACTCCTCAGTGTTCTCCATTTCTTTCCAGGAAAAAAAAAAAAAGTCAAATATCCTTTTATTTTAACCAAGCGATATCCTGTGGAAGACAGACACGGTGGCACCTCCCTTCAACTCTCCCTTCTTTTTTAGGACGCTATTTTCAAAGCACAAATAAGGGAAAGGAAAAGATCGTATAAACACAACCCGCTACCATTTTGTAAACACGCAGAAAATAAAATCTGCACTGACGCACTGCTGCTAAACAGCTCCCAAGCAGATGACTCCACACCACGGGCAGTTCGGAAAACAAAGTTATTACCCAGTTCATCTGTCGCTCAAAAACGCTAATGTCTGCAACGCGCTGGAGGTCAGGGGAAGCGGCGGAAGGAGAGCCATAAAAATCCCCGGAGCCTGAAGTTTGCCGGCAGCTCCCGGGCTCCGCCGCCTCCCCGAGGAAGCCGCCCCCTCCCCGGGAAGGGAGCGGGGAAGCGGCGTGCGGCAGCCGGAGACCTCCCTGCCCCCGGGGACGCGGCTGAGGCGGCGGCCCCGCG
>VZZY01007612.1:340586-363942 GCA_013400335.1 Eurystomus gularis
ACTTAATTTTGAATGCTTGCATTTAATATATTCGAATTTCATCAGTATAATTCCAGGTCCCCGGGAGCCAGTGAGCTTGGTTTACTCTCATTTGCTTATTTCCATGTTGACACTATTCATAAGAACTGAAAAGGGGCAGCTAAAACAAACTGTGTGAAGTGGACAGTCATAAACAGGAAGCTCCTAAGGTTGCTGTGATCTGTAACATGGAGGAAGAAAACTTTTAACTATCCTGTTATGATATCTGAGTGACAGAATCACTGATGACGCTCTGGAGCATCGGGATCTTTCCTGACACAGCTATTTAAGGCTTCTGTACAAAGTGTTAAGCTAAAGATAACAAATGAAGTGACCAGCGTAAATGGTTCTTGTTTGCTTTGAGCTTTTTTTCCAGGTAGGAGCTTGCCTGAGCCAGTACTACAGCCATTCCTACTGCTGCTACTCCGTAAGCTTTTCACCACCAAAACCAGGGGGAACTGGCTGATGACTTTTTCAGAAGTCACCGAGATGCGAAAATAGTGCTGGAGGGAAGTGATGTGTATTCTGCTTGTACTGAAAATAGAAGACAGTTACTTTCCCTTCAGGCTTTTTCAATGGATTACTCCATTAAAAAAAAAAAAAAAAACCACGTAAATTTTCCAGATCTCAGGTTGGGTTCACAGGGCAAGTGTTTAGGTAAGGAGCTCAAGCCAAAGAGCTTTGTTTCATTTATAAATAAAAAGGCATGTTATAATAAACAAGAAATCTGTGGGGTTTTGGCATTACTGCCTTTTGATTTTTGACCTGGTATTTTTATACTTTGGATATTTTGTTTTACTTGAGTACGTAAATTGACGTCTAGTTAAAAACTTCACACTATAGCAGGTGAGTACAGTAATTCCTCAAAGAGCTGTTTGGAGACACATCCTCTGCCGGTCAGAAGCGCAGAGGTTGTTGCCAGGTACGTGACGCGAAAACCAAACGGAAAAAAACCCGTTTCTAGCCCACAAGCTGGACCGCTCCCACACAGCTTCACAATCCTTGTTGCGGAGAGGGAATGGCTCCTGCATAACGCTTTTTGTTGTTGTTTTTTTTTCTTGCTAACAAGCAGCCTCGCACCGGAGAAGCCGGGGTGCTGGCGGGCGGGAGGCGGGTCCGCGGGTGCGGTTCCCAGCGCAGCCGCGCGATGGGGCGCAGCGCCCGCGGAGCCGCCGGGGCCGTGTTCTGCCGGGCAGCCCCGGGGATGCTCTTGGCCTTGTGAGCAAGTGGCTCCAGCGCCTGTGCGGTAGCAGATGCTTGTTGAGAAAAAGTTAAAATAGAGCGCGTAAGAGGTTTTCCTGTTGTGCAGCGTTTCTGTTTGTCACAGAGCGAGATAATGGGAGTTGTAATAAGGTGGTTTTATTTTTAAGTCCACTAAGAGTGTGGAATAGACTGAGGGAATTACAAGATGGTTTTTGTCATTCTAATGCTGTTAGCAGAGCAAATGTTAGGCACTGCCATCGTGTAGTTGCTCTCTTTTCCTACTCCTCAGCAAATTTAGCCTAGAAAACCCCCAACTAATTCAGAGTTTACTACGTGGAGCCAGTCCACATCTTGATAATTGATATTGAATTAAAGTATAACTTTACCTTGGAGGGGGGGGGAGAACCCATTAAGTGCTGATCCCCTGACCTTGATGCAAAACAAAAATCTAGTGAGGAGTATACAATGTTAAACCCAGTGCAGTACTGTCACGTAATTCATGGTTTGATCTTGTAGCTGAGTTACAGTATGAATAACAAAATGAGCAAAAAGCTGTAAGGATTGGTGTCCT
This sequence comes from Eurystomus gularis, assembly GCA_013400335.1. Classification (NCBI taxonomy): domain Eukaryota; kingdom Metazoa; phylum Chordata; class Aves; order Coraciiformes; family Coraciidae; genus Eurystomus; species Eurystomus gularis. The sequence goes on from VZZY01007612.1 coordinate 342,379, forward strand.
GAGTATTCTAGTTCCTATTTGCCTGTAAAGAGACTCTAAATAAGCAATAAAGATGTTTCTCCAGAGCTTCTGACTGGAAATTAGGAGGGCTGGAAGAGCTGCTCTGTGGCAGTATGGGTTATGCTGGAGAACGCTAGCTTTAAAAAGTTCCTCAGATGTGTTGGGGGTATTCCATAGGTGCTTAACTGCACCCATGCTGTCCAGCTGAGGTCCCTGGTTCAGAGTGTGGGACAAGCAGTTGACTGACTGCACAGGCACATCCCCGGCTGACATAGTCCTGGTGGAACCAGCGGCAGCTATTGCACAGGAGAAGCTGGAGCAGTGTGGCACAAAACCAAAGTGGCATCTTCAGAAGCATAGCCTAGACTGTCGGTAAGAGAAAGCAACAGGCAAAACGTTGCATTAGGCAGTGAGAAGACACCTCTGTTGTAAAGGGCTCAACCTGGGAGAAGGAATATAAGGGAATGCAAGAGCAGGAAAAAACAGTGTGCACACAGGCTGGGCCACCAGAAAAGGTATGGAGAATGAATGAAGGCAGATATAAATTACAACTAGAGAACAAAATGCTCGTATGCTAATAATGTGATTAATGCAACGTTCCAAAGTATAACTAACTTCTAGCAGTTATACTTAATGGAAGTCTGCTATTAGATATCAAAGCAAATAGAAGAAAGCAGTAGGGAGAAGGAAAGATGCAGGTTGGAGAGGGAGGAGAAATGCCAAAAAAACCTCTCCTGGTAACTTAGAACTTTGTTAGATGGTTCTCCCACATGATTAACTTAAAGACCACCTTGGTATCCAACAAACCGCAAGAACTCCCTGTACCTATACATGAGAAGCTGATCATGCATCTGTGCTCTGCTGGAAAGCTCTTTAGGTGGTGCTCACAGGATACTATAGTAGAAAGCTTTAAAGAGAAGAAATGGACCTAATGGAAAATACTTTAGCTTGTTGCATCGCTAATCTTTGTTGTGCACCAGTCAGTTGACTCTGCTAGAACTTCTGTAATGTAAATGGAAGCTGCCTGAGGAAAATCTCTTGACACCCTGCAACTTGAAGATTACTTGTCAGGTAGAGTTTTGCCACTCGTAGGTGAATAACTTGGTTTTTCCAGATCAGGTGTTTCTTCAGTAAACAGCAGGGACCTTTTAACAACATGTAAAGCACAGATATGATCTGGTGTGTAACATAATCCCTGTTGCAGTTTGAAAGGCATGTATCCTGGGACAAGCATTTTTCTATTATCTGTTTTTTTACTCCTTTCAGTTGTTTCAGTTGATTACTACTGCTTTGCAAGTACTTTTGGTAACTGGCCTTTAAACAGGTAGGTGCTGTCTTTGATCTGTGTGTACACAGTGCCTTGTACAACTAAGACCAGGTCCTGACTTGGCAGCTTCAGTACAAGACATATGAAACAATACTTTTATTTTTCTATGTAAATATAACGTATCAGCCTTGTTGAATAAATGCAAATGAAAACATATAGGCATAAAACCTTCTCTGCTGCCTTTGTAAAACTGATAGAAGAAAATACTATCTCTTTGGGTTAATTACATGTACAAAACTTATTTCTATTTCAGCTGCAGTTGACCACTGCTGGTGGATACTTGGTACTGGTGGTTTACCCCAGCAGAGGACAAATGCTTTTATCCCCTCTGAACACTGGATAAATCCTACTTCTAAATACATGGCATAGATCGCTGGTTATTTAAAATCTGATGTTAAGTTTTCTAATGCCATTTTCACAGGTACTGGCTTGAATACAGAAGTGTTTCTTCCTTATTAAGTTCTACAGATGCGTTGGTGTGGTAGGTATTTCTTGATGATTCCACTTCCTGCTCTTCACCTCAGCTGAGTTTGCATGTGCTAAAAAAGGCTTGGCGTCCAAGAGAAGGAAGGGAAACACTTCACCTCTTTGAAAATCAGTATTTCCAACTAATTAAAAAGGATCTGAAGAAGGTCATATCAGTCATCTTGAGCTGCAAGTGATATCTGAAAATAACAGTTATTTAAGGAGCCTGTGAAAAACACTGAGAGATTCACAAATCCCCTAGCAAAAGGAAAGGGGATTTTTAAAATCTCTGTATCATTTCCATTTTCATAGTCAAAATCACATTTTGAATGGTTGATTTTATTTTGGTTTGCTTTCCTGCAGTTTGCATTAAGAACAGTGGCAGATACAAATGCGATTATTTTTTTTCTGTTGTTTGTTTTGAAAATATGTTTTTAGTCAGCTCTATGATTCCAGGGTGTGTCTTGTGATTTTAGGATCTTTGGGGTGGCTGTTGCAGCCAACAGATGTAAGCCATTTCTTTAGTCAGATTATTAAACATTACAGAAGAGTGGGGAGCAAAAAGAGGAGTTACAGCCATCAGGAGAGTGCATGGAAGAGAAGTTATGTGAATGTTTGGTTCATGTATTGACCTTCTTTTATCAGTGGAGAGTTAAAACTTTGAGACTAAGTACCTGAAATTGTGGAGCTTGGTCTGGATCTTAATTCTGCAACTCAGTTTTTATGCTTTTTAGTTAATTAAATAATGGGTTGCATTTCAGATTTGAGGGCTCTTCAGATCTTAATGAGACTGCAGATTTGCGAGCTACTGCCAACATTTTAGCCAGTTCTCTGATTTCTGTCCCCACTCGCGCATGGCTCTGCCACTTAGTTCTAAAGTAAGAGACTAGAAAAGACAGGAACTATGTTATACCTCATAGAATGAAAAGTCTTTAATATGTACATCTCTAATGGACTCAGATGTTCTTACAGAGTAATTTGCAGATTGTCTTCTGGATGTGTTCTCTGTTTGTGCTAGTAAACCTGTTCACGAAGCAGTTGAATTAAACTTTCATGGAGTTGCCTTTACCCAGAAGAGCAAGGGAGAATTAAATAAGATTGTAGGAGTAAATATTGGCATAAATTCCAAAGGCAAAGCTTTGTTATGGTGAAATACTTCTGTAATTAAGAAAATCTGACTACCTGAATGATACCAAAAATTGCGCAGCTACAGGCAGTGGCTTTTTGGCAAATAAGATTTGGCTTAATCACGTAAAAGAATTTGTATAACATTTTTTTTATACAATTATCCAATGTCATGTAAGCACAACATTAAGGCTCAGATAAGCAAAGATTTTATTGAATTAAATCCTTCGGGTCTGCACAAAAGCCTAAACTATATTGCAAAAATAAAATGTTTTCTTCAGTATGTGGAATTAGATGCTCACGGTACTATCAAAATACCAAAAAAGTCTAATGAACAGGATGATACAGTAAATAGAGTAATCCAATTACTATTAGTAAGTGGGACCTCATCCAAAGAAAACTTAAATGTGTAATTTATTGTATGATGTTATTCACCTGCTTACTCAGTCTTTGAATCATCAGGCTCTTAATATTTTCAGAAAGGATATGTAAATTAAATCAGCTTAACTTTACATATATAGCACGATACAAGTATTTTTGTCTGGTTAGGCCTAAATTTTATTGCCGAAAAGCTGTATTTTGTCTTTTGGCATTGAGCAGCAACTTCTCATTTTCTCAATTAGAAAAATATTTTTCCATGATAGTGTTAGCCTTATTGAATTAGCTCCAGGATTTTTGTTTGCTTGCTTTTTCTTCAATCCGAACTACTCAGTTTGCCCTTTTCAGTATAATCAAAGAAAATTTCGTGCAACGTTTCCATGAGTGTAGTCTGCTTCCTGACTGATTTTGCCAAAATATTTTTTACAACTTTGTCCTAGGGACCAGAGTCATGCAATGGCCACTGCCACCCTTTGATGGTCTTTTGTTAGATGGCACTGTGCAAATAAGAACGGCAATGCCTCAAATTCTTCTATCTATGAAGCTTTTTTCATGGCTTTTGTGGTTCATTTGCTAGTCTGAGAAGTGTTTGCATTGCTCATCGGCAGCTGTCTTTGTGCAGGTGGATTCCTACCAGAGCAGGGGTCCACTTAAGAGCTCGTGAAGTAGCTTGTTACATCTGATAGCTGCTCATTCAGCATTATGAATGCATAACAGCAACAGAAGTGAAAGCTGTAGCAAGCTTTGGCCTGGTGTAGCAACCAAAACTGATTGGATCCTTGGATATAATAGATCATGTTTGGCCTGCGCTACCCACAATATTTTTTTTCTGCTAATATGAGGGCTAGAGTCACACTTTTGTTATGAAAACATACCCTTAATGTCAACTATATCCCTCTCTTTTTTCACATGTGATTTACTAATTTCAAAGTTTCAATGTAAAGAAAAGCAACTAATGCTGCTGGCCAATTTTTGCAGTCCTAGAGAAAACTTACAATCCTAAAAAAAACCCTGTTAAATTTCCTAGCTGTTCAGCTAGGACAGTGCTAAAAGGGACCAAACGTTTAAATGTGTTTTTTTAATGTTCTAAGAAAATGGGTACAATGTGCTTCAAACTTGTTCACTCCCAGGCATCCACCGTTGAGTGGATGTTTACCATTTAAAATAATGAAACAGGGATTGTAGCAAATGCTGTCTATGGAGAGCTTAGTGCAGTAACATGAGATGATGACCCATCTGCAAGAATAAATACTAATAGAGTTTTCGAAATAAGAGTGAAAAACCCCTCAGCTGTATATTTTGGTTTTGCTTAGAGTTGCAGAGTCCTGAGTTATGAAAGCACAGAAGGCTGTGCATTTTTCAGAATAAATAAAATTTATCATAGACTAGATTTTCACTGGTAGTTAAGTATAGGCCTGATGTGCATTATGTAAGGTATGAGAATGGAAAGGGGGGTGTGGTTGTTAAATGCCTGAAAACAGATGCCACGTAATTCCTCCAGCACATGAGAAAAGTGCTATAGTATGTTGCCACAGCCAAATGTGTGCTCCATCCCATGAGGAAAAGAAAGAATTCATCTGCTGGAAACCTTAAGAAAGCAGGACTCAGCCTTTGCTGCCTCATCCCCATCCAATACGTCAATTCGGATTAATATAACGATGATAGTATTTAAAATAATAAATTGTTACTTTTTAAAGCAACAGTTAGCAACAATCTTCTGTCTCTGAGATTAGTATTTTCCTGCTTTTCTCTAGAATCAGGGGCCTACAGTGTTATATTTTGAAAGTGAATCTTGCATAGTTACTTTGCCAGTTACTATTGCCTATTATAATGATTTTGTTGTAGTACACCAAGGAAGAACACATTCTTCCATCTCTTTGAAGGTGGTGCAGCTGGCAAATGAATTTGTTGTTGTTGTTGTGTGAAGATGTTAAAAAATTGTTTTGGGCTGCCTGGAGCAATGGATGTCTTTAGATGGTATTAAATCCTACCTGAAAAAAAAAAAAAGTCCTTTTGAGGAAGAGGAGGATTTATTTGCTGAAATGGAAAGAAACTGCTTCAATAGTAGTAGTTGTTTTAAATAAACCAAAATTGTGAGACTAAAACAAATGTATTGGAGCTACAAATCAAAATATTAATCAATAAGCAGTGTTTTATTCTAGATAACTAGTTCACCTGGATGAACAGATTTTTTCAAATCACACAACTTTTGACTGTGGTTTAAATTTTCATTTGCATGGTAGAGAAAAATTACCTACACTATTAAAATGAGACCCAGTTAACTAAGTCTTAAGTCTTTTGAGATAAAAGCTTACCTACATCCAAAATACCTTGAGAGAAACATTTTCAGCCAATTCACTCTAATGATCATTTTCAGTTCTTTTGCTCAAAGAATGAGAGGTTGGAAATGGAAAAAAACCCCAGCCCTTCAAACCAGAGCACTGTTAAGTCCTGCCAAATGCAAGAGGAACCTATCTGTCACACTATGGGGATGGCTTCTTTTAAAAATCAAAGTGGAAGTCATAGTCTCATTGAATTGGATAGAGCTGGTGTAGACCAAGCCGTGGCTCCTTTGAAAGGCTGAAATGAGCCATACCCTGGAAGAGACAGCTTTGAGTCTGCTGTACAGATATGGATACCTGCAGCCTCTGAATACACCAGATGTAGTTTGTAGAAAGAAATGAGTTTTGTACTCCTTTTCTTGCCTATAAATTGTACTGTCAGTTTAACTCTTGGTCCTGAGTGTGTATTTGTTAGTACTGTGGTAAAGTGACTTTGGTTGCAGCCAGTTAATCCTTAGAATGGGGGAAAAAAATCTGATGGGGCAGGTGAGGGCACGGTCTGGTTTAGGAAGGGGACTGCAGAATCCAGACAGAGGCTGTGGGACAGGGATGCACATGTCAGATAAGGACCAGGTGAATGACACAGATTGCTTCTCCATCAAGTGTTGGCAGTGCAGTTATCAGCAGGGACAGCTTCTTCACCCTGTATTGTATTCTCTGTGTGTACAGTAATTGGAGGGAGAGGACTTTGTTCATCAAGTCTTTGACCTTCCTGTTGAGTGTGAGCACTGCGGGAGTTTCTAACTGCAGTGCCAATATGCTGCTTTGGTGGTGAATATATCAAACTTGGTCTGAGAGCTAGTGCAACACCTTCCCACTGCTACAGTCCTGTCCAAGGCTAACTCCATAGGTTTGAAATGACTTTTTCCCTACCAAAATGATGATAAGCCCCAAACCTCTTCTTTAGCATAGGCTTACAGTTATACATTAGAATAAGATCATATTAAGAGAAAGTAATAAACTGTTAGAGGAGACTCCTTTATCTGTGAAACTGCTTCTGCTTCTGTGTGTAAATAAATTATACTCATTAAAAAAATAACTGTGCTGGTATAAAGGCGTGTATTGTGAAGGTGGCAAGTCTGGCACAGGATCTTGTTCTGGTTCCTTGCAGGTGTGCAAATCTGATGTACGGCTGCGTAGCTCCAAGAGAGCTGGTAGAGTTGCCCTGGATGTTTCCTGTAGCAAAGGACAACTGAATTAGTTTACTAGACTGTGGGGTTTTCTTTGTAAGTGAATTAAACAAAAATCAGTTCTAAAACTACTTACTAGTTCTGCAACTACTTGTGTGTAACAGGTTATGTACAACTACTTGTACATAACGAGCCAGTGCTAAAATTTCAAATTCAAGTGGATGGATGCTGATATATCAGCTGTAACCATCTTGTTAATAATTTCTATTACTGACAGAGAAATAGTTTGACCAGGGAGCCATTTTAATCTAGAATGTTTATTGATGTGTTAGTAGAGACTATGATATCAGAGAAGTTTTACAAAATCTAGCTGTTAGATTGATTCTTAAAATACTCCTTTCTAAGATGTTTGTGTTTTAATGGCAATTAAGCAATGCTTGTATTTAAATAGTTAGCAAGATTTTTAACTTAAGGTTAATTTTAATTTTATGGTAAATGTTGGTTACAGCATTTGCTAGTTTTCTGTTTCAATAATATAATCATCCTGAATGACCACGAGGTGAAGAAGGAAAGCTGAAACTGAAAGTTAAGTTTAATTGTCGCAAGACAGGTCATGCTCACGTTGTTGTGAAAGTGGTGCAACCGACATAATCAACACTAAAAGGGTTGAGATTTTTTTTTTGTTATTTTTGGTTTTTTTGGGTCAGACCTTTCCCCCTGAAAGCTCCCACCCCCCAAAACAGAAAAAAAATGGAAGAGGCGGGAGAGAAACATGGGACGTGATTTCTCGGTGCTGTTTGCAAGCCTCTGATTGTTGCTGCAGATCATCAAGCTTTCTGTTCTGTTTACGGAGCTCTTTCTACCTGTCAGCAGATGTCCAAGCCACAGAGCAGGTCCTCTGTGGCCTTTTTGCTGCTCTCTGCTTAAGTGGGACAGAAAATACAGAGGGTTTTCACAGGCCACCCCCCCCCAAGTATGCAACATGGGGGTCACGGCTTTCTCCTTCCTTGCTCCCTTAGCAGGGCCCCAGGGCAGCAGGTTGGGAGAGCTGGGGAGAAACATCTCCAGCGGGCTTAGCACGGGCTGCCCAGTTAACCGGCATACGCAGACCTTTGTGCTTTTATTGACATGGAAGCACTTTAAATAAACACTGTTTAATCCTCAGGTTCTTCAAGAGCAATCCACTGGGATTGTTTGTCTTCCGAGTATTGGATCAGTTACTCTGGTTTGCACGCAAGATGCCCTGGGCAGCCTCTCCTCTGCGGTGGGAGCAGTGCGACTTTTCAGAGCAGGTTTCCAAAGGATCACAGGAATAAATTCAGAATTTGTTTCTGCAAATACCCTACGATGTCTGCTTGCAATTTGCTGTTTCCACAAAAATTTTTGGCAGTGAACATGTTTGCTTGGATTCTTACAATTGTTTTGGTAAGCATATTCTTTCCCTTGACAGGCCCCTCTTGGCAAATATTTCAAATTCCTGTCTTTCTCTTTTTACATTTTAGCTTTTCTCGGGATTTTTTAGCTGCAGCTCTCTATTATTTCTAAGGGTGGCTCTACTTGTCCATACATGATGCAGAATTCCTAGGTTTTACACAGAATTCCTCTTTTTCCTTCAGGGAAGGGGTCTAAAAAATCCTAGAGGGAAATAAGCAAAAGTCAGACTGGTTAAAACTAAGTGGAAAGCTGGTTTTTTTTGTAGGAACTGAAATTCAAAATTTTCAACATTACTTTTTTGTAGGTCCTAGATCAAGGTTGCTAACGGAATATGCATTTTATTTAAATTTTATTTTGTAATGTTAAACTTTGGTAACATTGAAGCATTCATGCAGCATCGATGCCTTAAGGTTTCTAAAATTAATTCTGATCTCTTCAGTACATGGACCCTGGAGTCCCATCTACCTGCCAGTCATCTGTGAGGAGATAGTTTCCGTGAGAAGCTCCAGAAGCTCAGTGTACATCCAGGGAACCAGCTGGGTGAATCAGAGCCACAGCTACTACCACACCTGCTGGGCTTCCAGCTGTATAATCTCTATATAGAGTGTCAGTGGAAAACGGTTTAATCCTAAAAGTTATAACCAACTCTAGCTGAGAGTTTGGTGCAGAAGTTGTGATTTAGAAGCAGACAGATAAGAGGGCTGATATACTGGAAGGAATAGAGCTAAGAAAAGGAATCGGGCCAATACAGACTGATAAAGGTACCTGAAGAGGTGGGGCCAAGAGTCATAAAATGAATGGGTGGGGAGGAAGGAATAACTAAAGGTCAGAAAGCAGTCCTAGAGGGGCAGTGGAATGCATGGAAACAGGAATGCGTGATCGCTGTGCTATAGATCGGTATCTGAGTCCATTGATTTTAGGCAGAGAATGATACACGAGTAAGCATCTGGGGCTGCAAATAGGATCTAATCTATTAACACAAGTTTTGGCAAAAGAAAAGGTAAATAAAATTGAATTTTACTGAGATATATTAGCATGGTCTGATTCGGGTTTTTAGTTTCTGATCTTGCTTATGTCACCTTTAAATGGGTTATGTGAGGATGAAGAAGAGGTCAATATGGAAATGTAGGGGAGAGATGAGCAGAGGTGGAAAGCTTATCAATTTTTGTTTGAAATATTACTCTTTCAGTTTGTTTCACTGAAAATCAAAGAGAACCTGGAGGGAACTGAACACAAGACTTTGCCGTAGAGGAGCAGATGAAGAGTATCAACTAGTTCTAGCTACTATCTTTTAAATATAAAATGATGCTTTATAATTGTGACATAGTTCAGAGTGTAATGGAGAGGCTTTTATAAAAACACTTAAATGTAACTATTTTTATTTTTAAAAAGTGGCAACTAAGTATTTCCCTATGTTTTTTACAAGTTTTCTTGTGCAGCTTTGAGCAAATCAGTGAAATGCCTAATGCCTCAGTTTCCCCTTCTTGACAGAGACATAGTAAAATTAATCCCTCAGAGTGCCATGCCATTTAAATAGATTTTTTTTTTTAAAGGTCATGCTTCTTTAGACAGAAATAAAATCTATGACTTTGATAAATAGATACTAGCTTTCTTTCAAAAATTTCTGCCCAGAATCAGGTTTATTTTTCTCAGGCGCTTGAATTATGAACACTTGTTCTACCTTTGATTCTTTAAGTGCGCAGGTGCTAAGAGCAGGAATTGCTTTTATCTGTTTGCTGAAGCACGTTGACTTGCTTCCACTTGTTCCTAGCTGGCTGGTGTTAGGACCCAGAAAAGAGACAGCAGCAACGTGATATAAATAGAGTACCAGAATGGGACAAAGTTTGAGAAGAAAGCATGACATCACTCAGACTTGCTCTCCACCCAAAAAGATCTGGGATGGAGGTGCAAACGTGAGCTGGACAAGCAAGGAGTTAGTAACTCTTTTCAGCTCCGTTTCTGAGGAAATAGTGAGAGCTATACGACCTATGTGCTATAAGGAAGTACTTTTTCTTGCTAGCAAAACTAAAACTGGCTTCAGAGCTCTGACAACGTGAAAGTAATTGAAAGGAAAAGACAACCGTAGGAAGAAAGTTGAAAACAAGATCTTTTCTTCTTGGCACAGATTCTGACAGAAATATTTGACTTCTTTCCACGGAACAGTACGACTTTTGGATCTGATGCACATTTCTTTTAATTTTCCTCCAATCACGGTAATTTATTTATAGTTAAATGAAGAGATCAAAGTGTGAAGCAAGCAAATACTACTTAAAGAGTCTGGAAGGATATTTTCCCATCACTGAAGGAACTGATTTTTTGAACCTGCATGGAAAATGTCCCTTTTAATACAAGAAGTAGCAAAGGAAAACTTATGATTGAAATCTTACAGGAATTTGGTTTCATTTGTACTTTTAACCTTAAATAGACCATGGAGAATTTATTATCTCTGCTGAGTTGTCATTATTCTTTGCTGATTGTATTTCAGTACAAATATCAGGTAATGTTCTGAATATGGTCAGTATTGGGATATATTTGGATTCTTCTTAGCATGTTTTGCCTCACTGTGTCTCATTATGTAATGTTTTATGTGCAGGTGTATGGAAACTATTCCCAGATACCCAAACACCCAGGTAAGGAATGTTCTATTTACATTTTATGTAATATGCTTAAATATTTATTTGCTGTTTTGGTTGTATTTTTCATTTTCTTAGTAGCTCCAAAGAAATTGTGGTCCTATGTTTGACTGTCAGCTCTGTATTAAAAATGTAGTAAAGTCTAAAGTATCAGACTGTCCCAGTCATTTTAAATTTAGTAATATATCTACTAAAAATTCTGCATAGAAATATATTTGGAGCAAAATGGCTTGTATTTGATTTGAAGAAAAATCCTATATACACTGTTTATTATTACATTTTTTGAGTGCGTCTGAATCAGACCTCTACCCAGACTATTTTTTTCCCCCTCAATTTCTTAGTGTTCAGCATTTTCGATTCAATGATTTGCTGTTAGATATGCCAGCCTGTATACTTTGCAGTACTTTGGCATGGCTTCAAGTCATTTACCCTCCTCCCAGCTTTCATGCTTAAGTTTAAATCAGTTATAGAGCATATTAAGGATCTCTCATCTGTTTTCAATGTACAAAAAACGTACTCAAAGCTTATTTGGGGTCTTTGTGTGTAACTGCAGAATTCTTCTCTTTATATAAATAGTTTAACCTCAAGCCTCATGGTGGTGTACAAGGACAATTTTACTGCTTTACCAATTCGTGCATGGCTTTGTGCTTTTAAGTTTTAACCATATGTAATTATTTTCAAATAAAATCCAGAGCGATGCAGAAAAGCCATGTTGTCTGCTATTGCAGCAGCTTCAGGCTGATTAGTTTCTTTTGTTCCACCTCCACTCAAAAACCAAAGAAATACAGTCTCATTTCCTATAGATGAGGATGACTGGCTTCTAGCTGATGGAACAATAGAGGGGGAAAAGGAGTCTCCTGCAATAAGGGGGCAAGTTACAAAACCTCTATTTTGTAGTACTGTGTATGTGTGTAAGAATAACCGTGAGCAATGACTTCTGGATTTGAACTAGGCTGTAAACAAGTCCTGTGATTTTTTGCTCTGAACACAAAGTAGTTACCTATTGATAAGGGTATTGCAAGTATAAGTTGAATTTAAGGCAACAGGTATTTGTTTTCAGAGGTCTTCTCAGGGCTGATTGGCTGTAAGTGGGTAACAGCATGGCTTTATGTAGCTCAGAACCAGGAGCTGGGAATGCCACTGACATGCAGTGTGACTCTAGGCAGTTCACTTTGCTGTATATTTAATTATCTTCCCTTTTTTTTCCCACTTTTTTTTTTTTTTTTTGTCCAGCTTTTAAATGTAAGCTCCTTAGAATATAGTTTCTGCTTAGGAGTTTGATGCCAACCGTGGCAATGCCTTTGTTGTGATGCTGCTGCTGCTACTAGTACTAAAATACTTGTGCCACATTGTGACATGGTTTTTTGGGGGATCAAATAATTTTCTTCTGGTATTTTTCTTTCCTATGTTTCTCTAGTTTTCTCAATTTTTTCTACCATGGCTCTTAACTTTAATCCTTGTTCTTCCCTCGTTACAAAAGTGAGATGTTAATAGGAGCAGAGATATTTGCATGTAGCTGTGAAATAGCAGGCATGCTCTGCAAAATGGAACTGGTATTTTGATGAAAGTCAGATGGAGGTATTAGCACAGGTAGCCTATGAGCTCTTAATAGCACAGAAATAAATAACTGATCTCTTTTGCAGCAACCAGAATGCATTCTTTGAAAATTGAACTAAGCACATACCCAGATTTAGGTTATGTAAATTCAAAAAACCTTGTTCCTATATCCTGTTTCGTCCATGTGCTTTGCCACACTCAGCTTAGTCGAGTTTGGGTTGTCGGAAATTTTCAGATTGGGTTTTGCGCGTGTTTATTCTGTGTCATTATTCTCTTATGTTTGCAGTAGCTTTCTCCTTTTGTTAGCAGTTGTGTCTTTTTCTCTATATTCCAAATATTCCAAGGAAACATATAGCCATAGAATCTCATCCATTTCTCTAAAGACATCTCTGCCTTATCTGTTTATGTTCATGCTGCCTCTCTGTGGGAAAACCTCTAGTACAACTACAAACATTTCTAGTTAGGCAGGCCAATAATAGATCCTGGTCAATAACGAAACACTTGTTAGGTATCCTTGGTATAGCTGAGTTTTGAAGCAAGTCCGAGTAGTTCATGTAACATCACAAGGTGCAGAGTTTCTTTTAGTCCTGTGCTCTCAGATCTATAATTGCTTGTTGTGATGTTTAGCAATTTTATCGGCTTTTTGCTCTTATTAAAAAAACCTGAGGATCCTCTCTGTGTCACTACTCTGAAACTATACCGTGGGGGTGGAGGACACCCGACTGATCTCCACGGTGTGGGCTAGGCAGTTTAAGGGTGCAAATAAAATTTTGCACCTTCAGGTCCATTATAAAGAAATCCTGTTTGTATCCGGGACATTAAAATGATACGATAATTATTAAACAGGAAAGCTGTTTTGAGCTCAAGAGTGAATAAAGGTGTGTGATAGACTGTAAATGTCATGATTTGTTTTAATTTGCACGCCAGGCCTGGGGAGCTTTTGTATGGTGTATGACAGCTGAAGTGTTTTTGAATAAACTTAGATCTATCAGCTTCACACCTCAAGCTCTTGAAGGATTGCTTGGGAATGAAAAATGATTGTAGCGCAAAGAACTACAGATATGGTGTAATATAAATACTTACTGCTTCTGTCCCTGTCGTCTGTTGTGTCGTTCCCCTTCCACCCCCCCAAAGAAAAGATTAACTCAAACTAATAGGATGATATGCCATGATGGTGAACAAAACATGTTCTAATTTACACTCACTATCAAATTTCTCTATACCTGTATCAGCCTTCCAAAATTTAGACATAAGAGGTTATAAATTTATTTCTGCACTGCTGGTTAAATTTTAACTATTTTGAGAATAAAGGGTTTCTTGCAGCTAACAAGACAATAAAATTACAATTCATGTTTTCCTACGTTAATTCTCTACCCTGAAAACAGAATTTTTTAATTTAAATTTAAAGAAATTTAAATTAAAGAAATAATTTAATTTTAATCCAAAACTGGATTGTTTTGAGCAGCTGGTTCCTGGTCAGGTTTGAGTAGTCACATCTCCTAAAATCTGTTCAAACTCATCAATTGGACTGTGCAGATAAAGCTGCCAATGGAAGCTAGCAGTTGTTTTGCTTTTGTCAGCTTGTCCACCTGCTAATACAGAGGACATTTAGGAAAACAATGTTCTCACCAGCCACAAGTTGTTCTGGTCACGGTGGGTGTAGTGGAGGAGGTTTTGAAGGAATAGCTAATGCCTTATGGGGAGAAGTGAACTCTTTTCCATATGTTGCTTAATATTCTGGAACCCCTTCTCTTGAGGAACATGAAATTCCTTCTGTTAAAGGAACTTCTGTTATATGACTCTGTTAAGGTGAGAGTTACCTGGAGACATCAGGAAGGCTAGACTCTGCAGTAACAGCTGTGCAGGCACCAATACTCTTATCCATGTTGCAGCTCCTCCACCACTGATTGCTGCTCCGTACTATGTCTGATTAGTGTCTCTCTATAAATCAAAGATGAAAAATTGGATTTATATACCCTAAAGGTGTTGCACTGGCATCCCAGTGGATTTTAGGAGTGAGGATTAGATTTCTGGAGGCTCTCTGGCATCTTCTCCTACTCTCTCGAAGTGCAGAGAGCTGACTTATCTATGGAGGAGGCAGGAGCAGAAGAGTATGCTCAAGAGTCTAAACATCCCCCTGTGCATTCCCTTCTTGGTGCTTTGTACTAGCCACTGTGTGTTTAGTCTCGGTAAGGTGTTGAAATTACTCTTGAATGAATCCTTAGCTGTTACTTCAAGAAATACTGGCAGGTGGACTAGCAGAGATTTTGCCAGAGATTGTTACACATTTTAAGTGCAATTAAAATAAAAAAAGATTGAGTTTAAAAAATAGGCTTTCTGGAGATATATGACTTTAATTTACTCTGCTGTTTTGATTTATGATCTTTCTTATGTGCTGTACTAGATTTACATAAAATATCTTATTTTACTTACCTATTCAACTCCTTTCTGTTCTCTTCTGTGGAGACTTGTTACCCTCCTTGTTGGTCCTTGCTTTAATGACCTTTTCATCTGTGTTTCTTGAAAGGTTTTGAAGTTTTCGCATCTGCTTCCCATTACTGGCCATTGGAAGACGTGGATGGAATTCATGAGTTTCGGGATGCAAATGGAGGTAGACAAAGGATTTGATAACAATGGCAATACCATAAGTATTTGTGGCAGTCTAAGTAGAAAGGAAGCAGGAGAAGTGAAAGGGGTTAGCTTTTGTACCACAGCAGCTGAGTTTGGTTTTTTTCAGATAATGTTTTTGCAGTGCTCTATGTCCAAATGATATTGTATTTGTGAAGTGATTTTTATAGAGTATTCTGAGACGTTTTATGGACTGTCTACGCATTAAGTTTATAAAGAGAAAAGGTTTATGATCCAAAAAGTCATTGAAATCACACTGTTATTAGTTGGTTTGGTACATACATAACATGCACTAATACTCTCAATGACTGAGATCTTTGGCTATGCCAGTAGTGAAGATGCCTGCCTGCTTCTTTTTGCCTTTTGGGAGGAGTTAAATGCTAAAATTCTTCCTGAACTTTTGAAAATTACATGTAGTATCTATAGAAAAGATACTTTGGATACTTCTTATTCATTTTTATCTGCTTTTGGGTATTTCCTTAAAAGCAGTATTGCAGCAGTAGTTCAAATTCTTTTTCCAGTCAGGCAAAATCAGGAGATATTTGGTAAGGTAGAACTCTAGTTGACCTTAAAGAATCAGCTGTCAGGGCTGCAGGATCCCAGAGGGAATGATATTACAAGGCACTCCTATTGGATTCAGCAGTGTTCTAGTTCTGATGTTTCTCATCAGGACCAAAAAGGATGGTGGCAGCTTCCAGGGGATGTGCAGTTGATGTAATTAACGGAGCTTCAACCGAACCATGGTATCCCATTGGGCATTATGGGCTGGCAGGGCCGTTCCTTTCAGATGAAATTTTCAGCTGTGCTCTGCCTCCTTCTGAGATGCCAAGGTCCCTTAGTAATTTTCACATGAAGTGTTTTTTCTCCTCTGACGTTTTAGCCAGTTCCAAGTTGGGCTGATGTATATTCCCCAGTATTTCTCACACTATGGCTGACCACCTTGGCCGTTTAGTAAAACATTTTGTACCAGTGCAAGGCATAGCTGCTGTGTTACTACTGGTGACTGTAATATCTTCAGCCAGAAAGATCACTGCTGGAGATTAGGTCAGGAGTTAGAGACCTTTACCACCTTACATGAAAAATGTTACAAAAGTGCAAAGTTACTGCTAATTATTACAGAAAAAATGGCAATATCATTCTCTGTTCCTAAGTGAGAAAAAGATCCATAAATATCTGAAACCCTTTACTCCAGACATGATCAAATATTTTAAGCTTAAACTTTGACCTATCTTTCCAGAAAGTTTCTTGATAGAATGAAATTGACTGACCAGAAATAAATCTGGTCCGTATTCTGCTCCCATTAGAGGCTGATGGCAGCATTCCTACTGACTTCAATAGAATAATAATTTGGCTTACAAAACGTTACCATATGAGTTCTCTGTGTGTTAAAGTGTTCTTCTGACGCTGGGCTTCATGTAGCTTCAAGAAGAGTAAAGCACTCTGTATCTAGCACCGTTTGGTGCTCATGTTACAATGACGGTGTTTTGAAAACGCTTGAAAGTGATATATAAAAATAGCTGCTGGAAAAATGACAATTGACGTTAGATTGTTTTTCAAATTATGTTAGATTAAATTATTTCAGCAAAATTCAGAAATCTTCTTAGTAGTGTCTTGGAAGAGATAAAGCAGAACATATATACTTCCTGACCCTACAAACCTTCACTTACAGGAATAGGACTGGCTCACGTGAGCAATTTCCTTTGACTCCTATTATGACACTGTGTTAAATAATGTTATAAATGAGCCAACTGCATGACTTTGCCGAAAAAAATTTGGAGGACTTTGTCTCTCACTATGATTTGCAGGGGATGCCAGTAGCCAAAAGTATTTTTCTTTGCAGTGTTAAATTCTTTCCTTAATGCTGCAGTGGATAATTAAAGTACTCAGCTGCTTATATTGTGTCATATAATACCCAAATATTACTTCAACTGCCTACAGCAGAAGTTTTATGTATCTATCTGATATTTGACTTTGATATACATGGAAAGTTTTCTTCATTGTTGTAATCTAATGCAGGTGACAATTTGCTTGTTTTTGATACCATTCTGGTTACAAAACTCCTCTGTTTATTCCTAGAGTCTTTCTTGTTTTTCCACTCATCATATCATGCAATTATTTTCATTTCATGTTTCTCCGCTTAAATCCTTGAAGCATCATAATCTGTCCGTCATGTTAATCCATTTTATTTGTTGAAGTCACTGTGTGTGAAGCCAGATTTATATCTCTCAATGCATTTGTGTTGTGAGAGAGAGTGTCAGCAAATTAATTTTTTTGTTATCTCAGCAGTAGAAGCAATTGAAGGGAAACAATCAACATAAAATACAGCAAATAAAAAGAGATGTGGCCATGTTCAGGTTTCCATGTTTCCCTTGTTTTCCACGCATTTTTCTCTTGAGGTATTTGAGCGCATTTTGGGGTTTTTTTTAAGAGCATTTGCCTTTCCCTTCTGTGAGCTCTGTTGGTCTAAATCCCGAATCAATGTCTCTCTGTTTACCTTCATGAGCTTTCCATCAAGCTCTATTTGCCCACCCAGGGTAAATAATTACAGTGTGCAAGATTCTGTTAAATTATCAAAACAAAGGGGAAAAAAAAGTAGAGAATAAAATTTCATTGTCAGATATAAAAAAGTTGGGTTTTTTTTCTTCTGTTTTGATAGAATTTCTTGTATTCTAATTTGTGCCCGCTGTCTCTTATCTGTTCACTGGGAGGAGAGTCTGGCACCATCTTTACACCTGCCGTCAGGTGTTTATGCACACTGACAATATCCCTGAGCCCTCTCTTCTCCAGGCTGAGCAGTCCCAGCCTTTCCCTGGAACTGCTCCAGTATGGCCATGTCTCTTTTGTAGTGGGGAGCCCAAAACTGGACATGGGACTTGAATTGCCCATAGCTTTTGCACCAGTATAATGATTTTTGTTATAATTGCAGAGTTCTGCACCATCATGACTATCTTTCAGAGCCCTTCATATACAGTTATATATTTTTAATAGTTTTTCTCTTCACAGTTACTGTAAGGGGAAAAAAAACCTGGTTTATCGATAGTGTATTTACTTAACCTGTGTAGTTTAAAGAATGTGGCATTCACAAGGATACAAGTCCTTGTGAGAAGTGGTTGTATTGATAATTTTAAAGGCTGCTGACCAACATCTGTGATTTGTGCTATGTTGAGAGATATGAACTGGTCATTACTGATTGTGTTTATTCATTGTTTTGCTTATTTTCTTTTGTTGTTCCACCCAGCTCTAAGAATCCACAACTTCACTGTGCTTCCTTCCCATAACTCTACCTTTGTATATACCAATGACTCTGCCTACTCTAACTTCTCTGCAACTGTAGGTGAGGATTTACCTATTTTTTGTTCTGCATTTGTCAAGCTTGGATGATTCTTGTAACATTGGATTCAAAGTTAACATTAATTTCTACAAATAGCTGTATTAAGCTTAAAAAGAAAGAGATGACATTTCAGAGGAACATATAGGAACAAATAGGTTGGATTATTTTTTTCCTTGTCTTCCAAGGTTAAAAGGAAAAAAGTTATCTGTTTTTCACCATGTCATAGTAGTTTTTAAAGGACGCATTACAAAAGACAAATTCAGGCAAATTTGTGAAACCTGGAAGTAAGATCTGGTCAATCATGACATCTTTGATATGCTTGGGGTTTCGTTGTTGTTGTTTTTTAAAAAGGCAAGCAAAAATCCTCATCTGTATGTCTTTTTAGTGATTTTTTTTTTTCTTTTTACGTCAACACTAGGAGATAAAAGGAAGAACAGAAAATGACAACTCTCTAGGCAGAGACTTGACAGATTGGAAACTAGTTACATCTACAGCAGCAGAAGCTTAAAGTCATTTAAGTCATTAGGATTTATACTGGTATAGGTGCAATTGAAACATGACCTCTTGTCCACTTTACAATTAGGTATTAACTTACATCTTGCTGTTGGAAAATGTGACATAAGGAGAAGGACAGAAATGGTAGAACTACCATTTGGGCTGCTCAGATACTGGGAGTTTATATTAGGATACTAAACCCACTATATTTCTACTCCGTAACAGTAAAAATAGCTGGCAAATGTGAACTCTATTAATAATGAACTTCAAATGACCCTAATTCCTTTCAGTCCTTTCTTATCTACTTTATAGACTATTTGCATAGTTCTCACATAATAAGATATATTCAACAGGAACATTAAAAAGAATGACATCAATGGCAAAGGAAATGCTATGGAAACAGAAATGCTTTACCTTATGGGATTTATTCTGGCTAGATTAATTTAGAATTCAAGTGTCTCAAGAAGAAATTAGAAATGTTTTCTTCACTCCATAATCCACACTCAAATTTTTAAAAGCAGTTATATTTGAATTAGAGGCAGAACTTGATGACTTCTTCCTCAGAAGGGAAGATACCTGAAAACTGATTTTATTGTTGAGATTTGGAATGAACTAAGAAAATATTTGGACATACATTCACTGAGGTCTATGCCATGCTGTTGCTGTTTCCTGGAGCTATGTTATCCTACAGATGGGCGAGCACTGTGACTGCTGTCCTTGGGCCTGCTGATTGCCTATGGTTTGAAAATGAGTTGCCCTTTTGCACATGTCACCGCTGCATAAAGAGATGCACTATCTTGAAGCAGCGACAACAGTATTTGTGATTATTGCTCCAAATAGATAGTCTGTCCCCAGCGCTCACATACGTCTTTGGCGTGATTGGCACTGTGCTCTGCTGTGCACAAGGTTTCTATTAAGAAATCTCTTACGCCCCACCCTTCACTTGTTTTAGTCCATTTGTTTGCCTTTCTCATTTCCCTTTATGATCTTGTTGGATTTTCAAATACCAAGCAGCACCTAGCTGGCAATGTCTGCACCTCAGAAGAAAGGATTCTCTTCTCGTTGCTAGTGTTTCCCTTGGAACAACGCTTCTCCTAATGCTTTCTCAGAAGAAATTGTAGAGAAGGATATTAAAACCAAGGTCCTAAATCTTTACAATTTCTGCGATGGCAGAAATGCCATCACAATGGAATTAACATGAAATTCCAAACTGAACAATTAAATTCTGTCTGCTCAGAAATAGATGATAGAGTATTCTGCGTTCTGTGGAATGCAGACTTTTTAAACACAGTGACATTTTTAAAATGGTGATTTACTATTGTTTTCATTGCTAAAATTAGTTCCTCTTTTGATCTTGGGACAAAGATGAACTTCCCATCATCATCTGTCAGCTGAACTCTGAGACCTTTGTGAGGTTTCCTATAGTATACAAGTGTCACTTTTTTTAGTTTTAAGAAGGTTCATGTGCTTCAGCCAGTAGGAGATGAATCAACAGTGCTTTTCTATAGGAAGGAACACAAGGAAATCACAATCAAATCATAAGATGTTATCTAGGCTAGAGAAAGAACCTTTCTAAATGACGATGATGCTATACCAAATGATAACTGAAAAGGATATATATTTCTGCCATTTGAATATAGCTTTTCAAGTATATTTCTTCAAATTATTTTAGAGAAAAGTGGCTTTTGATCACAAAATTCCCCTTTCAAAAAATGAAAAAGCCTTATTCTACTACATTTTTTTTAATTGAAGAATTTCTTCACTATCTCACTCTTCACTAACAGTAATACAGAAATACCTCTATAATGTATTTGATGTTCAGAACTCTGAGAAACATAAGATTTATTAAAATTACATCGAAATGATGATTTTTGGGTGTATGAGTTCTGTCAAGCAGTCAGTTAATTGAGAATCTGAGTGATGGATAGAATTTTTACAAACCTGAAATGAAAGAGTTGTCTCTATGTTTCTTAAAAAAAAAAACAGAGCAACAAACCACCAGCAAATCCCCACCAAACTCAAATAAAAGCAAAAAAACCCAAAACAATAGCAACAAAACCCCAACAAAAGCAAACCTATAGTTAGGACAAGATAAACAAATGAGATGTATGAGCCTGTTAAAATCATGCTTACAGGAAGTTTTGAGTTGTATGAATGTTGAACTGTGTTTTGGTTTTCCTTTAGATATTGTAGAAGGAATGGTGAACAAAGGAATTTACGTCACTGAAAAGAAAGGAGTTACCTTTCTCTTCTTTGGAAGCTATAAAAATTCTTGCATTAGTAATCCAGAAGTTTGTGGACCTGAAGGTTAGTAAATTCATTAATTACTATTTACTTTTCTTTTGCTGTCAAATTCTGTAATTCAATAATCGTTGTTTCTTTTCTTGCTGGAATGAACTCTCTAAAATTCTAGCTTGACACTTCTTCATCGACTTTTAAAGCAATTGAGTGTTGATTGCTGGAAATTTAGTCTTTTCTAACTGCAATTTAAGTTAGAACTAATCACCGTCTACTCAGATCAATGATCTACAGTATAATTAAGTCACATAAAAACAGAAACAAACTTGCAGTGCCCAAATTTTGCCTGTGGCATCAAGAGCAATTCCTACAAGAACTGAAGTTTCATAAACAAAGAATTTGTCCTACAGGTTTCAAATTTAGGGTAGAATTTTTCACTGTGGCCACTTAGTAGGAATTCTTTTTTTTTTTTTTTTTTTTT